>JARNME010000404.1:59175624-59520372 GCA_030179655.1 Scaptomyza flava
CAAGGAAACCAGGACTCTAGACAGGAAACAAATGTCTCTCTGGTAGCTATACCTGCAACGGTTAGCAAGTATAGCAATGCGGGGTAAAATAGACGCGATACGTCACCGGTCTCCGTCACGAGGACATTCGTAACTACGAGGTCACTTGGCAGCTAGGTATAGCAGCAGCGAATTGCAGATTCTCGAAATGAAGGAGAATCCCCTTGCACATTAAATGAAGGCAGATTGCGTAGCCTTAGCAAGAAAAGAAGTAGTTTCCTAGGAAAACATAGGGAGAATTTAGCGAGTTGTAGAAACCATCGACCCCAAGGTACTTGCTTTTCTGTCAACACCTGGGCCTGTGGAGAGCTAAGGACAAGAAGGGGGGCACACTAGATCAATATAAAATCATAAAACATGTATTCTAAAATGTTCAAATCAACGAGTTCAGAGGCTTCATGAGCCAAATCCCACTGGCCTTAACCAGCATATTTGTGTATGCGCCGGAGCCTCAGCGATTTTTTAGCTCGCGACCATGTTGTTTGGGTGTCGGGCTCAAAAACTTTTATCAATCTTTGCGGGTTGTTACAAGCTGTCTTTCTTTCTACCAACATTGGTGCTCTAGCGCAAACACTAGGATGATAACGCATTGCCCGTTGTTAACGAAGCGTTAGGACGGCCGGGGCGGCTAGGGCGGTATGGGTATATTGGGGGCGGGGCATCCAAGTGTTGATGCAGGTTTTTGTTGTGGGTCTAGTGCTTGACTTTATTTAATCGATTGAATATTATTGAATCTTTTTCGATGAATAGAAAACGAGAAATAAGAAGAAACTAATTATAAATCAGTTTCATTTCTTTTTTTTGACTGTAATTCTGAGTTGCGCGTCCCTAAAATCCTCGCTGGGGTGGTACTCTTTACGACGAGACCGGATCGCTGCGCAGCCTTTGAGACCTCTCGCAGATGATTTTTGTGTGCGGGTGAGAGCTTGCTTAAAGTTTAACCTTTTTGTTCGCTATTTCCGTCCCCTTGACGTTAGATTTTAGTCGTTCTGATGTTTTCGTTCCGAACATACCAACGGTGCCCACGGTTAAGGGTTCTCAGAGTTTTTGACTGGGGCTCTCGGACAATGTCCAATGCTGCTGTTGCTATAGGCGTTCCCACCGCATAAACTGGAGCCAATAGGTCCCTAGATTGGTTTTGAACAGAGTTGTAAAGTCAGGACCTTGATAGTCCCAAACTACTGGAAGAGCGAGCATTGATAGCCAGTGGAGGCTATTTGGCTTTCAGTTTGCAGTTTGAGTTGTGTTCTTTTAAAGCTTCATTGGTCCAAAAAACACCACCGCCACATCAATGTGTCACCGCAAGCACCAAAACAAACCATGTGTCAACCCGCGCCTATGTTAGGTCTGTCTGTTTAGTGTACGCCCCAGATAAAACGTTACAATCAACAAACAAAAATCGTTTGCTTGTTGGAAGTGTGGGTTTGGTGTTTAAAAACGTGTAGGACGGGTGGTACAATCGTGCCATGTTTAGGGTTAAAGTGTTACTTGCTTACATTTTGTGTCGTGTTTCTAAACAAACCTAATTCGCCAATCTGATAACAAGTTTTTTCCACGTTGACCAGATGAAGGGCTAGTTCGCTGTTTGCTTGGATTGGGCATCTGGAGAGCGGCTTGAGACCAGCTTGTATCAGCATGCAAAGGTAAGATGCTGTCAATAATTCGGCGTGGCAACTCGTCTGCGTATGGGATTCCTGCTGTGAAAAAGTCACGTACCGTGTTGGTCCAAGTTACGCTGCCTGCCCTGGTGGAAACACTCAGCGTCGATACTGTGTTTCGTCAGAACTTGGCAGTGTTACACAATCTGTAACTATCATCTTATACTGCGCACTTCCTCCCTTACTTCCCCTGTCGTAGAGGTACGACTTGTAACTTACGCAGCTTGTGTGTGTTTTTTGAGGTGGCAACTTGCTTTGGAGCTTCGGCATTAGACCCTTCCAAACCAAACTTGTGGGTCGAATGTGCCTGAGAGAACCATCCGATATATTGGCAGAGTGCAGTAGTTCTCTATTTTCGAAAAAACAGGTTTTTCGAACGCGACCTTCGTTCGTATCTACAGCTACTGATGTTATTCTGTCTTTTAACCCTGCTCAACTGTGGGTTCCGTGCTTTTCACGAAAAGGCCAATTGGGGTGACGGGATGACGGGAGTTTAGTTTATGAAGATTCAGGAATGTGGATTTACTCGCTGGGACAACCGCAAACATTTTTTCAAAAAAATGTTTTTGATAGACACGTGTAAGCTTTGACCGGAGTTTCTGTACGACGTGGAACCTGGTGTGATCTTGTTCCAGGCTTTGGTATCATCATGAGACACTCTTGACTTTTTTTCTTTCCCATCTGTCTGGATAGTGCGCACGTTTGGGTGATAGTATTGAAGAGCTAGCTTCTTCTCTGTGGCTGTGGGCAATTATGACAGAAATTGCACCCAGTAAGGCAGCTCACTAATCTCAGCTTTGGGGTTATTTGGTCACGCCTCCTGGCCGGAATTTGCCTCTTGGTGTTCAGCAGTTGCTCTTGTACTCAGATTCTAAACGAACGATTTTCACTTTTCGGGCGAAACTTGATTGGATCATGTTGAAGCTGAGAGCCGTTTTGAATCATCGTGGTGCAAACGTATTTGATGCAGGGTTGGTTGAACACTTTTTGGAGATTGAGTAGCAAATGTGTTAGCTCGGTCGTCAGTTTGCCTATCGGGCCCAGGTCGCCTGCGAAGTTTCTTATAGGCATTAACTTTTTCTGTTGGGGAGCTTAGATTGGGTAGCTCTCCACAAGATTTTTCCGTACTGGTGGTTGATACTTTTCTCGCTAAAAACTGCGTTGAGCGCGTTTGTCCTCGTTTTTAAGCTTTGGTGAGGTTACTGTTGCGCTTTTAGTTTTTTGCTTTGCCGATGGCGAATCGGTTTTCGATTGCCGTCCACGTCAAAGTGCCGCCGCTTTTTCAAGAACTAGTTGTTCAAGTTGTAGATTGTTACTTTTGGTTGTGTATTGTTTTTTGGTGTTTGAAGGCTAGCGGTGCGAGCTGCGGCGACGAAACCGCTCCAGAGTGTTTTAAAAACTACTCAATGTCACTTCATTCGTACCGACGTTGTTAACAAGTTTGAGCTTATTATTTATTGTATCTGAGCCAGTTGGTTTTATTTGAAGCTAACTTACCGGTCGATTTCGGAATTCAGGGTGCGTAGTAATTTATTAGGACTGGCAGTGATCGGTGATCAGATCCGAAAGGCACTCTGCACTTATCTTTCTACTCGAAATGTTTTTGTCACTGCAAAGTCCTCAGATCGGTAGTTTGTTTGGGATCTGTCGGCCTAAGTTTCTGCAGAGACAACGTGGTCGAGATTGTGTTTAGCTAATACTTCCATTGTAGAGCTGCTTTCTTTTTCTTTTTGGATTCACTAGCGAGATCACCAGTGGTGTGCTTGGCATGTAGTCTCCCTGCGTGCATAAAGCATTCTCCAGTGAGGTAAAAAGTCCATAAATTTGGTCTTTCAGATATGGTAGAACTGGCGGATGGCATTACTACAAGCGGCAAGAGTAGTTTTCCCACTGTCCAATTGTTTTTTAAGATGTGGGCCTGTAGAAGTTTTATCAAACTCTTTATAGTAGTGGTTGCTTGAGCGCTTCTGATCAAAATACAGTTCCACCGTGTTGCCTAACCTGCTGCTGATTTGTACCATAGAATAAACATCCACTTATTTTAAAGTAATATTTGTTTGTAATGTGTTTTCGGAAAGGTAGCATTACGTCGATGTGCTTATCGAGTAGGAATTGAGCTACGTTCAAGTTTAGCTGTGAGACGCCCTTAGCGTTCTCACGTAGATATTCGTAACTTCCGCCATTGATTATTTTGACTGTTTTTGATACAAGCATTTGTATCAAGCAGATTGCATACGCATGTTGAGTTCTTGCATAGTTGTTTTTCATGAATGATAAATTCGTTCATGCTCTGCTGCAGGTTATATTGATGCTTCGAGGTTGCTTGCTTGCTGCTCCTGTGCCGCGTTTGTGCTCACTTTTTTGGCTGAATACGGTGTGTTAGAGGCAGGAAGAGCCAGCGTTATTGGTTGGAGACTCGGGGCCCATGAGGGATCTGGCTGCGACTAAGAATACGTCTGGGTTGTCTTTCGATGGAGTGAATGTTAAGTTGGGTGCGTGTTGGCGAGCGCAAAGTGGTATCGCTGATGTACGGGTTTTAATTCCCCTTGTAGACTTGGCATCTGCCTCTGTAGTTGGCTGTGTGCTTGCCTTCGAGTTGTTGCCAATTTTTTTGCTAGAGGCTTCTTTACTTAATGGGCAACTTGCGGAATTTGCATGTTCCCCCCATATACGCATACCGACGCAGTGTACAGTAGGCTTTGTTCTGGCGTACTCTGGCATTTCATACATTTACGACCCTTTCGTTTGTGCGGTTCTTCTCGGTGCTTCTTCGCGGTGAGTCAAAGGCTGACGTTTGTATATTGGGAGCACCTCGTTTTTTAAGCCTCTCGTTTCTTGGTTCAAGTTCTATTTTTAAAAACGTGGTTGCGCATCCGGTTCCGTTTAAGATGTTTTATGACGGTTTTTTGCTCGCAATCCTTCTCCTGCGACGTCCTGTTTTATTTTCCTGGTTAAATCAGTTCTATGCCTTTTATTACGACCCGCAGCCTTTGCAGCTTTTAATTGATACTATCTAATTCTTTTTTTTTCGTTAAGATCTTATCCAGAACTCTGTAATTATCTTCCGACTTTGTCTGGCTTTAATTTCTTGAATTTTACCCTGTTACGATAGAATTTATGTAGAAACTATTTTTGCCTATGCTCTCGATAACTTTTGTTAACAAAAGCACTGGAGCTTTTCTTTCTCGCGTATATATATGGGGTTGGCTTTGGCTTTTTTCGTGACAACCCCAACGGCTTCAGAAGGCGATCATCGTGTTTTCCTGCCAAGATGTAAATCTATTGCTATTGTTTTAGTAGTATCATTCAAGGTATATTTAAATTGCTAAATGGACAAACACTTAGGGGTTATAGCGTTTTTAATTTAGAACTGAACGTGCGGGGGAGATGGGGGCTGGGAAATGGTAATGGCGTTTGATGCGATTTTTGGTGTTCATCCAGTAGCTTTCTTCTGCACCGAAATTTTGTAGTTTTAGCTTTACGAATGTGCGAACCAGGTGGATTTATCGATTTAGAGCTATCGAATTTATCGATTTTTGCAGCCCCCATATCTAGAACCCCAATCTTGCCACTTTATCTGTTTCCGACCTAGCTACACAAAAATGAACATTTCAAGTCTCCAGCTTTTAAGGCTGTAGAAAAAGTTTCGTCTCATACGACGGCAGAACGACAGACACCTGACGGACATTGCACAAACCCACTACACTCTTTACCGTCGTTATCGATATAACAATACTCAAGGCCGTTAAACTTCTTTTGTACTGTTCGATCATTGGCAGGACCAGCGAACATAAACATAACATCTCTGTCAATCGCTTTTGTTTTCTTATACTCTTACTAGTGTCTCATTAGCATGTTTGTGCTCTCTTGCGGCATTTTTTATAACTTGCGCATGTAGTACCCTGCAAGCAATTTGATTATGTTTTGGATCAGATATCCAATAACTAGTTTAATTTAATTCATTTTGGATTATTTTAAAAACGTTAACGCTTATGCGATTAAAGCCCTACTCGAAACGACTCGCTTCTCTTTAATAGGATTAATCGCCTAAAATTTTTAGCTATAAAATTGAGCTGCCACGCGATTGAAATATCTTTCCTTGTCGTGCCGTCAGTAAAAACGATTACTTTGAACACTTGGGCGACTCCATAGCGACTCTCTTGCATGCTCAAAATCTGATTAAAGCTTCAATATGTAGCAATCAAAATTTGAGCATGATGGTTAGTAAAAATCGGTTATATCATAAATAAACTTTTGTGGGCAATAGGCTATGCTCGTCAATGACGCCTGAGTCAAGCTGCCTACACGCCGCTAAAACGAAAGTCCCCTGTGACACCCTAGTTGTTAAAATAAGAGGGAATTTAAATTGGCGTACTCTGTAATAAGCACTTACATTAACATTAACTGTTAACATTAAATTAACATTAAAACAATTATGTACTAAAGGCTCAAAAACAACAAACATTTTTTGACCACTTTCCAAAAAAGAAGTCGCGTCGAACAAACTCGCTTTTGGATCGCAAAACGAGTCGCCTTTGGGAGCGCAGATAGAGCGTATTTCACCAAAAATTGCAACAACACGGATAGTACAAACCCTGGCGGATTATTATCAAACCCTGCGGACCATCAATGCTAGGCTATAATGGAACATTTATTAGCCGCAAATTTCGAACTGGGTCCTGCGTCACTATTTGAAAACGCTCTCCATTTTTCGGCCGCTCGCAACCGCACCATAATGCGCTGATTTCCTCCTTCCCTCTTCAACTTTTGCAGTGTGGATGCCCGATCAACTGGTGGATTCGATAATTAGAGCAGGCCCGTTGCGTCAATACGTCGCGATCGTCCGGGTGAATCCTGCGACGGTCATCGGCTGCTGGCTGGCAAAGAGGATCATGCGCCCAAACTTGATCTATGGTAGCTGTCTGGTCAATTACCATGTTGCTCGTCACTATTTTAAGTTCTCGTATCACTTCCTAGGACAGCATGGGTCCTGCGTCGTGGAGCATTCTTTCGATTGCGTTTTACTGCTGCGGTCCTGCTCAAAGCCACCTTACAAAAACCCGAACAATATACAGCGTGGACTCTCCATGGAAGTGTCCGCTCTGCGTCTATAAACTGAAAGGCATGCCTGAACGAGCAGTTAAGCAGCACTGGCTGATGCCGATGGCATTATATTCGTTATGGCTGCCGACCATTTGAAGGAGACTCGAAAAGACGTTGCAGTAACAGTGCCGCGAGACGGTGGCGCTTTTGTACAGCTGCAAAAATATGGGGAGCAAATGCGGCAGAGCGGCTGGTGCCCAATCGATTTTAATATTTTATTAATGTCTGCAGTTGCCAGAAAAACGTTAAAAACAGATTGTCCACTACTTCAGCGGCCAAGCTGCCGCAACGCAACCACTGCCCCCCACATGCCACGCATCTTCCATAAGATATGCGAATGCTTGCTGACCTATGCTCACTAAGTGAAGAAGAAAACCACTTGTGGAGTCCGTTGGCATTGAGATCTATACAAACGCTGTAATTACAGCTGAACTCCGGCAACTTAAATTACTTCGCATTTGTAGAATCTTTGCTAGAAAAGGCTACAACTGTTTACGCCGCCATGCCATCCGTCCATTTCCATTTGCTTTGTAATAACCAGCTGACACTATGCGAGTCTTTCAAACACTGGTACAGACACCACCAACGCCGTGGCCAGCAACTCCGGGCATCAACCGGCATCGGTAATGAAAACAATTTATTGCTTCTGCATCACCGCTACCGGAGTCAGCAAAAGCTCATTAGTTAGGAGGTATGCAATAAGGCTCAGACTACTCTTGATAGTACCACAGAAACTTATGCGTGCAAGGACCTCACCGTTTTTATGAACGCTGGATCAATTGTAAAACTAAGTGCAAAATGCAGCGCTGGATCTGACTTTACCTCGCAGTACAGCACGGAACCAGCCCGCATCTACAGAAAGCAAGCTGGGGTATTCACACGGTGCCGTTAGTAATAACGACAGCGTCTTACTTATTTTGTAATCGATTCTAACACGAATTTAGCTCGCACGAGCACCTTCTTTCATGCTGCCACAAAACGAACAGCGAACGTGGCTGACAATTCTCAACGTCGTAATTGCGTATTTTGTAATAAAGAATTTAATAAATTATTTAGTATAACCCATATACAACATATAATCTCTACTACTAACAATAGCGCCTCGCTTGCTGCGTCAAATATGATAACATGCTCCATATTAAAGCAATCAGAAATTGAGCAGAAGGTTAGTAAATATGCTTTTATATCATAAATATACTTTTGGGCAATTAGCTATGCTGTCAATGACCCTGCTGTCAAGCTGCTACACGCCGCTACAACGAAAGTTCCCTGTGTAAAACCTTTGGTTAAATAAGATGAAGTTTAAAATTGCGTAATCCTGTAATAATCACTACATTAACATTACTGTTTAACATTAAAATTACATTAAAAACAATTATGAACATAAAGGCTCAAAAACAACAAAAATTTTTGACCAGCTTTCAAAAGAATTGCGACGCGAAAATCCTCCTTTTGATTCGAAAAACGAGTCGCCTTTGGGAGCTCAGTTATAGCGTATGTCCCCACCAAAATGGGCAACCAACACTGATTATGTAATGCAACACGGCGATTCTGTATCCAACACTGCTGCCCATCAAATTTGCTAGCAGTAAGGGAACTTTATGACGCAAATTTCGAACTGGTCTAAGCGTCACTATTGGAAACGCTCTCGCTAGTTATCGACGCTCGCAACAGCACAAAATGCGCTGATTTCCGCCTTCCTCCTCCAACTTTTGCAGTGTGATGCCCGAGCAACTGTGATGCGAAATAATTATAGCAGCCGTTTGCGTCTATCGTCGCTATCGTCAGGGTGAATCCTGCGACTTTATCTGCTGCTGGCTGGCAAAGAGACAGTGCAGCCCAACTTGATCATGGAGCTGCCATGTTAAATTACCAGGTGCTCGTCACTATTTTACGTCGCTCTTATCACTTCCCGAGTCCAGATGGGTCTCGTCGTTGGAGCATGCGTTGATTTGCGGTTTCGGCTGCGTTCTGCTCAAAGCCCTTCCCAAAAACCGAACAAGATATACTGCGTGGACTCTCCCATGGAGGTCGCTCTGCGTCTATAAACTGAAAGTGCATGCGACGGCAGTTTAAGGCCGCAACTGCTGATGCCGATGGCATTATATCGTTATATGGCTGCACCAGTTTGAAGGAGACTCGAAAAAGACTTGCAGTAACAGTGCTGCGAGACGTGGCGCTTATGTGTAACACTGCAACATATGGGAAGCAAATGCGTCAGGAGCGGCTGGGTCCCAATCGTTTTAATATTTTATTAATTCTGGCTAGTTGCCAGAAAAACGTAAACATTTGTCCACACTTACAGGCAAGCTGCCGCAAATGCAACCACTGCCCCCACACCAGCAGCTTCATAAGATATCGAATGGCTGCGACTATGCTCACTTAAGTGCAGAAAAAACACTTGTTGATCGTTTGGCATTGATCAGCTATACAAAGTTGAATTAACAGCTGAACTCCCGCAACTTAAATTACTTATACATTGTAAGAGTATCTTTGCTATGAAAAGGCTACAACTTGTGTTACGCCGCATGCCTCCTTCATTCCTCTGCTTTTGTATACCAGCTGAACACTATGCGATTGCTTTCAAACACTGGTACTAACGAGCACCAGCCAAAAGCCGTGCCAATGGGCAACATCCGGGCCTCAACGCTCGTGTAATGAAACAATTTATTGCTTCTGCATCACCGCTACCGGACAGCAAAAGCTCATATTTTAGGATGTGCTGCTAAGGCTCAGACTACGCTTGAATAAGTACTCAACGAGAACGTATTGCGTGCAGACCTCACCTGTGTTTTAATGAACAGCTGGTATTAATTGGAACAAACTAGAGTGCGCAGATGCAGACGCTTTGGATCATGACTTTACCCTCGCAGTTACAGCACAGGGAACCGCCGCATCTACAGAAGCAGCGCTGGGGCTATTCAAGCGGTGCCAGTATGAAACGACAGCGCTCTAGCTTATTTGGTAAATGATCTCTATAACTAGCTTTCGATTTTCGTACCGAGCACCTTCTTCTCATGCTTGTCCAAAAAAAACGACCAGCTAACGCTGACAAGTTCCTGCAACCGTCGTAATTGCGTATGTTGTAATACAAATTGTAATAAATGTTATTTAGTAGTAACGCCCTATACTATATATAATCTCCTGCGTGCGGATTTAAACGCAGCTTCCCTTGCGGTTCAATCAAAATATCCGTTATACTGTAGGTGGCAGAGACCGTTTCAATTCAAATTCGGTTAACACCGCGAGGTGCAAGCGCTCTCTTATTTTTTATGTATTGACTTTTTAACTAACGGACAGAGCCGACATAAAATCAGTATGAATTCAAATGTAAAATGTAGCGAAACTTTATTGGCATTAAAATTGAAACAAATTCGATTTATATATTGATTTAAATTTCAAATTAGGTAGAAAATTTAAAATTAACGTTTCTTGGAAATTCAACAGGAAATTAGTGGTTGCGGAATTGAAAAACATCAAAAAACAATCAGACCACGTTACATAAACAACAATGTAGTCATAAGAGTGTTCATCAAACGAGTTTACAGAGTCTTCATGATCCCAAAATCCCACTGCCTGTATCCAGCATATTGTGCTATGGCGGCCGTAGCCAGCGATTTTTTTTTAGCTTGTCGCAGACCCATGTGTTTTGGGTGGGCGTGTCTCAAAAACTGTATGCATCTCTGCGGGTTGTTGGACAGCTGCCTTTCCTACCACCATGGTGGGCTCTAGCAACCACTATGAATGATACACCATTCCCGTTTTTTTAACGAATCGTTAGGACGGCCGAAGGGCGGGCGGCGAGGGCGGTAGGGGTTGTAGGAGTGGGCGTGGTCCAAAGTTTTGAATGCAGGGGTGTTGAGGGTCTTCTGCCGGCGCAAGCATTCGACCACGTTACATAAACAACATGTATTCCTAAAGAGTGTTCCAAATCACGAGTTTAACGAGTCTTCATGAGCCCAAATTCCCACTGCCTTAGCCCGGGCATATTGTGGTTGATGTGGCCGTAGCCAAGGGTTTTTTTATAGCCTTGCAGATACCCATCTTTTTGGGTGGGCGTGGCTCAACAACTTTTAGGCAAATCGTTGCGGGTTGTTGCAAGCTTTCCGTCCTACCACCTTGGTGGCTCTAGCTCACCCACTATGAATTATACACGCATTCCCGATTTTTAACGAAGCGTTAGTACGGCCTGGGGCGGCTAGGGCGGTATGGGTGGTATTGGTGGGCGTGGCATCCAAAGGTTTGATGCAGGTTTTTGTGGGTCTTCTCGCCGAACATTTTTTTTTATTTTATATGGCTTGAATGTATGGCATCGATGGAATATGTTGTATTGAATCTTTTCTAGTGAATTACGAAACTAGGAAATACGTATACAAATCTGATTAATTAAATCACTGCATTTTCTTTTTTTTGACTGTATTTCTGAATGCGCGTCCTAAAAATCATCGCTGTGGGTTGGTAAGTTTTTACGACGACAGACGGGATCGGCGTGCGCAGCCTTGTGAGACCTCTCGCGAGATGATTTGTGTGCGATGAGGCGTGCTGAAATATTTTTACTCTTTGTTTCGCTCATTTCCTCCTTTTACTCTGTTACGATGTTTAAAGTCTTTATGATTTTTCGTTCGCGAACATACCACGGTGCCCCGGTAATGGTTTCTCAATAGTTTTGACTGGGCTCTCTGGACAATGTCAATGCTGCTGTTGCGGACGTTCCCCATAACTGGGAACCATAGGTCCAGATTGGTTTTAGAACAGAGTTGTAAAAGCGGACCTTGAGTTCCCAACTACTGGAAGACGAGCATTGATGAGCCATGGGCTATTGGCTTTCAGTTTGAAGATGTGTTCTTTTAGCTTCAATGTGTCGCCGCCATGTAGTCTTCTGTCTAAGTGCACGCCCTAGATACGTTCACTCGTTTGCTTTTGGAAGTGTTGTGTTGTGTTACCGTGCGCGGTGGACAATCTTGCCTGTTTAAGGGTGAAAGTTACTTGCTTACATTTTGTTCGTTTACCTTACTTCGCCAATCTGATAACCATTTTTCCACGTTGACCAGATGAAGGGCTAGTTTGCGGCGTGTTGCTTGTATTGGGCATCTGGAGCGGCTGAGAACAGCTGTATCATCAGCAAAGGTAGATGTTGTCAATCGCTGCTTATTGGGATGTCTGCGGTGAAAAGCACGTACAGTGTTGGTCCCAGTACGCTGCCCTGTGGAACACCAGCTTCGATACTGTGTTCGTCAGACATTGCAGTGTTACATCTGACTGCGAACTTCCTGTCGTAGAGTACTACTTAAGCAGCTTGTGTGTGTGTTTGGGAGCATTGTTTTGATCTTATGCATAGACCTTCCAACAAACTTTGTCGAATGCCTGAGAAACACCAGAATATTTCAGTGCGTATTCGCTATTTTCGAACGCGCTTCGTATCTCTAGTTTATTCTGTTAACCTGCTCAATTGTTCCGTGCTTTTTCACGAAAGCCAATTGGTGTGACGGGATTATGTTATGAAGATTCAGGATAGGATTTGATCCGGAACAGCAAACTTTTTCAAAAATGTTTGATAGACACGATAATAAGCTTACAGGTCTATACGACATGGAGACTGTGTGATCTTTTCCAGGCTTGGATGTCATAATGATATTGACTTTTTCCATCTGTCTGGATAGTGCCAAATTTTGTGATAGTATTGACGAGCTGGCAATTAAGCAGATCGCACAGTAAGGAAGCTCAATATCTTCTTTGGGGTTATTTGTCCCGTCCTGGAGATTTGTTTGGGTGGTTCATTCCTTCTTTAATGATTCGAACGATTGTCATTCGGGCGCAACCTTGATTGGATCATGTTGAAGCTGAGAGCCTTTGAATCAGTCGGTGGTGCAAAACGTATTTGATGCAGGTTAGGTTGAACACCTTTTTGGAATGAGTAGCACGTGTGTTACTCTCGGTCATCATTGCTGCGGGGCCCACGCCTTGCGCAGTTTCTTATAGGCATACTGTTTTCTGTTGGGTGAGCTTAGAGTTGGGTGAGCTCTCCACAATGAGTTTTTCGTACTGGTGTTGATAAGTGCTGTATGAGACTGCTGTTGAGCGCGCGTTGGCCTCGATTTTTAACGCTTTGGTGTGGTAATAGCGTGTTGCGTCTTTTAGTTTTTCGTTGCCGAGGGCGATCTGTTCGATTGCCAGTCACGTCATAACGTGCCGCTTTTCAAGAACGAGTTGTTCAATTTGTAGATTTGTTGGACTTTGGTTTTGTATTGTTTTTTGGTGTTTGAGGCGTAGCGGTGCGAGCTGCGGCGACGACGACCGTCTCCAGAGTGTTAAAAAACTATCATGTCAGCTTCATCTACGAGACGTGGTTAAACTCAATGTGTGAGCGTATATATTTATTGTAGTTTGAGCCAGTTGTTTTTATGTGAAGTAACTACTCGGGTCGATTTATGATTCAGGTGTCGTAGTAGATTTATTAGGACTGGCGAGTGATCGGAATGATGATCCGAAAGGCACTCTGCACTTATCATTCTACTCGAAATGGTTTTTTGTACCTGCAAAGTCATCAGAAATCGGGTAGTTGTTTTTGGGATCTGTCGGCCAGTAAGTTGGTACCTGCCCGAGAAACGTGGTCGAGATTGTTGTTAGCTAGATAATTCCAGTGTTAGAGCTAGCTTTCTTTTGGATTCACTAGACTAGATCCAACAGTGTGTGTGCTTGGCATTGTAGTCTCCTGCTGCTATGAAGCATTCTCACTAGGAAGTTAAAAGTCCCTAAATTGGTCTTCAGATATGGTATAACGCGGAGGGCAGTATACAGCGGCCAAAGAGTAAGTTTGGGTCCCACTGTCCAATTGGTATTTTAGAGATGTGGCCTGTAGAAAGTTTTCCGCAAACGCTTATGTAGTGGTTGGTGCTTGAGGCGGGGCTTTCTGAGCAAAATACCAGTTCCACCGTGGTGCCTACCCCAGCGGGATGATTTGTACCATGAGAATAAGCATCCCCACTTAGTGTTAAAGTAATAGTTGTTTGTAAGGTGCGGTGTTTCGTGGAAAGTAGCATTACGTCGATGTGCTTCTCGAGTAGGATTTGGCTAGTTCCCAAGTTTATGCTGGAGACGCCATGAAGCGTTCCACGTAGCGATTCGTAAACTCAGGCCATTGAAATTATTTTTGACTGTTCGTGATACAGCATTTGTATCAAGATGTTTTCATTATCGGCATTAGTTCTTGCATAGTTGTTTTCATGATGACATCAATTCGTTTTTCATGCTCTGCTGCAGGTATATATGAGTGCTTCTGAGTGTGCTTGTTGCTGCTCCTGTGCCAGCGTTTTTTGTGCTCACTTTGTTTTGGTTGTAAGTACGGTGTGGTTAGAGGCCGGAGAGCCAGCCGTTATTGGTTGAAACTCGTCGGGGCCCCAGTGGGATCTGGCTGCAGACGAAAAGTAAGACGTCTGTGGTTGTCTGTCGATGGAGTGAAGGTAGTTGTGGCGTGTTTGCGAGCGCAAAGTGGGAACGCGGCTGAATGATACGGTTTTTTACGTCCCCTTGTAGACTTTTGCTGCCTCTGTAGTTGGCTGGTGTCTTGCCTTCGTCCAGTTGGTTGGCAAATTTTTTGCTAGAGTCTTCTTTACTTACTGGGCAGCTTGCGGATTATGCAGTTCCCCGCAGTAATAACGCCAGACTGCGAGCGCAGTGTACAGTAGGCTTTTGTATGGCCGTTACTCTTGTGCAGTTTCATACATTGTAAACAAACCCGGACCGTTTCGGTTGTGCGGTTCTTCTACGGTGATTCTTCGGTCGTGAAGTAAAAAAGCTGAAGTTTGTATATTGGGAGGGCACCTCGTTTTTTTTACGCATCTTCGTTTCTGCTGTTTTCAAGTTTCTATTTGAAAACGTTGTTGCGACCACATCCCTGTTCCTGTTTAAAGAGTTGTCTGAACGGTTTTTGCCTCGAAATCCTTTCTTCGCCGGCAGCGCCTGTTTTCTATTTATCCTGGTGTAACATCAGGTTCGATGGCCTTGTTTTATACGAACCGCCAGGCCTTAGGCAGCTTTTTACTTGATACGCTAGATATTCATTTTTTTTTTCGTTAAGATGATTTATCCGAACTCTGTAATTCGCTTCCGACTTTGTCTGGACTTTAATTTTCTTGAATTTTACCCTGATACGAGAGGAATTTTAACACTGTAGAAACTATTATTTGCCGATGAGCTCGATAACTTTGTTTTAACAACAGCACTGGAGCTGTTTTCTCGCGTATAGTATTTGGGGGTGCTCTTGGGCTTTTTCGTGACAACCCCACCGGCTTCAGAAGGCAGATCCATCTGTGTTTTTCTGCCCAGATGTGAAATCCCCTTAGAAAAAATTAAAAAAAAAAAAGCCACAAAAATCAAAAAAAAAATAAAGACAATAAATTGTATATTGCTATTCGATGGTAGTACATTCGAGGGGATATTTTAAGCTGCCAAATTGGCCACAAAACTGTGGGCGTTATAGGCGTTTTTTAATTGTAGTAACGGGCGGGGGAGATGGTGGCGGCAATGGGTAATGTGTGTTTGATTGCAGATTTTTGGTGTTCAATCAGTACTGTCTTTCTTCATCAAACGCAAATTTTTGTAGTCTTTAGCTGTACGGCAATGTTGCGAAACAGGTGGAATTTATCGCTTTAGAGCTATCGAATTTATCGATTTGCCATCCCCCCAGTTATCGTAGAACCCCCAATCTTAGCCACTTTACATCTGTTCCGCCGAACCCTTCGGTATCGAGTATACCAATACTTCCCAGGCTGTTAATTTCATTTTTGGTACTGTTCGCTCATTTGGCGGAACAGGCGAACATGGAAAATAAACATTCGTCTAGTCAAGCGTCTTTTGTTTCCCTTATACTCTGAGTTCTATGTGTCTCATTTAGCAGTGTTTTGTGCCTCGCTCTTGCCGGCATGTTTTATAGCACTTGCTCATGTATGTACACTGCAGCAATTTGATGATTGTTTTGATCAGAATCCATAACTAGTTTAATTTAAGTCATTTTGATGATTTTAAAAACGATTAATCGCTTATGCGATTAAAGCCCGACTCGAAACCGACTCGCATGCTGCTTTAAATATGATGAATCGCCTAAATTTGAAGCTATCAAAAATTGAGCATGCCAGCGTTGAAATATGCTTACTTTGTCGCGACTTCAGTAACAAGCGATTAACTTTGAACGAACTGGGGCGACTCACTAGCGCCTCGCTTGCCTGCTCAAAAGTCTGATTAGATGCCTCCATATGTCAAGTCAATCAGAAATTGAGCATGAAGGTTACGTAAAAATAGCTTTAGAGCATAAATAGAACTTTTTGGGCACTTAGGCTATGCTAGTCAATGACGCCTGATGGTTCAAGCTGCCTAACACTGCCGCCAAAACGAAGGTCCCGCCTGTGTAACCCTAGTTGGGTTAAAATAAGAGGTCAGTTTAAATTGCGTAATCTGTCAATAAGCACGTACATTAACACCTGACCTGTTAACCTATAAATCGAACATTAAAACACTTATGCTAGCATAAACGGCCTCAAAAAAACAACAACAATTGTTTTTGACCCGCTCTTGCAAGAAAATCTCGACTTCGCAAAATACCTCGCTTTTGATTCGAAAACGACGTCGCCTTTGGAGCGCGCGGTAAGCGCGATGTGCCACCAAAATGGGCAACAACACGGATTATGTATCAAACATCTGCGGTTTGTATCCAAACACGTGCTGGAACCCATCGAATTGCTAGGCTCGTAAGGGAACATTTTAATGGAGCGCAAATTTTCGAACTGTGCTCCTAGCGTCCCTATTGTAAACGCTGTCGCTTTTATCGAACGCTCGCAACAGCACAGAATGCGCTGATTTCCTGCCTTCCTCTCAACTTTTGCAGTGTGATGCCCGAGCAACTGTTGGATGCGAAATATTAGAGCAGCCGTTGCGTCGAATACTTCGCTATCGTCAGTGGTGAATCCTGCGACTTTACTCGGCTGCTGGCTGGCAAAGCTGATCATGCAGCACTCAAACTTGATCTATGGGAGCTGCTGGGCAATTACCATGTGCTCGTCACTATTTTAAGTTGCTCGTATCACTTCCCGAGGACAGGGTCTCGTCGTGGAGCATGCTTTAGATTGCGGTTTTACTGCTGCGGTCTGCTCAAGCCACTTACAAAAAACGAACAAGATATAGCATGCGTGGACTCTCCAATGGAGTGTGCGCCTGGCGTCTATAAGCTGAAAGGCATGCTGAACGAGCAGTTAGGCAGCAACTGGCTGATGCCGAATGGCATTAGTATTCGTTATGGCTGCCAACCAGTTGAAGGAGACTCGAAAAAGACTTTGCAGTAACAGTACTGCAGAGACGTTGCGCTTATTGTACGCTGCAAAAATATGGGGAGCAAATGCGGCAGGAGCGGCTGGTGCCCAATCGTTTGAATATTTTATTAATGGCTGGTAGTTGCCAAAAAACGTAAACAGATTGTCCAGCTACTTAAGCAGGCAAAGCTGCCGCACATGCAACCACTGCCCCCACACCAGCAGCTTCATAACGATAGCGAATGGCTGCTGACCTATGCTCAGCTAAGTGCAGAAGAACACTTGTGGAGTCGTTGGCATTGAGAGCTATACAACGCTGAATTACAGCTGAACTCGCGGCAACTTAATTACTTAGACATTGTAAGATCTTTGCTAGGAAAAGGCTGACAACTGTGTTACGCCGCATGCATCCGTCATTCCATCTGCTTTGTATACCACGAACACTGATGCCAGAGTTGCTTTCAAAACACACGGAACTACGAGCACCAGCCAAAGCCGTGCCAATGGCAACATCCAGGCATCAGCAGCATCGGTAATGAAACATTTCTTGTCTTCTGCATCACCGCTACCGGAGCAGCAAAGCTCTATTTGAGGAGGTGATGCATGGCTCAGACTACGCTTGATAAGTACCAACACAAACTTATTGCGTGCAAGACCTTACCTGTTTTTAATGACAGCTGGATCAATGGAAAAACTAGAGTGCAAGATGCAGCGCTTTGATCATGACTTACCCTCGCAGTACAGCACACGGGAACACCGCCGCATCTACAGAAGCAGCTGGGATATTCGAGCGGTGCCGTTAATAAACCCAGCGTCTTAGTTATTTTTAAATGATGTCTATAAAACGCCTTTAGATGCGCCGAGCACCTTCGTCATGCTTGCCAACAACGAACGCGACTCCGACAAGTTCTGCAACGTGCTAAACAATTTTATAATGTGAGGAGCCATATTCACTTATACGCCTCACAAAAGCGATTGCATTTATAGCCGCAGCCGGACCTGACTGCGGCGAATTCGCATGCTGTCTCGCTCTGACACAGGATGTCAGCGCTAAGGTACTGTTTGGCACATGGGGAGCCGCAAAACACTGTACCGCAAAAGTCCGTGGCAAAGTGCCGTTGGTGTGCGAGCGGTGCATCCACGAAATCTAGTGATCACCGTCACACCAACGACAGGCGTGATCAGCAACGAGAACCGTTGTTGCTAGCATCTCACTGTAACGATCCACGCCATCCTTTGCCCTTGCGCGACATTGGCACCGTTGACAGGCCCCGGTCACAGCGAGACAGCAGAAGAGTATAAAAGGAGCCGCCTTGGACCGAGCGGCAAGTTAGTTGTGCAAGTTAGTGGAGTACAAGAGTGCGAAGTCAGCGAAGCGAAACGTCAGTAACGAGTCAGACGAAATACGTGAAAATCAGTGCGAAACAAAAGACAATCCTACGCGAAAGGATAATTAAGAGTTTAAAGGATTCATATCGCGATAAGGACAAGGCAGATCGTGTCCTTAGCGATTAACTAAACCATGTACTGAGAATCGCTACGCGAAATTTATCAAGTGCTTGTGGCGCGTTGCATTGCGAAGCAACCTCAAGTTAAAACCAAGTGTCAGACAAGTGAGCCTGGCGAAGGACAGGTGAAGCTAAAGCCAGAGCCGGAGAGTAGGCGGCATTATTGGCGAAATCCTTGTGGTAACAAGGAGGCCATAGTAGAGCCTGGCGATTCGGCGTTGCTAGCTAAACCCTCGTTTAGTAGGCGTAACATCGACTCTGAATATTTGGTGCAACGAGAGCGCCAGCATTGCAAATAAAACTACGACCAAGAGCCGTGCGATTCCCTTAACTCAATAGAAATATCATTAAGTGCAAACAATTGTAAAACCCAAACGTGAAAACTAGCAGAGAGTGCGGTTTTAAATATATGTATTAAAAATAAACCAAATTGTGTTCTTATTGCCGCGCCGCCACAATATAATTTGTTGGCACGTACCCTCAGCACCGCGAGAGTTAGCCCAGCTAAAAACCGCGTAACTTTTAGGTTCGTTACAATAATCACCGCCGAATTGCGTATTTGTAATAGAAATTTAATAAATTTATTTAGTAGTAACTACAGATGGGCGTCGGGATCGGGATTTTCGGGAATCCCGCGGGTCCCGCAAAAGTGATCGGGATCGGGGGATGGGAACGATTTTAAAAAAATCCGGGCAAGTCGGGATAAGTGGTCGATCCCGAAATTCCCACTGGTCCCGGTAAACCTGTCGGGACCCAAAACTCAGCCGGGACCCAAACAAAATGAATTCGATAAAGTTCTGTATTTATCGAAATTACCCACCGATTACATTTTTAGTGACACGATATATCACAAGTGCAATAAATGGGAGCATTTAGATGTATTTTCAATATTACGAAATTCAGTCACTCTTTTCCAATAATTGGTGCTGCTATGGCACGCTTGTTGAAATTTTCCATAAATGAAATTTTTTCCCTGGGAAAGGGCCTTAATTGCCAAAAAAAGTGAGAAAAATGTCTTTTTAAATTCTTCCTCAAAAGCTGATGTGTGGGTAAACTTCAACATTATTATTTATCACAAAGGTTTTCGGAGTTCTGTGCACCGCAACCCGAAAAGGAAGACGACATCGCTGAAGAAGATAAATATTTATATTAAGCATAGTATAGTTATGAAAATTGCGATATTTTAACATTCTGGCAACAATGCAATGATTTGCCATTGTTGCAAGTGCTCTCCAGGAAAGCTCAACGTTCCAACGTCTTCTGCAACCAGCGAAAGGGTTTTTTTCTATTTCCAGTAGAATTTTGGAAGAGAGAACTCGATAAACTGGAAAAAATTTGAAAGTATATTGTTTTAAACAAAAATTTAAATTTTAAGTAGGATTATTTAAAAAAAAAAAATATATATATTCAAACTTATTTTAAAAAAAATGTTGGGAAAATGTCGGACCCGTGGGATAGACACAAAATTTTTCGGGACAATCGGGATGGGAAAAGCGAACTTGATTTCGGAACAGGATGGGATGGGAGCAATTTCTTTCCCCGATCCCATCTCTACTAGTAACCCAGTATACATATATATAATCTCTACTGCGGATTTAAACACAGCTTCACTTGCGTTATCAAATTATCGTTATACTTCAGGTAGCAGAGACTTTTAATTAAAATTCGGTAAACCGCGAGGTGCATCGATATCTTATTTTTTATGTATTTACTTTCAACTACGGACAGCTGACATAAAATCAGTATTAATTCAAATTTAAATGTAGCTAAACTTTATTGCATTAAAATTGAAACATAAATTCGATTTATATATGTATTTAAATTTCAAATTAGGGTACAAAAATTTAAAAAGTTAACGTTCTTGAAATTCAACAAGGAAATTAGTGGTTGCGTGAATTGAAAAAATCAAAACAAAAAAATAAATAATACAATCAGGCCAACGTTACATTAACAACAAGAATGGATTCATAAAGAGTGTTCAAATCAACGAGTATATACATTTACAGAGTCTTCTTGAGCCCAAAATCCCAACGACCATTTAACATAAAGACGGGTCTTAAGAGATGGAATGTTATGTTATTAACAGAGTCGCAACCACGAAGCGGACAACTGGGGAAACAGCGAATAACCAGTATTTTTCATTACTTGTTTCCATACTTTACTCGCTACAATGCCAGCTGGTGCATAGTCGGCCATCATTGTTTAGCTTTTTGTTGTGACTACAAAGAATGCGAGGCTTGCCGCTTTTCAGTTCTCTGTTGTTGTCAAAAAATTTGAAACCGACATTTTTAGACTTGCTTCTTTCGGCTGGCTGCTGCTCAACAAGAAAAGGTGGTATAGACTAGAGATGCCACGAATATTCGGCAACTATTCGGTATTCGGCCTATTCGGTAAATGGTAAGTTGTGATGTGTAAAAATTAGCTTTTCAGCATTGTTTGCTAGCAAACGATTGCACCTTTCGTCATAAACGTTCCCAGCCTCAGCAAATAATCTTTCACTGTAAACGCTACTTCCAGGCGAAGAAAGGTATACTTTCGCGAATTTTGAAAGGTTAGGGAATTGATTTTCATTTGCTGACCACCACTTGTAAGGATCGGCCTTCCGGTCTAGGCGAACTGTTTTCAAATAAAATCTATTTCGTTTGCCACATCATTGTTTTCTACCTCATCATTTTTCCTCCTCATCATTGGCATTTTCCAAATTGTCCGAAGCGACTTCTTCAAGCATTCCCAGAAACTGTCGTGTATTTTACCAGTCCTATCATTTTCATGTGAGTTTCTTTTTTTACGGGCTGGAGAAGAATAGTCAACGGTACTACTTTGTTCGTCGCAACTTTTTTTTAGAGCTTCTAGAAGAATTTTTTCTTTGCTCTTTCTCTTTGAACTAATCCTAGAAAACTCGTTTATAGCGAGGATCCAGAAGGTTGCAACCAGATATTTGTTTTTATCGTCGAAGGTGAATCGCCTTTCTAGCTCGGCCTGCAGTGAAGATCTCAACGTGACTAAATTAGGTACTTTCTCAGCTGTCTCTGCTTTAATAAAGTAACTGCGTGTGGAATCACAACAGGGATGCAAGAGATACCTGAGCTAGTTATTTTTGTTATTTCTTCGAACGGTTTGAGGAGTTTGATACATTGCTCCAATAGCATTGGCATGTGTCAGATTTATTAAAGTTTCATGATCTGTTAGGCAGCGTTTACAATGTCAGCGTGAGATTGGAAAATGTTTTTGTTCCTGTCTGACACACATATTTTTCACATAAGTTTGTCCCCCTCATTTCCAATCTGTAACCGGTCTCGCTTGCATCTCAGCTTGGAGTGGAAAAAAGCTATTCGAAAATTGAGTTTTAAAAGCTGTCAATAGGTGTCGCATTTTCGAAATTAACAACATGTGCTTGAAAGCACCAAAGCTCTAACCTCTATTTTACTCAAAATGGCTGTCAATAGGTGTCGCATTTTCGTAAGCTCCAATGTTTTTTACCACTATTTTACTCAATACAGAGGTATATGTTAATATAATTCACTATTTAATATTATTTAGTACATATTAACGCATATATAACAATAAAATCATTGTTTTGTAAGAAAAGCAAATCGTTTAATTTTCGCGCCATTTCACATGTGCAAGCCGTGTTCAAATCAGCTGATTGCAACATCATGAGCACTTCCCTGCGACTGCTCCTCTTCAAGTTCAGCAGCAGCAGCAACAGCTGTTTGCATCATCATTGTATGATGAGCTAGTAAAATATCTTGTTTTCTTCTCATTTTTTAATAAATAAACAATTCTGCTTCCGGTTTTCATTCACTTTATAAATTTTGCCACAAACATGAAACAAGCATCAGCTGTTCAAAGCTCATAAGCAGCTGTAATATATTTCGAAAATTCGAACTGGTTTCCACGCTGACATTGTAAACTACCAGCGTGGATTTCAGATTTTTAAAAGCTTCAACCCAAGCTAAGCTGACATTGTAAACGCTGCCTTATGTACAGGAGACAGCTCGCTTTTGTTTTAATGATCGCTCCATTAAATAATATGTAGAATTCGAGCGTGTGCCCAACGGGGAATATTTAAACATGATTCCCGTTCTGGAAACTCGATTCAAACTCAATATATGCAGCATATCCAACAGGTTGTGACTTATCTTATTTCAGCTAAGCGCCCACACCAAGCATGTACTTCGCGCCGAATATTCGGCGGCCGAATACAGACACAAAAACAACAACGGTAACACCGATGGCATCAACTCAGCCGACAAGTCAAGGAAAATGGCGTGCCAAAAGGCAAAAAAAAAAAATGACTTGTCGGAAATTTTAGGCGAGGTTAACCAAACATTAAATAGTTACGTGCAAAGTGTAGTGAATCGACAAGAGGAAAAGTGGCAAGTGGTTTCACCTCAACTGTGAACGCATTATTAGCAGAGATGAAGCTAAAAAAAAATTGATAACAATAATGTCAATAATGAAGGTGCTACAAGATGCGCAGCTAGAGAGCGTCGAGGAGTAAAGAAATTACAAAAATAAATAATACTTTAGAAAGAAAAACTCATCAGCATTTATTTATTTATCTGTTAATTTAATTTATGAATTGGACTGGAATGCTACTGCCCCTCCTGCGCTGAAATATCTGCATAATTCTTCACGAACTTGCTGTGCTCTGCTCGAACTCAATCACAAAGTTTTTAAGAGTACCATTGGGACCAACGTCGTTCCTCCAATCTCCCAAAATTATTGTATTATCCGAAGCATCTCTATGAACATACGATTCTGGGCAATACAAGCGTTCATGTCATTCAGCATTATAAAATAATGCAGAACTATGCAGGCTAGAACAATCTTTTCGCAGTTCTGTGGCATAAACTTCAACGTTGTGTTTAATATGCGCCATCGTGCCGTTAGTATTCCGAATGCATTTCCTACCACTCGTCGCGCTCGAGAGAGCCGATAATTGAATATTTTTGCCTTCAGCTCAAGCATTTCTCCTTGACGCCGTGGAGCAATCGGCTTCATTAAATTTGCCGTAGCCTGAAAAGCCGCACCAGCAACAAAGTAATGGGGAAATGGTGTTAGCTTCCGATGCTTATGTCTGTTAAAATATAACACGCATCGCAAACAGCCATAATCACCATGCTGAAATATTTTTTATAAGCTTTGCCTATCTTATAGCTCCAAGCTTTTGTCTGCATACTTGTTCCGTGTGCTAGAAACCTTCATTTCATTTAAACATTAACATTTGTATAGAAGTATCTAAATAAATATATGCATATGTACTTACAACAAAGTCATGGAAAGCCGTTCTTCCAAACTTATCCGTTGTTTTGGACTAGCAAGAGAATTGCCCAACAGCGTTAGAAACAGATTAAATAGGGTTTTGGACAATCTATTATGCAGGAAAAATGGTGAACCATCCAAGTGCTTAATTTTCCTGAACGTTTTCCTGTAGTAGCCAGCTACATTCCAATCCCTATTTATAGGCCGAACTGCCCAACGCCGCGTTCGCATTTCTGGTTCGGGTAATCGCATAAAAACATTTTTCTTTTGTTGCTGCAATGCTAAAATGAAGCTTAAGTTGATCCACTGATCTACAATTTGGCAACTGCAGTTTCTATAGATAGCCACCGTGATTCACAGACTTTTGGAATTTTAAGAGGTGCCTTAATATGATAAAAGTGTTAGAAAAACAGAAAACTAGACTTCAAACAAAGACAAGACTACAAACAAGACTGGACAAACACAACGCAGATAGTCAGATCTAAAAATACATACAAAAATATTAGGGTACTATGTTTTGAGTACTAAAACACATACAAACACATAAACACAGATTTTCACTTACCTTATCGCTATTAATCAGCTCATAAATTTTTTGATAATCTGATTGGCGCTTACTGCTTTTCGAGAACCAAGTAAAGCTTTCTTATACAATATACTCCAAGATTCAGGCAAAAACTTTGTACAGGCCGAATTCACTGCTAATTTCACTGAATGCCATACACATTTGATTAATATTAAGGAAGGTACGGTCTTCTTCAATTCAGTAAATGCGCTTGTTTTGAGCCAACCATTACGCTAGCGTAAGCTTTTGTATAGCTTTTATCGCAGGCTTTGCTTGGGGACCGAATCAACAAATTTCGTAACGCAATATATAACAATACCTTGAAAGAAAGCTCGGGCTACAAACCTTACACTGACTGTACGAAGCTCGCTGCTGCGAATACGTAACATCTGTATGTTAGTGTCAGACTGTCACTACGTACAACAATTAATTTCAGTTGCTGGTGAATAACTGTACTGTAATAACTGTAGAATTTGGTGTATAAAAAGTTTTAAATCATGAATAAAAGACAAAGTGCAATTGGTTATAAAGATATTATCACGCAATAGTTGAATAACGGCATTTATAAAGATGAAGATCCTACCGAAGATAACCATAACAAAATGCAATTGAGATTTACAGAGAAGATCGAATTGGTGAAAGTACTATCGATTTTATTGTTGATGGTACTATTCCATTTTACACAAATTATCGTAAACACCGTACAAACATATTGATTTTAATAAGGACTTTATTTGGTCATTCTTGTATATTTTGCGACAGACTATGGTGGAATAGAGACTTGAAAATTTTGACAGTAAACAAGAGAGTATTTTGAAAACAATACTGCAGGTAATCTAAATAATCTTATTATATAGTTTTTATACTTGATACCGAAGGTCAAGAGTATATTGAGTTTGTGCAATGTCCGTCATGGTGGTCTGTCCGTCTGTATGAACGCAACTTTTTTCCACACCCTTCAAGCTAGAGACTTGAAACATTGCAATTCTCTTTATCTATGGGATAGTAAATTAAAGTGTCAAATTTGGGGGGCTGGCAAATCGATAAATTCGATAACTCAAACCCGATAAATCCACATATTTCGCACATCCTTACAGCTAGAACTACCAAATTTGGTAAGAAGATAGCTACTATCAACCCCCAAAAAACTGCATCAAGAATTTTGGAGCCACGCCCGCTCATTCCGCCCCCAGCCCCCCGCATTTTAAAGTCAAAAAGCCTATATCTCCCACAGTTTTTGAGCTATAGCCACCAAATTTAGTGCAAGTTAGGTGATAATGACCCCCAAAAACTGCATCAAAAGTTTGGACGCCACGCCAACCGATACTGCCCTAGCCGCCCCTATCCTCCCCAACGCTTCGTGAGTAACGGGAATGCGTGTATCTTCCAAAGTTATGGAGCTAGAGCCTCCAATTTGGTATTAAGATAGCTGGTAACGACCACCAAAGAACTGCATCCCCACCTTTTACAAACATTTAGCTAGAGTCACAGAATTTGGTATGAAGATAGCCAAGCTATACTTCCCCTAGCCACCCTTTCCCCACTTTTTACAATTTTCGAGCTAGTCACCAAATTGGTATGAAGATAGCAATTGACATTCCACACAGATCTGCATCAAACTTTGGATGCCCGCCCACCCATACCGCCCCCAGCCCCCCTTTCCCCACTTTTTACAATTTTCGAGCTAGAGTCACCAAAATTGGTATGAAGATAGCACACCAGGTGTTCGAGTCTGCTCTACGTGTTATACATCTGTGAAAAAAGAAAAATTCCTCTCATTTAAAACCTACAATGGTTTTGCATACCCGAAATTCTTTCACATTTACCAACGTTAACCTTATCGTGCAACGATTGATTTCACCGAGAATACCGTTCATGCAAATTCGTAGACTGAGACACTTTAATGTTCAGAACGGTATTTATGGCCAGATAATTAATGTTCCTGTCGAAGCTTAATACAATGGTGAAACATTTGCCAAGAAACATTCAAGATGACCATTGCTTTTATGTGCATTTGAAGAAGAAATTGATTCACTGAACTAGTTATGTCCACGGGCTTATTAATAAGAGCCATATTAAAGGCTGTCGTATTAAGTATCTACGCCTCTTTATATTTATCACGACATTAAGATCGACGAATCTTATTTACCGGCGATGATCGTACTTCACAAATGAATATGGATGAAATAAGTGAACACGTGCCAATTGAGGACAATTTAGTTGCGCAGAAACAAACTCTTTTGTGGAATGATTATTATAAGAGAATATAACAGAGAATATAACAGACCTGTCAGTATTTTAATGGATGAACATGCGGAAGAACCATCTTTTCCGAAAATCTTTGGCGGTCAGTTTCGAATATACAGAGATGGTGTTACTGTTACTCCATTCATACAAGCAACCAGCGAACTTCGGCGAACTGATAGGCGTGCTACTGACCCACAACACCTTTTATACATCGCTGCTAAAATCTTGAGGCTGCGAGTTAGTGGATGTGTCAAGTTGCGTTTAAGCATGTTGGACAAGGTTCTTCAATTACGAAAGAGACCATTCAATCTGAAGAGTACATAAATAATTGTTTGGGAACAAATCTCGCATTTCTTCGCTGCATACCAAATTCTGTTTGATTTGGTCAGATCGAAAAAAATATATTTTTGCAATGATCAGGCAATTAGGGCCACCACACTGCTTTATGACTCTTAGCGCCATAGAAACTGGCTGGGAAAATTTGTTGGAACTATTGTACAAATTGAAAAACGAGAGAGCGCAAATTTCTGATGAGCTTTTAGCAGAAATTAGTTATGGTGCATAAAGCTCAACTTGTTAATGAAGATGCCGTAACCTGTGCTATTTTTTTCAATAAAATGGTAAATTTCCTGTTAAAAATTTTGCAATCAAGAAAAGAAGTCCGTTCGGAAACTATAGAGTAGACAATTATTTTAAAAGAATAGAATTTCAACATCGTGGTAGCCCAAATGCTCATATTCTTCTTTGGTAGGAAAAGTTCCTGAAGATTTATCAAGCAATGATCCTAAAGTTATTAAATTAATCGACGAATTAGTGTCTGTGTCAGCGTCAGAGGCGTCTGGATGTATAAAACTAGTAACACACAAACACATATTCACGTGCTATATACACAAATGGCATTTCAATAATGCCAAAGTCTAAATTGTCACAAATACGATTTACAAAATTCAGTTACGAGACAAACAAATTTGTTACTTCTTACCGAAACTTGCATGGCGCATGATAATCCGATTGAATTTATAATTTCAGTTAGATACTGTTCCAAAAGCTATTTACCAAAATAATAATAATGTTGTTAACATTATGACTCCGAACTAGAGATGGGCACGTGAGTAGTTTTTCGCTCACGTCACGCACGCTCACGTAATTTAAAAGTCGAGAAAATCACGTGGCTCACGCATGATTCACGCCTATGTTCAATAGATTTAAATAAACTAATTGCAATAAGAAAAAAAAAGTAATGAAATAAATGTGACATATATTTGTTTAAAATAAAACTTTGTCAAGATTTCTGGTGACATCCTGGATCTTCTCTCTTCTAATAAGTGAGCTTCCGTACTATCAATTCATTTGCGCGTGCTTTAATAACAGATCATGGTACAAATATATGGATATACATATGTAGGGATGAATAAAAAATATCGTTATTCCAAATGAGGAGGATAAGGAAAATATTTTTTAATTCGTTTCATCGAAATATTTTGCACAATTTTCGTCTACTATTTTGTGTAATACCGGATCTCACGTGACGTGCGTGATTTAACTACAACTCACGTTAATCATGTTGCGTGATTATTAAATTAAAACAACTCACGCACATGCGTGGTCACGCGTGATCAAGCACTGTCACGGCAAAAAACATGTCACGCGCCCATCTCTACTCCGAACCTGACGTAAGCGATGTTAATGTTAGGCGATCAAATGTTGGAGATATTTGTGCGTGCTTGTACAAACTAAGAAATGGCCTAAACTAGTCGTGGTAGCAATTTACATTTCTCCGAGTCCAAAATGGGATGAGGTTAGAGCAGTTTATTCATCGCACTTTGCTGGAGTACACTGAAGAAGATACAAATGGTAATAAATTTCCATTTATCTTGGCTGGCGGTTTCAACATCAACTTCGCTGATAAAAATCATAGCGGTTGACAACTTTTCTTTCGGACAAATTTAATTTGAAAATGAAAAATGATCCCCACTATTGACCCGGTATTTTCCAGATATTTAGAGGATATCAAGTCTCAAACTTATTTTTCATATTTCAGTTACCATAAACCTATAATTTCAATGATAAAATTTCTTGAATAAAGTATATGTATTGTAACATAATAAAATATTTTAAACGAAATTAACTTCTTATTTATTCATAGAAAACAAAATTTTCAATAGAAGAAAAAAATTTATTTTCTCATCGATCACCAAGCTCAGAGAGTGTAACTTGAATTAATATCAAAGAAAACTTGCATAAAGTGAAATAAAATACTATGCAATATCTTCACCGCGGCAGTCCCGCATTGCCACACTTCTTTTTCAGCTATTGTATAGCTTTAAAATGTGAAAAATAAGTTTGAGACTTGAAAATACCGGGTCAATAGTGGTCCCATATTTTATTGTAGATTCTTGGGGATCATTTTTCATTTTCAAATTAAATTTTTCCGAGAGAACAGTTGTGAACCGCTCTGATTTTTTATCAGCAAAGTTGATGTTGTAATCGCCAGCCAAGATAAGTGGAATTTATTACCATTTGTATCTTCTTCAGTGTACTCCAGCAAAGTGCGATGAATAAACTGCTCTACCTCATCCCATTTTGGACTCGGAGAAATGTAAATTGCTACCACGACTATGTTTAGACCATTTCTTAGTTTGTACAAGCACGCACAAATATCTCCAACATTTGATCGCCTAAGATTAACATCGCTTACGTCAAGTTCGGAGTAGAGATGAGCGCGTGACATGTTTTTTGCCGTGACAGTGCATGATCACGCGTGACCACGCATGTGCGTGAGTTGTTTTAATTTAATAATCACGCAACATGATTAACGTGAGTTGTAGTTTAATCACGCACGTCACGTGAATCCGGTATTACACAAAATAGTAGACGAAAATTGTCCAAAATATTTCGTTGGTGACGGATGTGTTTTTGAGTGCTCTTTATAATTTATTAATTTCTTGTGTTTGTGTACGGTGTTTTATTCGGTTTATTTTGGCAAACGTCTCTAACAGTGATCGCAAGTGTACGTTGTGTGTATTTGCGCGTGCATTATTGAATTTTTCTTGTTGAATATTCATTTAATTTAATTTGCAGTCGAATTGACGCTGCAGTGCTTGAAAAGAAACGAGCATACGTGCATACATACACTCATATATTTGCGGTTTTATATACATACTTTGTGTTTTATATATTCTTCTTCTACTAACAACAAACATCTTGTCTATTTGATTGATCTCGCTCTCCAGCACCTCTCCCGCTTTGTCCGCTCTTATCTGGCGGTTGTATTTATCTGCATTTGCGCTCACGCTCTTTCACTCAACCGCTCTCTTGATTTTAACCGTTGTATCGTGCTCATTGCTTCGATACGTTTCTACTTACATACTTGCACTCTACCTTGTTTTGCTGTAGCATATCGATTTCTTTAGTAAATTTATTTACATATTTCATAATGCTTCTTTGCTGCAGCAAAAATTGCAAATTGGTTGGTACAACCAATCAAGATTTTATTCTGTGTGGATTGTGCGACAACATGATCCACATGAAATGTGTTGGCTTTACTGCCAAAACCAATGACTGCTTGATTGCAGACACAGGCCTTAAATGGTATTGTGAGCCCTGTAGGGAGGTGGTTAAGGAGTCTTCAAAATTCATGAGACAGACTCATTTAGGCTTCAAAGCTATGCATATTGCATTTAATGCACTGCAAAACTCCTTTACAGAGCTCGATTCTAATTTCAAAAATGGCAAGGTTACGACTGAATCTCCAAAGCGTTAAAAGACCTAATCCGCCTATTGTCCCACCTATCATCCCCACAAAGCCCCTTCTGGATCCCAGCATTAATCAACCTACGGCCAGCCATTAATGTTATTTATTTCGCCGGCAAGAACCATTACTAATACCTTTCTTCTGATCCTATGCATGAAATCGGTTCAACTGCCTGTGCACCAATTGATCCCAATGCAGGTACAACTGGGGCTCCCAAGCCTTTTGTTGTTGTGCCATTTAACAAATTTATATTTGTGTCCAGGCTGGCATCCGATACTTCATCGGATGATGTTTCAGCTTATGTTAAAAGTAAAATTGATTCTCCTCTTATTATTGTTGAGAAGTTTAAATTTAAACACGCCCGAAGTATATCTTCTTTCAAGTTAAGCGTGCCGGCTGAACCTTTTTCGACAATTTGTTCAGAAAATTCTGGCCGCAGCAGCTTGTTGTAAAGGAGTATGTGAATAGGCGAAGTAATAATAAGAAGATCATTAGGATTAGTAGTGCACAGCCTGTTAGCCACCCAGTTTGCCTCCACCTCGGTGGCAAAAAACTAACAAAACAACTTAGTTTGACCTATCAAAACGTTAGAGGCCTTAACACTAAACTTTCTAAATTATATGTTAACAGCTTATCATTTGATTCACATATAGTAGCACTCACGGAAACCTGGTTAAAACCCGATATTTCTGATTATTCCGTTTTTCCTTCAAATATAGCTTGTACAGATGCGATCGCACCTCCTGCAAGGGGGTGGTGTTCTCATTGCTGTTGACTCTTGTTTTTCCTCTCAACAGATTCATTCTCATGCTCTTCCGGACATAGAGTTTTTATGTGTTAAAATATTACTAAACGGCCGTTCACTTTATGTTACTTGTTCTTATATTCCTCCTCATTCTGATACTAACATTTACTCATCCCATCTTAGTGCCATGCAACTTGTTTCGTCATTGTTGACAAATATGGATAATCTGATAGTGGTTGGTGATTTTAATCTGCCACATGTTGTATGGTCTGTGAATGACACATCTTCGGCGATGTTACCAGTCACTTCTGATGATTTTATCGATGGCCTACTGGAGTTAGGCCTATCGCAAGTTAACAGGGTGCATAACTGTAGTGGTAGAATGTTGCACTTGATATTTGTTTCGGACTCAGATTGCAGTAATGCTTGTAGAATACCCCCTCTAGTGCTTTCGGAAGACACCTACCATCCAACCTTAGAACTATCCATTGAAATTTTTAACCCTAGTGCAGTATCTAAAAATACTTTAAAAACCCGTTGCTTTCGGAAAACTAACTTTACTAAATTAAATTATCTTCTTCAACATACTAATTGGTCTCGTCTTTATTCTTGTAGTGATACAGAAACTGCCATTGCCATATTTTATAGGACTTTGAATTCGCTTATGGATATTGCGTTCCCCTCACTTATTCTTCAAGTGTTAATAAGCCACCTTGGTTTACGAGGGAACTATCGAAATTGAAAAACGCGAAGACAAAATCTTATAAAAAATTTAAAAAATCGGGAACCACTTTAGATTTATCTTCTTATTAATACCAAAATCTAGTTTTCTTTCTGTTAACACATCTTGATATAATAATTATCTTAATCGTTGCAGACTAAACTTTTCACGTGACCCTAAACATTTTTATAAATTTGTTAACTCTAAACGTAAGTCTTCTTGCTTGCCGTCCTCAGTATACCTTGATAATACAAAAGCAAGTTCTGATCAGGCAGTAGCCGATCTATTTGCTGAGTATTTTCAATCAGTATATTCAACGAATTTACATAGAACTAGCAATTCCTATCCTTTTCAAGTTCAATCGTCTAATTGCATATATATCCCAGTTATAACTGAGTGTACGCTTCTAAGTGACCTTAACTCTATCAAACCAGGCTATCTGCCTGGTCCTGATGGAGTGCCAGGTTGTATTCTTGGATACTCTGCGGATTCACTTTGTAAACCATTACATAAATTATTTAACTTGTCGGTAGACACAACAGTGTTTCCTGCTATATGGAAGGAATCTTTTATCATGCCACTCCATAAAAATTCTTCTAAGTCTAACGTTAAAAATTATAAGGGCATATCCAAGTTGTCCGCCATTCCTAAAGTCTTTGAAAAAATTATATGTTCACAACTGCAACACACATGTAGTTCAATTATATCGCCCTATCAACACGGTTTTGTTAGGCGTAGATCTACTACAACTAACCTTCTTGAATTCACTTCGCTTGTTATCAAAGGGTTCCAGGAAAAATGCAAACTGACGTTGTTTACACCGATTTTAGTAAGGCATTTGATTCTGTTAGTCATTCTCTGTTGCTTAAAAAATGAAATATTATTTGATTTCCATCAAAACTCGTACTGTAGCTTTCGGAGTACTTGTGTGGTCGAACACAATAAGTAGTTTTTTAAACGTCGGTATCTAAACCTATTTTTGTTACCTCTGGTGTTCCCCAGGGTAGTCACCTTGGACCTTTGCTCACAACTTGTTTGATGCTTCAACACTTGACCGCGTGTTTGACATTAAAGATTTAGGCATTATTCTTGATCCTAAATTAAAGTTTGACGCTCATATTTTGTCCATGGTCAATAAGGCCACTAATGTCCTTGGCTTCATCAAGCGGTGGTCGAGAGAGTTTAATGATCCCTACACCACTAAAACGCTTTATACATCCCTAGTTCGTCCCATCCTGGAGTATGGATCTTGTGTGTGGTCTCCACAATACTCGATTCACCAGGATAGAATTGAATCTGTGCAGAAGAAATTTCTTCTATTTGCCCTTAGAAGTTTTAACTGGGTTCCTGGAGTTGACTTACCCCAGTATTCAAGTAGACTCCTTTTGATAAATCTTCCCTCCCTGTTAAACCGTAGAACTATGCATGGAGTATTTCTTATTACTAACCTACTTAATGGTGAAATCGACTCATCAGTTCTTTTGAGTCGAATTAAATTTAATGTCCCAATTAGATCTTCACGTAACTTTTTACCCCTTAGCCTTGATTTTTCTGGGTTTTTCCCAATCCTCGCAACAAATGTTGGACTACTCAATTTTTTATTGACTTTCCCAGAGCTTTAACGTTAACTTTTAAATATTTTTTTTATTTATTTAATACTGATAATTAAGCTTATAAAGCTAGATTTAACAGGGTTAGTTATAGCACTGGCTACTAGGGCCTTCGGCTATATGCTAGGGTATAGTTTTAATGCTAGTATAGTTCTATATTTATATTTATATATATATATTTACAATGATTTAGGGTATGGTTTTAATACTAGTATGTTATATTTATATTTATGCATATATATTTACAAATGTACAAGGTTTTTTTTTATATATCTTTGTAGAGTTTTGTTTGTTTAAGGTAGTTTATAATTTTCGAGATATTTAGTTTGTCGTTTATGTTAGTGATACAAGTCGAGGGTTGGGCGCTGTTAAATATTTGGCGTCTGGTTGTATCAAAGTTTGGGCAGGTGTCAAGGATATGGTTAATACTTATATTCACGTTTTGGTTACAGAACTTGCAAATGGGAGAGATAGTTTTATCGATATAGTGTTGGTGTGTTATTTTTGTGTGGCCAAAGCGTAATCGTATTATTTTTATTTGGTCTAGTCTGCAAAAGTCTTGTTGACCTATGTGGGATGTCAATTGCTATCTTCATACCAAATTTGGTGACTCTAGCTAAAAAATTGTAAAAGGTGGGGAAAGGGTGGCGAAATGGGTGGGCGTGGCTCCAAAACTTTAATGCAGTTTTTTGAGGGTCATGACCAGCTATCTTCCTACCAAATTTGGAGGCTCTAGCTCTACAACTCTGGAAGATACACACATTCCCGTTTTTGACGAAGCGTTGGGGTGGATGGGGGCGGCTAGGGCAGTATCGGTGAGCGTGGCATCCAAACTTTTGATGCAGTTTTTTGGGGGTCATCATCACCTATCTTGGCACCAAATTTGGTGGCTATAGCTCAAAAACTGTGGGATATATAGGCGTTTTTGACTTTAAAATGCGGGGGGGCTGGGGACGGAATGGGGGGGCGTGGCTCCAAAATTTTTGATGCAGTTTTTTGGGGGTTGCTAGTAGCTATCTTCTTACCAAATTTGGTAGTTCTAGCTGTAAGGATGTGCGAAATATGTGGACTTATCGGTTTTGAGTTATCGAATTTATCGATTTGCCAGCCCCCCAGTTATCGTAGAACCCCCATCTTGACACTTTAATTTACTATCCCATAGATAAAGAGAATTGGAAAGTTTCAAGTCTCTAGCTTGAAGGGTGTGGAAAAAACTTGCATACATACGGACGGACAGACGGACAGACACCATGACGGACATTGCACAAAACCAATATACTCTTTACCTTCGGTATCGAGTATAAAAAGCCTATATCTCCCACAGTTTTTGAGCTATAGCCACAAAATTTTGTGCCAAGTTAGGTGGTAATGACCCCCAAAAAACTGCATCAAAAGTTTGGACGCCACGCCTACCGATACTGCCCTAGCCGCCCCCATCCTCCCCAACGCTTCGTGAAAAACGGGAATGCGTGTATCTTCCAGAGTTATAGAGCTAGAGCCTCCAAATTTGGTATTAAGATAGCTGGTAACGACCCCCAAAGAACTGCATCAAAGTTTTGGAGGCACGCCTACCCATTTCGCCCCCCTTTCCCCACCTTTTACAAACATTTAGCTAGAGTCACAGAATTTGGTATGAAGATAGCCAAGCTATACTTCCCCTAGTCACCCTTTCCCCACTTTTTACAATTTTCGAGCTAGTCACCAAATTTGGTATGAAGACAGCAATTGACATTCCACACAGATCTGCATCAAAACTTTGGATGCCACGCCCACCCATACCGCCCCCAGCCCCCCTTTCCCCACTTTTTACAATTTTCGAGCTAGAGTCACCAAATTTGGTATGAAGGTAGCATTTGACATTCCACATAGATCTGCACCAAAAATTTGAATGTCACGCCCAACCATACCACCCCCAGCCCCCTTTTCCCCACTTTTACAAACTTTGAGCTAGAGTCACCAAATTTGTTATGAAGATAGCAATTGACATTCCACAAAGATCTGCATCAAAAATTTGGATGCAATTCCACCCATACCGCCCCCAGCCCCCCTTTCCCCACTTTATACAAACTTCGAGCTAGAGTCACCAAATTTGGTATGAAGATAGCAATTGACATCCCACATGGATGGATCAAAATTTTTAATACTGGTATCGAGTATGCCGCAGTCGGTTGCGTCCGACTGCAACGTTTCCACTTGTTTGACTTTAAAATGCGGGGGGCTGGGGGCGGAATGGGCGGGCGTCGCTCCAAAATTCTTGATGCAGTTTTTTGGGGGTTGATAGTAGCCAAAGTACCAAATTTGGAAGTTCTAGCTGTAAGGATGTGCGAAATATGTGGATTTATCGGGTTTGAGTTATCGAATTTATCGATTTGCCAGCCCCCCAGTTATCGTAGAACCCAAATTTTGACACTTTAATTTACTATTCCATAGATAAAGAGAATTGCAATGTTTCAAGTCTCTAGCTTGAAGGGTGTGGAAAAAAGTTGCGTTCATACAGACGGACAGACACCATGACGGACATTGCACAAACTCAATATACTCTTTACCTTCGGTATCAAGTATAAAAACTATATAATTAAGATTATTTAGATTACCTGCAGTATTGTTTTCAAAATACTCTCTTGTTTACTGGTCAAAATTTTCAAGTCTCTATTCCACCATAGTCTGTCGCAAAATATACAAGAATGACCAAAATAAAGTCCTTATAAAAATCAATATGTTTTGTACGGTGTTTAAGATAATTTGTGTAAACTGGAATAGTACCATCAACAATAAAATCGATAGTACTTTCACCAATTCGATCTTCTCTGTAAATCTCAATTTCATTTTGTTATGGTTATCTTCGGTAGGATCTTCATCTTTATAAATGCCGTTATTCAACTATTGCGTGATAATATCTTTATAACCAATTGCGCTTTGTCTTTTATTCATGGTTTAAAACTTTTTATACACAAATTCTACAGTTATTACAGTACAGTTATTCACCAGCAACTGAAATTAATTGTTGTACGTAGTGACAGTCTGACACTAACATACAGATGTTTACGTATTCGCAGCAGCGAGCTTCGTACAGTCAGTGTTAGGTTTGTAGCATCGAGCTTTCTTTCAAGGTATTGTTATATATTGCGTTACGAAATTTTTTGATTCGGTCCCCAAGCAAAGCCTGCGATAAAAGCTATACAAAAGCTTACGCTAGCGTAATGGTTGCAGAAGACCGTACCTTTCTTAATATTAATCAAATGTGTACGGCATTCAGTGAAATTAGCAGTGAATTCGGCCTGTACAAAGTTTTTGCCTGAATCTTTGGAGTATATTGTATAAGAAAGCTTTACTTGGTTCTCGAAAAGCAGTAAGCGCCAATCAGATTATTAAAAAATTTATGAGCTGATTAATAGCGATAAGGTAAGTGAAAATCTGTGTTTTATGTGTTTGTATGTGTTTTAGTACTCAAAACATAGTACCCTAATATTTTTGTATGTATTTTTAGATCTGACTAATCTGCGTTGTGTTTGTCCAGTCTTGTTTGTAGTCTTGTCTTTGTTTGAAGTCTAGTTTTCTGTTTTTCTAACACTTTTTATCATATTTAAGGCACCTCTTAAAATTCCAAAAGTCTGTGAAACACGGTGGCTATCTATAGAAACTGCAGTTGCCAAAATTGTAGATCAGTGGATTGAACTTAAGCTTCATTTTAGCATTGCAGCAACAAAAAAAAAATGTTTTAAAGCGCAAAACTTACATAAATTCTTCAGCGATGAAATAAATGTATTGTATTTAACGTTTTTAAAGCCTGTGTTAGGCGAAATGCAGACTATAAACAAAAATTTTCAAGCCACCAATTCAAATGCAAGCAAACTTTTGACAGATCTTGTGTTTGCAATAAATACATTAATATCAAAAGTAATACCCCTTGAAGACAAAGTTGACGTTCTAAATACGGATTTTAAAGGACATGTCTAGAGGGATCTGCATTTAGGTTATGCTTTTGAAATGTTGCTTAAAAAAATTACGGAAAATATTTCTGACGAAATGGAAATGAAGATTCGATTTAGGTGCACGGAATTTATAATTGCACTTATAGATGAGTTTAAACAGAGGTAAGTCATTTTCTATAAATATAATTTGTTAGGCTAACACTTCTTTTCTTTTTTTTCAGATTTCCAGAAAACTTCCAAATGCTTCAGTAAATCGAAATTTTTTCTGTTGATAAAATTTTGAATGCTAAAAAGGGCTCTGTTATTAAAATCCTAGAGCATTTCAAACTGCCTGTCTTTCAGATTGAACAGCTCGTTCTGCAGTATAACAGTATACATTTTTTAAAATGGGAAAATACGGATTGCACCGTGAAATTTTGGGCTGAAGCAAACAGTTATGTGGATTCGGGAGGTAATCACAGATTTAAAGCGTTGGCTTCTTTTGTCTTTAACTTACTATCGCTGCCGTGGTCCAACGCGGAAGTCGAACGAGTGTTTAGTCAGATGAACATTGTAAAATCGAAGCTAAGGAACTCAATGAACATTGACACACCTAATTCGATTTTACACATACGGTAATTAATAATTTTAACAAAATATTAAAAACCTGAACTTCTTATTAAATATAAATTAAAAGTACTTAAATATGATTGGTACAAACCAAGGCATACTTATATAGGTAGCCTAATGCGTCGCGTCGCCCTCGTTCTTTGGCCTTATATTTCAGTCTCGAGCCGAGCGTTGTGTGCGAAGCATCTCCGCGGACGATTATTTTGCGTTCTGCTTAGTGAGTTTGCTCGAGACTTTTCGATATGCCTCCTCCATATGAATATGTATATGCATGCACGCACACATTTTATTGTGTTGACGCAAGCCAGAAATTCAACGCTCTCTCGCTCTCGCTCTCTTTCGTTCTCATTTTGTGTACACTTTTTAAGGCAAGACGCGAGTGCGAATGCGGCTACCTAGTTAAGTATGCCTTGGTACAAACAACTCGTACACTGCTGAGGAGAATATCGATTTCATTGATTCAAATAACAATAAATTCAAAAACATTCAAGACTAAAACGGCTATTTTCTGGCTATTTATGAATTTGATCAAGCCGTTTCTAGCAGGTTTGGAAGGTTGCCTTAGCATTTTATTGCCCGGAAGAGTTGGCAGCACTGCTCAAGAGCATGATACAATTACTAAAGGTAGTGTCATGCGAGACTGTGCCCTCTTTTTTCGGTACTAGTTGTCAGTCGCTAAAGGCCTATTTACTCTTGACTTAACTTAACTTAACGTAAGAGTCAGCTGACTCAATCTGCCTTATGGCTGTCAATGTTAGCGTTCACTCTCAACTTAACGTAACTTAACTTAATTCAGAACCTGCAGGTTGCAGATTTTTACGTTAAGTTCTTAAGTTGAACAGTATTGATTAACGTGAAAATTAAACAGCTGATCAAAAACTGTGTTGCAAAACGTTAAGCGCTGTTTACAAATTCAAATATTGAAATGGATGGGCATAATTTTATAAATTTAATTGAAAATCATAGTTTAATTTATGATAAAAAGTCAATAGACTTTAAAAATAACATTTAAATAAGAGCAGTTTGGAATGCAACTGCCAAAGAACTTTGTAGCAACGTTGTATTCAAAATGCGCCAACGAGCGGTCAATATATTTTTTTTTTGTTTAACAGCACTGCTAACATAATTCTACAGCACTGACACACTGATTTCTTACGTTAAGTTAAGTTGAGAGTAAACGCATACATTCCTTAAGTTAAGTTACGTTAAGTTAAGTTAAGTCAAGAGTAAATAGGCCTTAAGTGCTTGTCGTTGAGGTAAGACGTTGATGCGGACGATTTTTTTCTGTTTGTTATTCTTTGGAATGCAACTGCCAAAGAACTTGGTAGAAACGTTGTATTCAAAATGCGCCAACGAGCGATCAATATATTTATTTATTTTTTTTTTGTTTAACAGCACTGCAAACATAATTCTACAGCACTGCCACACTGATTTCTTACGTTAAGTTAAGTTGAGAGTAAACGCATACATTCCTTAAGTTAAGTTACGTTAAGTTAAGTTAAGTCAAGAGTAAATAGGCCTTAAGTGCTTGTCGTTGAGGTAAGACGTTGATGCGGACGATTTTTTTTTCTGTTTGTTATTCTTGTTGTTGCTTGGCGAAAATCCTCAACTGAACCCTCCACGAGGGTGCCGGCTGGGCAATGGGCATCGTGCTACCTCGAAACAAGCGAGGGGGACAGGGCGACATCCGGCCAAAGCAAACTGCACACCACTCAAAGGCTTCGGCACTATGAGGATGTGGAGCAAGCTGAGGCAACAGGCATCGATGCCCTAGCTAAGATGAGCCCTATACCACTCAAAGGCTTCGGTACTGCGGGGGTAGGGTGCAAACCAAGTCGAAGGCATCGTTACCTGGCGGAGGGAAGTACCAAACCACTCAAAGGCTTCGGTACTGCGAGGGCGAGGGACTAACCAAAGCAACAGAAGTCATCCTGCCCCAAAAAAAACAAAGGTACTGCGTATCTACTCGCCTGTAGAAAGGTAGTACAATGTCTAGCTAAGGTGAGCTCTACGCCATTCAATGGCTTCGGCACTGCGAAGACGTGGAGCAAGCCATAGTTCGAAGTCCTTGGCAGGAAGGTTAAAATGCTATGGGTAGACTTCCCAGACAAAAAATCAAAATGGAGACCAAGAAGGATGACACACGGATTGGGATGTCAACCCAAACGTCGGTGGAAAAGGGTGCTACCACCGGCGGGCACGGGGGGGAGAAATCCTCTCTGCGTGTCGCCAGCAACCCACCCTCCGTACTGGTTGGAGCAGGCCAGGACGGTTGCAAAGCCACTGCCAACACAAAGCCCAAAATGTGGCGCGATTCCGCAGTCCATGGAGACTCGGATTGCGAATCACATGGAGGGTCCCATACGTCAGAAGCTGAGGACCTTTCATGCCCCCCAGATCAGGCGAGTACCAGCACCCCCAGTAGGGTCGGGCTCAAACGGTCAAAAGAGGGCATGAAGGCCAAAGCCCAATACAAGGCCGCACTTAAAATCCGGGCTCGGCTCGCTAATTGCAAGCGAGACCTCACTGAAGATGAGGTCCGTCAGCAGAAGTGGGCCGACGAAAGGATACAAGAGGGTATAGCACACTTCGAAAAGAAGACACACATGGCGTCGAAAGACGTCAGTTTTGCCAACAAGGTGGAGGAGCAATTGGCCGTCAAACGCCAGCGCTCCGCTGAAACCGCTAAAGCAGAGGTGCCAGCTGGTAAGCGGCCCTGCAAAAAGCCAATGTCGCGGGCAAAGCTGACGGCCAGCGATGTAGCAAGGCGGCACCTAGTCGTCGCGGTTATCGACCGGAGCGACCCAAACGGCAAAATGAAGCCCGAACAGTGGAAGAAGGTGGAGGAGCTGCTGTTCGATGCGCTTCTAAGTCGAATGGGCGAACCGGGCTCGCTTCCCATCTCATTTGATAGAGCGGGCTGGCTTGAAGGTGTAAAAATACTCAGCTGCAAGGATGACCACACTCTGAAGTGGGTCACCGGTGTCGTGGCTGCCCTGAACGCTCCGTGGGAGGGTACCAAGCTGGAGATAGTGGACAGAACTTGTATTCCGTCCGTGCCGAAGGCAAAAGTACTCTTCCCGCGGGTCGTACCAGCAGACCAAGCGCGGCAGCTACTCAAGTGGCAAAATCCGGATGTGCCAACTGTTGATTGGAAGGTGATACACGCTGCGAAGCCCAATAATAAGGGTCAGCAAATAGTCATCCAAATCAACAAGGAGGCTGACGATTTGCTGTACGGGAGATTCTGCAAGATGGCGTGGGGCCTGGGTAGTGTCTACCTACGACTCAAGAGGAGGGTGAAGGGGAGAGAAACATGGTGGAGGTCACCCACGCCACCAAAAGCATCCTGCTACATGGCGCATGACTCGGAGGCGCCCCCTCAAGAACTAACTCACCTGGTGACGGAGGCCGAGTCAAAAAGACAGGCCCTCATCATCGGAGCAGACACCAACGCACATCACACAGTATGGGGAAGCGGGGACATAAACGATAGAGGTGAGTCACTGCTTGATTTCATACTTTAAACTAATCTTAAGATAGCAAACGAGGGGGAAGGACCAACATATGTTGGTCCTACCTCATCAAACGTCTTAGATATCACACTCGCGTCGGTAATGAATACCGTGGTAAAAGACTGGAGAGTCCTTAGTAGACATTCCTTCTCGGACCACAGGTTCATACAATTCCGCGTTAACTTTGAACGAATAGTTAAGAATAAGACGTACAGAAACCCGCGGAACACGGACTGGGAGCAGTTCGGTAAAGAGGTCGAAAGAAACCTACCACGACTACCCAAGATAGCCTCACTAGACAAATTAGAGAAGTCCCTGGGGACCCTCAATAAAAATCTGGTGGCGGCCTATCACAAAACTTGTAGACCGTCGCAAGAGAAGAAGAGACACAAGCCTCCATGGTGGACTCCAGAACTCAAAGGGCAAAGAAAAGACGTACTAGAACTTTTCAAACTCGCAAAACAAGCGGAAGAAGAGCTAGTATGGATAGAATACAGAACAAGGCTTCGAGATTTTAAGAAAAAAGTACGAGTAGCTAAGAGACACGCATGGCAAAACTTCTGTTCAGGCATTGAGAAGACAGCTGAAACGGCAAGGTTAAGAAAGCTGCTAGCTCTCCAACAGACGGTGCAAAGCCAATTAAAAACAGAAGACGGCAGATGGACAGAAGGCAGTGAAGATGCGGCAAAGGTGCTCATAGAGGCACACATCCCTAACTGCACAGAAGTCAACACAAACACGCAAACGATATCTCCAACCACAAGGGTGGAAATTCCGGAAGATATCACAACAACGCGAAGGATAATGTGGGCCATAGACTCCTTTGAGAGCTACAAATCACCAGGTCCAGACGGGATATTCCCGGCCATGCTGCAGAAGGTCAAACACGTGATCACTCCATGGCTGAGGGAAATATTTAGAGGATGCCTTAGTTATGGCTATGTGCCGGTGGCCTGGAGGACAGCACGGGTGATTTTCCTGCCCAAAGCGGAAAAATGTAGCCACGTTGTGCCTAAAGACTACAGACCCATAAGCCTGACATCGTTCCTACTAAAAACACTAGAAAAACTGATAGACCTCCACATTAGAGAGAATACAGTGATGACTCTAGAACAGAACCAACACGCTTATACGAAGGGCAAATCGGTGGAAACTGCGCTACATTCCCTCGTAGCAACCATCGAGAAAGCACTTCACCATAAAGAATACGCTCTAGGCGTATTTCTGGATATCTCAGGCGCATTTAATAATGTGTCGACGGAAGCAATAATGCACAGCCTAAGAGCTGTGACCCCAGCAGAAGCAGTTTACTCTTGGGTCCAGAACCTACTGAGCAGCAGGAGAATACTTGCGGAATGGGGAATGGGGAACCACTACCATAATCAGGGAAGCAAAGTGTGGCACTCCCCAAGGAGGAGTGCTCTCACCCCTACTGTGGAACTTGGTGGTAAACGACTTGCTAAAGAAATTCAAACGTAAAGCACCCGAAGATAACTGCCTATGCGGACGACATAAACATAATTATCACGGGCAAGTGTCCATCGACAATCAGCTCAGTCATGGACCACACTCTCAAAGAGATACTAGCCTGGGCCACAGAAGCCGGGCTGAGTATCAACGCGGACAAGACGGACCTTATTCTCTTCACCAAGAGATACAAGGTACCACGCTGGACGCCACCGAAAATAGCACTTGGGGACTGTCACCAAGACTGACACATTGGGTTCTCATCTCGGTTGTGCGCCCCATACTGCTCTATGGAATACTGGTATGGTGGAAAGCCACAGAGAAGTCCACATACCTTAAACGAATGGAAAAAACCCAGCGACATGCACTGATGTGCATCACAGGGGCGCTGAGAACTACACCAACTAAGGCACTACAGATTATGCTCAATGTCAACCCAGTGGACACACAAGCACGCCTTACGGCAAGAAATACGGCACAACGGCTATACACGATAGGCAACCTGACGATACATAGCTACGGGCACAGTACAATTGGAAGGGGGACAGAAGTCGAAACAGACCATATGACCCCAAGAAACAATTTCAACTTCACGCCCACTTTCTTAGGAAAAGATGACTGGCGTTCAGGAGCAGAGCGGTCAGCCATAAACATATACACAGACGGCTCAAAAATGAGGGAGGGAGTCGGCGCAGCAGTATACTGTGCCGAACCACTCATGAGCCTGTCATACAAACTCCCAGACCACTGCAGCATTTTCCAAGCGGAGATATTCGCAATAAGGAAAGCAGCAGAAGCAGTCCTACAAACTAACACAAAACACGATGAAGTAAACATATTCGTGGACAGTCAGGCAGCAATTAAAGCCCTACAGGCCCACTACATAGGCTATCGGAATGTCCTGGCGAGCAGGGAAGCACTAGATGCACTCGGCATTTTTAAAAAAGTGCGAATCTATTGGATTCCAAGCCATCAGGGATTCGAGGGCAACGAGATAGCAGACACTTTGGCTAAGCAAGGTGCAACGGGACTCAACAGTGATTCTGCGGATGTTCCGATCTCACTGCGAACGCTACACTCATAAATGGAAATACAAGCACGGGATACAGCAGCACTAAGGTGGACAAACACCTCTGACTGCAAAATCTCTAAAATAATGTGCAAAACATATAATGTTAAACTAACGCAATACATGCTAAACATAAAACGGCATGACTGCCGAAGGCTTGCGGGTCTCTTGACGGGACACTGCCTAACCGCGGTACACATGAAAAGGCTTGGCTTAACGGATAACGACGAATGCAGTAAATGCAAGGATACAGGTGTCAAAGAGACGTTAGAGCACCTCCTCTGCAGCTGCCCTGCACTGGCAGCACAACGACTACGCCACTTCAAAGCTCCCTTTCTTGCCTCGCTCGATGAAGCCAGCAAGAAAGAACCTAAAAAACTTCTAGGTTTGCTAAAAGCACTCACACTCCGCAGGACCACACAACGAGATAGTCCTAACAGTCTCCAACCACCGGCCCCACTAAGGACCCCTTTAGTGGTCTATGTGTGACATTCCCCCTTGGGAGGGTCAGCCGGTCTAACCTAACCTAACCTAACCTATTCTTGTTGTTTGTTTACAGACATAATTGGAAATAAAAAACTATTCAAAATATTACATTAAATTAATAATAATATATGTTGTTTATTTGAATATGAAAATTAATAAAATGTTTTAATGCTATATGAATCGAAAGCGTTTTACTTATTTTTTTTATTTAATTTAAATATCACAACAAAGCAACCAAAATGTATCGGCCGCATACATACAACCAAGGCATACTTGCCTTGCATACAACAAAACTCTTTGTATACCTAACTATCGCATTTGCAAAACAGCCCTTTAACAGACTCAAGAGAGTAAAACTAAGAGAGCAGCCCTCTCCTTCGCACTCGCACATTATATGGCAAACACGGGCTGGGCTCGGATGACACTACCTTTAGTAATTGTATCATGCTCGAGAGCTTCCAGTCGGCTCGACACCCGAAGTGCTATGGGAGCACTCAGAAAGTTTTTCACACAAATGTACAGCATAGGCGTTTCCAACAAGCCCCGTACGCAATGATTGCTCTATAATACTTTATTCTTACTGCTTTGGAGGAGGACAAATATCAATATACCATTAATCGATAGCTGTTGTGCGCAATATCGTTAAAAAAAATATGGTCAACACAATGCAAAAGAATGAACATGAGGTCAATTTATTTTCGGCTGTCAACTCGCCAATATTGACGTCAACTGTTGACACAAAGTGTTCACACTATGTTCACATTGGAAACGTCAACTGATGTTTTACGCATTGTCAATCTTCTGTCAACCCTACAGTTTACCAAGTTGACAGCTGTTCACACTAGGGTTGACTAAGTTGTTGTCAATGTTGACTTGTTTGTCAACTAGTGTGAATGCAGCATAACATAGCTCTTGGTTTGGCCAACGAGTATTTACTTAACAGAGCGGAACTCAGAGCTGCCAACTCAATTTTAGTGGTGCATCACCAGACCTACGTTTGGGCACCTATACAAAACGAGAGCGAACAGCTGCTTGTGTTGTGATTATTGCTTTATTGTTTACTTTTCAGGAAGGCCGCCATTTTTAAATTGGTTTGTTTTGATCATGCAGCATCGCTGTTTTTTTTTGCTTCGTACAATGCATGTGTGCACTGAGTTTTTGATTGTAGGACATGAACATATATTTGATGTTTATGGTTAGGGTATTCAGTAGCTATGCTATGTGCGTAAAGTGTTATATATAATACAGTGTAGCTAGGGAGTGCACTTTTTACGTTTCTTTTGTCGTATAAGTGCTAAGTCAGCTGTTTGCCAGTTCGATGACAATATAATCGATAGTTAAATTGAATTGGGCAATTGTTAAGCATCTTCTCTCCAGCGTTTTATTTCATTCTCCCGCACTCTTTTTGCTTTAAAATTAATAATTAATAATATTTACTTACTTTTACAACCAAAACTCGCCTAGTGTGACCTAATTTCACTAATTCAATAATCTTGAAAGCAGCTGGATTTATAAATAGTCTGGCAACCGCTCAATAACACATATAGTGCAATAGTAGCAAACATACCCAGAGGAAAGTTTGCTGTGCTAAAAATGCTTCTGTGTTTGTTGTAAAGCTTTCATATAACACTTTAGTACATTACGCACATAGCATAGCTACTGAATAGCCTTATTATTTAAATATGTATATGAATACAATCAAAGCAATTATGGCATACAATGTTTGGGTGCCTCGAGTTTGTAAGACATCTACATATGGATGTATGTATGATGTTATTATTATTATTGTTATTATTATTATATTATACAATCAAAGTACATATTGTGTATATGTTCCTTAAAACATATCAATATTAAATATCTGTATGAAATTAAAGTTAAATGGAATGACACTAATCATAATTATTTAAATGCATTCTAAGCTTATTTATGTAAATTGATTCAGCAGACAATCAGATGGCAGCTCAAAATGTTTTTATAAAAGCTTGTTAGATCTGCGATCTTACTACAGTAGAAGCTCACAAATTAGAACCTTCGGAAATTAGAATTGTCCAGAAATTAGAATCGGTTTTTGCAATACATTACACATTACTGAATTGAAAATTCTAATTTCAGAGCTTAAATTTTTTTTCCTATTTTTTAGCACAGAAACTCTCCAATTTCGTTTTATTTTGCTAAAGAAAAATAAAAATAAAAAGGGGAATTCCCATTTTATGTATGTTATTCGTTCTATGTTGTTAGTTTGTCGCATTCGTATTAATTTTTGACACGGCATCCGTTTTTTTTTTTTTTTTTAAATATGTGGCGAGATTCTCTCTAGTGATGTTGCTTCAATCACTCCATTTATTCACATATTGCGTGCAAAAGTCGATGAGATGAGATTATCGAAGTCACAAATATATAATGTAGACGAAAACGGATTATTTTACCGTTGTCTACCTGATAAAAAATACGTCTCTGCCGTCGAAAAAACCGCCCCTTGATATAAAATTCAGAAAGAACGAACTTCAATCTTACTTGGCGCAAACATGGATGGATGGATCACATAAATTGGTGCCATTGGTAATCGGGTGTAAGGACGTAATTTCTTAGGCCGAGGTCGGCGTCTCAGTCGCGTCCAGGGATTTTACAGAGAATTTGTAAATTGCTGGGACACTGGGGGAGCTGTGCCAGAGTATACCTAGGGGTCGGGGCAATAGAGGAAAGTGTAGGGGAAATAGCAGGGGGGTTCGTGGGCATATCTTACGCACTGGTGACGAGTTGAGAGGCACCTGAAGGAATAGGTTGGTTAGTCCAGAGTAATAGTCGGAGAACTAACCAATCACTTCCCCAAATGGCTCTTCGTCGCCGACCAGGGCGTCGGGCGAGGTTCTGTGTTAGTACGAGCGGGTGAGAGTCAACCAGCCAGCTGGTCAGGCCGAGGGTAAGACCCGGAAGCCTGCGCACTAACTGCCTGACCCCATCCGCCCGCACCAGTCACCGGCCGTGTCCTTGAGGAGCTCTCGGACGCGTGCGAGAGATACGAGTGAGAAGATTTCGTCACGCATAGAGTAAGACTCGGAATGCGTGCCCATCCTCCACCCGATCTCTCACATCTGCAACGCCTGGGTATTACCCACTTGTCGCTACACCTGGGACATACCCAAGAGGCAGGCGTCGCAGAATCTAGAGTAAAACTCGGAAGATTCGCTAGCATACCACTCAGGTTTGCCCCACGTGGGCCATTTGGTGAGGCGCACTGAGCCACTACTACCCCACTCGTCGCTTCACGTGGGACATACCCAAGAGACAGGCGTCGCAGAATCTAGAGTAAACTCGGAGGATTCGCTAGCATGCCCCTCAGGTTTGCCCCCCGCGGGCTATGTGAGTGAGGCTCACTCGCTGAAAGGGGGAAAAAAGGGGAAAAGGGTAACAAATAAAGCACACACAAATTTAGCTACACTAAGATCTTTATTAATTCCATATCACAGACAGTAAGACATATAGGTATAACACATAAGGGGTGGGGATGCTTTCCTAGGCCGCACCAAATCCAAGCAAGGCTGCCTGAGCAACCCTTGGGCCCATCGCAGATGGCCGTCACTTACCCCTGTGTATGTGTGTATGTATGCCTGGGTGTGGGTGCGTAAGCCTGTGTGTCGATGCCGGGTGTGTGTGTGTATGTGCCTGTGTGTGTGTGCGGGTGTCGATGCCTGGGTGTACGTAAGCCTGGGTGTGCGTGTGTGTGTGCGTAAGCCTGGGTATGCGTGTGTGCCTGTGTGTGTGTGCGTAAGCCTGGGTGTGCCTGTGGGTGTATGTGGATGCCTGTGCGGGTGTGCTTGAGTGTGTGTGCCGGTGTGTGTGTGTATGTGGCTGTGTGTGTGTGCGGGTGTCGATGCCTGGGTGTACGTAAGCCTGGGTGTGCGTGTGTGTGTGCGTAAGCCTGGGTATGCGTGTGTGCCTGTGTGGGTGTGCGTAAGCCTGGGTGTGCCTGTGGGTGTGTGTGGATGCCTGTGCGGGTATGCTTGAGTGTGTGTGCCGGTGTGTGTGTGTATTAGCCTGGGGGTGTGTGTAGCTGCCTGTGCGGGTATGCTTGAGTGTGTGTGCGTAAGCCTGGGTGTGCGTGTGTGACTGGGTGTGCGTAAGCCTGGATGTGCGTGGGTGTGTGCGTAAGCCTGGGTGTGCGTGTGTGCCTGTGTGTGTGTGCGTAAGCCTGGGTGCGCGTGTGTGCCTGTGTGTGTGTGCGTAAGCCTGGGTGTGCGTGTGTGCCTGGGTGTGCGTGTGTGCCTGTGTGTGTGTGCGTAAGCCTGGGTGTGCGTGTGTGCCTGGGTGTGCGCTGGTGGCGATGCCGGTGGGTGTGCGTGGTTTTACTGCACTTTTGCTGCCACTCTTTGCAAATCCTCGCTAGCCGTTGCCTCCGCTGCTGTCGTTGCTGCCGGGTGATGCCACCGATCGTGGCCGTTGTTGCTTTTGCCGTTCTGGTGGTGGTCGCACCCTGTGGTTGTTGTTGTGGTAGCCGCTGCTGGTTTTCCTCCCTGGTCGCGTTGTTGTTGTTGCCGTTCTGTGCCACTGTCGCGTACCGTTTATCACAAGCTCGCTCGAAAAACTGCCACTTGCATTAAAATTGCAACATCATTTTTCAGCTTGTTGTCTTCCTCTTCCTCAGCTTTCATTCCCCCGGAACGTGCAAAATACCAGCTCGTTCTGCGCGGAGCAAGATTTTGCGTTCGCGTTTACGCAAAATGCGGGCGGAGCAAGAATACGCGTTTGCGCAAAATGCGCGCGGAGCCCTTTCTTGCGTTTGCGTTTGCGCAAAGGCGAGCGGAGCGCTATCTTGCGTTTGCGTTTGCGCAAATGCGAGCGGAGCACTATTTTCGCGTTGCATTTTACGTGAACGGAGCATAGTAAATGCAACCACAAGATAACACAAATGACGGCACAAACGAAAAAAACATAAATGTGCGGTAGCTGATCGCTACCTCACACCCTCTCCTTACTTCGGGGGGCGGTGGCGGACGGTGACCTTCCCGGCTTTCGACACCTTCACCTGGAACGCATGGCCTTCCGTCTCTATGAGGTACTTCGTACCGTAGACGCTGTCTCGGACGTCCTGTGGCAGCAACCCTCCCGTTCCTTCTACCCGCCAGCTCTCCGGGGCCATCACCCAGTCGATGGCATAGAGTGGTAGGTCGTCGAGACCCGAAACGTCATCCGCGAGACTTAGCGTAGACAGCACCTCGTCGATGGCGTCGTCGGACGGCCATCCAGGGTCCACCCTCAGGTCTCTCCAGGGGTCTATCGTGGGTAGGGGTACGTCTGAGGTGGAGTCGGGGACTTCGGGTACTTCGGAGATATCCTCGGGCGGCACGTAAATGTCCGTGGCGCGGCTGTCGTCGGAGTGGTACCCTTCGGGGTCCACGTATCTTCGGCAGTGGCCCTCTAGCCCGAACAGGATGTTTCCCTCTGCTTCAGACATCTTCTCGCTGTAACACCATGGAGTCGTAATTTTCATTTGCATAACCCTGCCTACAGTGCGGTTTGTAAGAGGGTCTGGAGGACTTGACACAGGGATGGGGAAAGGTGGACTTGGTTCTTGGGTCTGGGTGACATTCGGAGAATCCTCGTCGGGGTCGGAGTGAAACGGCTTCAAGTCTGCCAAACTAGCCATTCGACGCTTATGAGTCTCCAAATGCTGTAGGCGTACGACATTCGGGGATACGAACTTCTTTAGTTCATATGGCCCATCAAACTTCGGTGCTAGTTTCGCTGCAAATCCCTCTGCTGCGTTACTCAGAACGTGATGCTTGACCAGCACTTGCGTACCCACGGTAGGGCGCCAGTCTCGACGGCGAAGGTTGTACTGTTTTGCTTGATCCTGGGATGCTCTCTGTACGTTTTGCTTCACGACCTCGAAGACTTTTTGCAGCTCTGTGGCTCGGGTCTCGGGATTCGTCTCCAATCGTCCACTTCCTGGCGTAACTTCGTCGTATAACGCACTCGGTAGACGGGGCTCACGTCCTTGAACCAGGAATGCGGGGCTGAATCCTGTCGTATCGGAGACGCTGGTATTGATTGCTAACATGATTTCCGGGAGCAACTCATCCCACGTGCTCTGGTGTCCCTCGACGTATTGAGCCAGCATGGTCTTGATCGTCCGGTTCGCCCTCTCCGTCGGATTCTGTTGGGGGCTGTAGGGAGCGGTGTGCTGTAGCTCCATACCTAGCTTTTCGCAGAATCGGCCAAACGATCGACTGGTGAACTGTGTCCCGTTGTCGCATACGAAGCACCGTGGTATCCCGAAGCGGCAAAGTATTCGCTCCCTGAACGCTCGCTCCAAATGCACGGTCGTAGCCTTGCGTAAGGGTACCAGCTCTACCCATTTAGAGAAGTGATCAAAGAGCACCAGGAGCATGGTGTTTCCGTGCTTGGATCGTGGGAGGGGGCCAACGAAGTCGGAACAGATGGTACCAAACGGTTCTTCCACTTGCCTGGTCAACATTTTCCCAGCGGGCTTCAGCTGGCTCACCTTGTATGCCTGACATTTGGCACATCGTCGCACATATCGGGTTACGTCTCTAAAAAGACCGGGCCAGTAATACCGCTGCATGACACGGCTGGCTGTCTTCCGTATCCCTAGGTGACCAGCGGTGGGGTTGTCATGGCACTCCTTGAGGAAGCGGGAGCGTTGTTCAGATGCCACACATAGCTTCCAGGGTACGTAATCCTCCTCGGTTGGGCGTAGACCTAGATGTCGGTACACCTGACCGTTCTCCAGTGTATAATCCGGATGGTCCTTGGGGTGGTCCTCGATGCGCTTAGTCAGCTTGAGGAGCCATGTTTCCCTCGACGATAGTGAATATCAAATTGATATTGCTGCAACTCGAGTGCCCACCTCGCAATTCGTCCCGTCGGATTATCGATGCTGTTAAGCCACTTCAATGCAAGGTGATCCGTAATCACGTCAAATTTATAGCCCTCCAGGAAGCACTTCAGTTTGCGGATGGCCCAAACGATGGCCAGACATTCCTTCTCCGTCGCTGAGTAATTCTCTTCGGGCTTTGACAACCGCCGGCTGACGTAGGCTATCACCCGCTCTGCTCCGTCTATCTCCTGCGTCAATACTGCTCCCAATCCATAATCGCTGGCGTCGGCCTGCAATACGAATTTTGCCGAGAAGTCCGGACAGGCGAGGACTGGGGCCTCAGTGAGGCGTAGCTTAAGCTCCTCGAAGGCGGCTTGCTGGGGCTCCCCCCATTCCCAACGTTTGCTCTTTCGGAGTAGCAGAGACATCGGCTGCACTACTTCCGCGAAGTTTGCCACAAATCTCCGATACCATGACGCTATTCCCAAGCAACGGCGCAGCTCGCGTATGTTTGTCGGTGGGCTGAGCTGTCGAACAGCGGCGATTTTCTCCGGGTCTGTGTGAATCCCTTGCTCGCTGATGACATGGCCGAGATACGCTATACTTCGGCGAAAGAATTTGCACTTGGCCTTGTTCAAGCGCAGATTCGCTTCGCGCAGGCGGTGAAGCACTTCTTGGAGGTTCCTCAGGTGATCCTCTATGTCTACGCCGGTGATGATGATGTCATCGAGGTAGGCGAAGGCATACGGTTCCATAGCGGGACCTATGACTCCATCCAGTGCTCTCTGAAACGTCGCCGGTGCAGAATGCAAGCCGAAAGGCATAACTTTCCAGTGGAACAATCCTCTTCCCGGTACAGTGAACGCCGTGTACTGACGGCAGTTGCGCGCCATAGGGATCTGCCAGTATCCACTCTTCAGGTCTAACGTGGTGATGTACTTCGCATTTCGGAGTCTCTCCAAAATGTGATGTATCCTCGGCAGCGGGTACGCATCTGGGATGGAACGTGCATTCAACTGTCGGTAATCAATACACATGCGGATGTCCCCTGTCTTCTTCCCCACCAACACAATTGGTGCACTATGAGGGCTCTTAGACGGCTCTATACAGTCGTTTCGCAGTAATTCGTCCACCTGCTCATAGATCACCTTCTGCATAGCTGGATTCTTCGGGTAGTATCTCTGTTGGATGGGCCTCTCGTCGCGCATGGTGATCACGTGTTCCGCGATGTGCGACACGCCCTTCAAGCCATCAAACAAAGCTAGCTCCCGCTCTAGGAATTCTCGTACCCGAGGGTCTGCTTCAGCTTCACGATCGTCTTCCGTCTTAGCTGGATCCGGTAAATTGTGGGCGGCTGCGATGAATTCGCTTCTTTTCCCCAAAGGGGAACGAGGACGTTGGGGTGGTATGCCACCCTCAAGTGGCCCTCGTGAAATGTCGCCTTCCTGGCGCAGGATGCCCTCCTCGTCGGTATTACTCATCCTCTCGTCTTCGCCAAGATCGGTTGGAGTAGCTTCGATGGTCCCTTCGTTCGTTCGGATTTAGGTCGCTCCGCATTTGTCCCCTTCCTTCCAGTGCGAATCCGTCGGTGCCCTTGAGAACACACCGCGACTGCAGACATCTGGTGTCTCGCGAGTGCTTGGATCTTCCTCTCTTGGGGCTCTTGGGGTTGGGATGGGTAGTCTCTGGTTACATGGGTTCTCGTTCTCCCTAGAAGTCACCTTGCGACTGTAGACATCGGGTGTATCACGAGTGCTTGGGTCTTCCTTCCTCGGGGCCCTTGGGGCTGGGATAGGTGGCTCCTGGTTGTATCCGGTCGTTCGTGCCCTCCGTCGGCTGTTCGGGCTCTGAAATAATCCGGGTGTTAGTTGTAACTCCAAAGCTCCGAAGGACAAGGTGGCTTCTACGGCACAGAGGAAGTCGATCCCCAAGATCAGGTCGTCGATTCCTGTAGGCAGTATTAGCAAGGGCAAACAGACGCGTTGTTCCCCGAGCTGTATGGCAGCGGTACATGCCTGGGTGATAGTGGTATGTGACCCATCCGCCAGCCTTACTATCACCTGCAAGTTTTGTTGTCCCCGGGTGGACAATTGCTTCGCGACCGCTTCGCTGACGAAACTCCTCGTAGCTCCAGTGTCGATAGTAGCCAGAAAAGGTTTCCCTTCTAAACTTACTCTGGCTACTATCCTTGCGTCTTCGAGTCGTATGACTCCGTTTACTTCCGTTGGTTGACCCTTGCTCCCCCCTGGTCCGGATTCGAGGAGGGAGGCATTCCGTTTCCCGACGAGGGGGTACAGCATTCTATTGTCCGGACTCCTCGTCGTCCGCACTGCCAACAGTGGATCACCTGTGGGTTCCCGCAATCCCGGTTGAAATGGCCCGATTGTCCACAGCGTCGGCAAGCGTTCTGGACATCTATAGGGGTGTCTGGGCTAGTCCCGTTGCCGGTTCCGGGTGTCCCTGGGGCACTGTCACGAAATGGGTTGCGGTGCCTTGGCGTCGGTGTGGGTATTTCGGGACTCGCTGCTGCAGGTCTATGTGTAATTTGGGGCTTCGTGTGGGGCTTGAGTTGTACTTCCCTCTCGCGGACCATCTCGTAGTGCGTGGCCAGCTGTGTAAGCTGGCTCAGGCAACTTACCTCGTGACGCCGAATATAAAGCTGGTATTCCGGTAGCAGGTTCTCATACAGTCTGTCCAGTTCCCTGTCGCTAGTATACCCCGCACGCTGCATCATTAGGCGTAGCTGAATCATATACCGCTTGAAAAGTTCCCCGTTTTGCTGTAGGTGGGTGCGGATCTGGTCCCCAAGCCTCTCGAAATACCTCTCTGTTGCTGCCGGGTGATGCCACCGATCGTGGCCGTTGTTGCTTTTGCCGTTCTGGTGGTGGTCGCACCCTGTGGTTGTTGTTGTGGTAGCCGCTGCTGGTTTTCCTCCCTGGTCGCGTTGTTGTTGTTGCCGTTCTGTGCCACTGTCGCGTACCGTTTATCACAAGCTCGCTCGAAAAACTGCCACTTGCATTAAAATTGCAACATCATTTTTGTCTTGTTGTCTTCCTCTTCCTCAGCTTTAATTCCCCCGGAACGTGCAAAATACCAGCTCGTTCTGCGCGGAGCAAGATTTTGCGTTCGCGTTTACGCAAAATGCGGGCGGAGCAAGAATACGCGTTTGCGCAAAATGCGCGCGGAGCCCTATTTTGCGTTTGCGTTTGCGCAAAGGCGAGCGGAGCACTATTTTCGCGTTGCATTTTACGTGAACGGAGCATAGTAAATGCAACCACAAGATAACACAAATGACGGCACAAACGAAAAAAACATAAATGTGCGGTAGCTGATCGCTACCTCACACGGGAAAGCACACAACCCAAGATTTTTTAATAATCCACTTCATTACAAATTTTCGAAAAATACTTGGATGACATCACGGATTTTTCATGATTGGTTTCACAAAATATTTATTAAAGAAGTAAGAAAAATACATACACATTCATTTTAGGCTCTGTAATTTTGAAATATTTTCCATATGCAGGTGATCCGCTTCTCTCGAGAAAATAATTTGCCTCCCAGGGCTATTTTGCTTATTGATAACTGCACCACTCATGCACCAATTGAGAAACTTCGAAGTGAAGATGGAAATAAAGTTGCATTATTCTTTTCACCAAATATGACAGCAGTTTTACAACCAATGGAACAGAACCCCATTAGGTTAACCAAGCTAAACTACAGAGCTTTGTTTCTTTCTAAATTAATTGCTGAAGGAGGTGAACTAAAGAATCTTTTGAAATCCCATTCAATCCGCAATGCAATAATACTGAAAAAAAAAGGCTTGGGATGATGTACCACTAAGGCCCAATATCTCAATTTCCGGTTAAATTTTCGTTTAGCTAACTGCCGCATTATTTTGCTGGTCGAGTTAAAATTTTCTCAAAGCCAAAATAACCTTTCATCGATAAGTAACTATCGCCTTAACAGCGTTGCCACATATGTACACAGCTTTGCCATTTATAGCGAGCGGCTCAGCTGTTTTTTGTTATTGTTTTGGTAGGTGACTGGAAAATTTTGCATATATTAAATATATGAAATATAAAATTAAAATGAACACGCCTGATTGCAAACGGTTCCGTGGGAAAAACTTTTCGCTTTCTGAGGAGCATTTGTTGGTGGAACTAGTGGAGTCGAATCAGCATATTTTAGAGTGCAAGAAGAGCGACGCCGTTACTTGGAAGCAGAAGGACGAAGCCTGGCAGAAACTTGCTGCTCAGTTCACTGCACAAACTGGTGTTTGTCGTTCGTGGAAAGCCTTGAAGGACAAATATGCTGTGCGATGCCTTTTTTTTTAATAACAAAATAAATATACAATTCAAGGGAAAGCTGTTTGCTTTATCGATGATTCTTATCGATATATCGTGACTTCAACGCGCTATAAATTTTAACCGATGTGCCACTTGCACAATTAATGCAGATGAATCAGGATTCGATTTCGATAGTTCTCTCGTAAACCAAGGTGGTTTATTATCACTTGAAGAACAAGTGAGGGGAACACAAATATCTAAAAGCGAATTCAAGGTCCTATAAAATTTGGCTATGGCAGTTTCTATATCACTACAAGAATAAAGCCGAAACCAATAAGTATGTTGAAGAAGATTATTTAATTTAGTAAAGTTAGTTTTACGAAAGCAACGTGTTTTTAAAGTATTTTTAGATACTGAACTAGGGTTCAGAATTTCGATGGATAGTTCTAAGGTTGGATGGTAAGTATCTTCCGGAAGCACTAGAGGGGGTATTCTACTAGTATTACTGCAATCGGAGTCCGAAACAAATATCAAGTCCAACATTCTACCACTACAGTTATGCACTCTGTTAACTTGCGACAGGCCTAACTCCAGTAGGCCATCGATAAAATCATCAGAAGTGACTGGTAATATCGCCGAAGATGTGTCATTCACAGACCATACAACATGTGGCAGATTAAAATCACCAACCACTATCAGGTTATCCATATCTGTCAAAAATGACGAAACAAGTTGCAGGGCACTCAGATGGGATGAGCAAATGTTAATATCAGATTGAGGAGGAATATAAGAGCAAGTTACATAAAGTGAACGGCCGTTTAGTAATATTTTAACACATAAAAACTCTATGTCCGGAAGATGCTGAGAAAGAATCTGTTCAAAGGAAATACAGGAGTCAACAGCAATGAGAACACCCCCCCCCCCCCCTCCCCCATGCGGGAAGTGCGATCGCATCTGTACAAAGTATATTTAAAAGGAAAAATGGAATAATCAGAAATATCAGGTTTTAACCAGGTTTCAGGGAGTGCAACTATTTTAGAATCAAAAGATAAGCTGTTAATAAATAATTTAATCCTTATACCATTATTGTTATTAATTCGCCTATTCGTATACTCCTTAACGAAAAGCTGCGGCGGCTAAAACTTTTCAGAGCAAATTGTCGAGAAAAGTTCAGGCGGTACACCCAACTTGAAAGATGTTTAAACTTAAACTTTTCAACAACAATAAGTGGGGAATCAATTTGACTTTTAACATATGCTGCAACATCATCCGATGACGTATCGGATGCCAGCCTAGAAACAACAAAAACAAATTTATTGAGTGGTACAACAACCTGAGGCTTGTGAGCCCCAGTTGTACCTATATTAGGATTAATAGGCACACGAGCTACTGAACCAGAGGGCTCATGCAAAGGTTCGGAAGATAAAGTGGCTAGGTTGTTGATAGGATTTCTAGCAGGGGAGTTAAATAACATTAGTGGGTTAGCATTGGAACCAATTGAAGGATTATTGTTAGGCACTAGAAGCGGTTTGGTTGGCAGAACAGGTGGGGCAATAAGTGGATTAGGACCCGAAGTCTTTTTACGCTTCGGAGATTCGGAATCACCGTGCCATTTTTGAAATTAAGCTCAAGCTCGTTGAACGACGCTTGCAGATTATTAAAAGCTACATGCATAGCTTTAAAGCCAGCAAGAGTCTGCCTCATGAATTTGGTCGATTCTTTAACCGCTAAATAGCAGGGCTCGCAGTACCATTTAAGGCCTGTATCTGCAATTAAGAAGTCCCTGATTTTGGGAGTAAAGCCAGCACATTTCATGTGGATCATGTTGTCACACAATCCACACAAAATAAAATCTTGGTTGGTGGTTCCAACAACTTTGCAATTGGTGCTACAGCATGCAAACATTTTCAAATTGTTTTAAGGTTTTATCTGGCAACTAATATGCTAGCACAAAACAAAGTACGGCGACGGTAAGTATAAGTAAAACGTATCACTGCAAGAGCAATATAAAACAGTAAATATCCAATGAGCGCTTAAATGAGAGAGCGTAAGCGCGTAGGCAGCTAGAACCGCAAGTGCGACGGATAAGAGCGGGAGAGCTGTAAAGCGAGAGCAATAAAACTGACAAGCTGTTTGTTGTTAGTAATCACACAAAATATGCAATTATGCAAATGTAAATATATGTATGTAAGTATGAACGTATGTTTACTTTATGTTTTCTTTATGTTCAGGCAGAGCCGTCTCAGTTAAACTGCAATTTAAAGTGAGTATAAACTCGGCAAACTCGTTTATGCAAACGTAAATATATACAACATATATTTGCAATCACTGCTAAAACTATTTACCAGATTAAACAGTTCAAAAACACCGTTCACAAACACAAGAGGACAATAAATAATCAAGAGCACGCAAAAACACGACCGTCACCAACAAAAGACAAGTTTCTATTTTAATGAATTGTTTTCTAGTAAGCACATAAGCAATCTTCTGGCTCTCCGTAACGATATTGTTGTTGCAGATTTAAAAAACAAACAAATATAACTCACTATATGAGTAGAAAAGATTAATTGTTTTTTGAATACATATCGTTTTTTTTTATTATTTGTATATTTTATTTATTTGTTTTTGGAAAATAAATTTATTGAATCGATTGAATCGAATCGAAGAAGGCTCTAATACCCTGAACCCAGTTAAATTTATAATTGAGTTTGGTGTACGGACTTAACTTCAATCGATAAAATTAGATATCTCCGGTGTTTCTTAACCGATTTGGACGAAATTTTAAGAAAAGTTCTATCGTTACCCATTATTCAAACCCTCATTTTTACATTTTCCAAATTCGATATTTTATTGTTATCGATATTATGTGTATATCGGAAACCAGAATAGTTATCGATAATTTGAAGCAAACTTGTTCTGCTAATGGTATAGGAGAACTTAAATACAAAAGCAGAAGTCTCTAGCTCTTGTAGTCTCTGAGATCCACGCGTTCATACAGACAGACAGACAGACAGATAAACGGACAGACGGAAATAGCTAAATCGTCTCGGCTTTTGATGCTGATCAAGAATATATATATTTTATGGAGTCGGAGATGCTTCCTTCTGCCTGTTACATACTTTTGCACAAAACCATTATACCCTTATTTACCCATTTTATGGGTTATGGGTATAAAAAAATTTTCAGAAATTAGAATAATTCAGAAATTAGAATTGCCCCAAGAACCTACTGGTTCTAATTTCCAAGCGTCTACTGTATTTCAGTAGTTGATATTGTCAAATATGTAATAATATTTGGGCAGGTCAATGAATGCAAATACCCATACATTTGAACATGCTTCATACTTTAGTTATTTATTTTATTGAAAGTTGTTGACAAATCTAGAGTCAACTTATAAAAAATAAGTTACAATAAAATAGAAGAAGTAAAAAGCCTAGGCAGGGTACAAAAATGTCTAATAACATCACCGACCGATGGGGGTGTTTTATTTGCCAGTCCGGTCAGCTATGCCCCTTTCCACAGCCAAAATTGTCAGTGACATTATAGACTCTATACTTAAAACAGAGATGTTAGTAGAAAATAGAAAAGAAAAACTTAAACGTGAAAACTAAAAATAAAAGTTAAAAAAAATAAAATAAAATAAAACTAAATAAAATATATAATATATATATATATATATATGACCCGATGGAGGAAAATAGATTAGCCAGTCCAGCAAGCTAAGACCCGTTTCATAGCTGAGCGCGGTCATTAACTTCCCGAAGATGAACTGAAAGCAATGATTGGATTAAGAAGAGAGAGGTCTCATTAGAGAACACGTCTGGAAGGAATAGAGAAATGGAGATGAACTAAAAGAAAAGAAGAATCTATATCACCAATAATCAACTTGTGCAGGAAGGAAACACCAAGGACTATCCTACGATTGTTCAACGACGGGAGGTTAAGGAGAAGAAGCCTACTGGAGTATGAAGGCAAGCGAAGGTTACTATCCCAATTTAAGCCTCGTAATGCAAAAAGCAGAAACTGCTTCTGAACAGATTCGATACGATCCTGGTTATTTCTATACTGGGCGCTCCATATACAAGAGCAGTACTCTAGGATAGGGCGGACAAGGGAAGTGTACAGAGTTTTCGTAACGTAGGGATCGTTAAACTCTTTAGACCAACGTTTAATGAAATTAAAAAAAAACCCTTGGCCTCATTAACAATAGTAGAAACATGAAGGCCGAATGAGAGTTTGGAGTCAAAAAGGACACCAAGGTCCTTGACTGTAAAAATACGTTGCAACGGGGTACTGTTAATTGAGTAGCTGGTAAAGAAAGGACTATTTCGGCTGAAAGTCAAAAACATACTTTTAGAACAATTGAGAAGCAACTGATTAGTCTTACACCAAAGTTGCATTGAATTTAAATCATCTTGTGAGCAAGTATGATTCACAGAACTACAGTAGGAGAAAATAAGCTTCACATCGTCTGCGTACATGAGAATGCGAGAATGTGATAAAACAGAAGGAAGATCATTTATAAAAAGAGTGAAGAGTAAAGGACTAAGATGACTACCTTAAAGTACTCCAGAAGTAACCTGAAATTGTTTCGAAGTAGCCAATCTTAGGAGTACTCTTTGTGTCCTACCCTTTAAATAAGAAGAAATCAAAGATAGAAGTGAGGGAGGGAAACTAAAACGGACAAGCTTGAGAAGTAATAGCTCATGGTGTATAGAGTCGAAAGCTTTACTGAAGTCTGTGTATATGACGTCAGCTTGCATTTTCGATGGGAAAGCATCATTTACTAAAGTTGTGAGTTCTAATAAATTGGTCGTTGTCGACCGATTTCTTACGAAGCGGTGTTGAGCAGGGGATAAGACTGATTTGCAGAAATGTTGCAAAGGTGAAGTGATAATTTTTTCAAATAATTTAGGGATAGCGGACAATTTTGCAATGCCTCTATAATTTTCAACATTGGACTTCCCACCTTTTTTGTGAAGAGGGATTGTAAAAGATTCTTTCCAACGACATGGAAAGACAGAAGATTCAAGGGATAGATTAAAAAGCTTAAGCAATGGGCGGAGAAGAGAAGCACTGCACTCTTTAAGAAGACAACTAGGTACATTGTCAGGTCCAGGAGAGTAAGAAGATTTTAACAAATTTATAGCTGAAAGCAGAGTGGACTGAGAAATGGTAGGAACTGGAATATTATTTGCAGATGCAATGTTATAAGGGTAAGGTATGAACAATACTGTTCCTGTTGAGTTTCATGAAGATACTGATTTTATTCTTACAAATCCTAGTCCTTATATACTAACAAGATGTCTTAGAGTAGGTCTGCGGTGGCACATTATCGCCAGCAGATAGTTTAATCATTATTTGTTTAGGTTATTTTCTATTTTAAACATTAGTGTAGGTCTTTCCACCTTATCTTTTGTTATGTTTATCTATATTTTTAGCTCTTGCTGCAGTCGCATGCAGCTGGGTTAAAGTGCAGTTTTGTATATTTTACCAAGACTCTATTGAGACTTGGTGTCAAGTGTTAATGCGTGAACATTCTGCAGCGGGCCAACAAAGGTGATGGCCCGTAGTTTATTAGTTACATTTATTTTTCTTATTTCATATATAATCAATATTACCACCAAAACTAATACAACTACTAACGAAGCATGTCCAGACACGTGATGAAAGTTTAACCCTTTTAATTCTACGTGATGGTCTTTTAATTGTTGGACTTTGCCTAGTAACCTATTCAATTCCTCTGAAGTACTAATATTGGTTGCTGCTATTGGATCCCACATAATTTTTGGAATTTCATTTATTTCTCCTACGTAAGAAGGAATAATGGTTTCTTGTCTTTCTGATTGTATTTTATGGTGAGCAACTAATAATTTATCTTCTGTTCTAGCTGTACAGTCAGATCTAATAGATAATATTCCTTGTTCTGGCAAGTTTAACATTTCTGGGGGTGTTTTCTCACATTGTATCCTAGCAGTCGTATTACGCAGGTTCTTAAAAAGCCACGTGCTCCTGCCTTCTAATTCTACCCAGTATTTTTTGGATCTTATAATGGATTTATAAATACTAGTTGATGGTCTGTTTGGTTTGAAAGGTGATGTTTCGCAGGTATTATCACTGGCACTGTTCCAAGGCCAATTCCCTTCACACACCCGTTTGTTTGTTTGCCATTTTTGGCATTTATTTAATGTGGATTCTTTCATAAGATGGTACGAATCCATTTCAAAATTGTATACTAAAAACTCTGAGTTTAACTGTATCATTAACAAATGCCCATTTCGCTGTACTGGTACTGGTATAATTCTAAAGAGTTGAGATGGATGCCGGCTGAACCATGGTATGTTGGCATATACGACAAGTTTATTTTCTATAAAAATTCATTTTTGCCTTCAGCAGTGTGTAAATCTCCTTAGTTTCAGTATTAGTTCTTTTTCCTGGTAGTACTAATTTTTCGGATAGGCTATCTTTTATTTTTAAGATCTCGTCCCTTAATTGTCTTGGTTTTAAAATGTTTGGATTCAACCACCCATGATTAATGTCAATTAGTAATCCTATTACACTTGCTTGTATTTTGTCACACTCATCAATTAAAGTACTAAGTTCTTTGGTTAATAAGAAGAAGCTAATGGATTCCTTATAAACATAATAACTTTCCTTGAGAAGTTCGGTTATGTTCTCTATTCGCTCATTCATTCTCCCAAAGTTTCTATTTATATCCTCTGTGGTCTTCATTATTATATTTGTTGTCGAGTCTATTACTGACGTGAATTAGTTCGTTATTTTCTTCTAAATCTGAAATTTGTTTTTGTGTGTTGTTTAAGATCAGATTGCACTGATCCTCGAACTCATGGAGCTTCTTACACACAATTCTCATTTTCTGCACTAATTTGCTTCCCCTATGCAGCATTTCAAAATATGGGTTCATGTCATAAAATATGACTAAATCCCAAAAGGATGACACTATCTCTACCTCGCCCATTGGATCCAGATACATTGCGGAAGAGCTATTCATATTCTTTATTGCCCATTTCCTTTCTTCTTCTCTTAACGATGTTGTGCTTGAAACTTGGCAGAATAGCATCAGTAACAGCATCATCATTAATCAAAGCTTTGAGACTTTGAATCTTTTAGAGCTTCTCTTTTCATCCTTATTATTTTTTTCTTCATTCTCATTTTTGTCGTGTGTCTGTATGCCAATAAGCGGGCACACTTTTGTTATTGGTCTTGTGGAGAAGCCATCCTGTAACTTTACTTTTACTACCCTAACTTTATTGTCGTTGCCCTTATGAACTTCTTCTACTTTACCCAAGGGCCATTTTGCTGGATGACAGTTTTCGTCTTTCATTATTACTATCTGTCCTTTTTGTATATCCCGTGTTTTTTTTCCACTTACTTCTTTGTTGGAGAGTAAATAAATAATCTTTTTTCCATTTTGACCAAAACTCTTTTTTCATTCTCTAAATCAATTTCCATCTATCCAAATTGCCTATTTTATGCTGTGTTTCTGATTCTATGCTGTCTAAAGTTGGTCTTCCAATTAAAAAATGCCCTTCATTGTCGTCAATGTCTTCTCCGTATGTATACAAAGGTCGTGAATTTAATACTGCTTCTATTTGACACAATAATGTTGACATTTCTTCGTATGTTAAATTGTTGTCACCTATTACTCTTTTTAAGTGATATTTCACAGATTTAACCGGCCTCCCAAACACCTCCGAAGTGAGGTCCTGCCGGCGGGATAAAATGCCATTGGATTTTTTCATTTTCATGTATTGTGGCAATTACATCGTTATTTTTAATCGCTTTCTTGACGCACCTACGAAATTTGTTCCATTGTCAGAGTATATGTGAGCACATTTGCCTCGTCTTGCTATAAATCTTCGTAATGCAGCTAAAAACGCATCTGATATTAAATCACTAACTACTTCTAAGTGAATTGCTTTTGTGACCATACATACGAATACTGCTATATAGCCTTTATATGTTTTCAGTCCGCGAGTTTTCGAGCATTTAATATTGTATGGTCCTGCATAGTATACTTCTGTATTTAAAAACGGGAGAGATTCCGTTATTCTATATTTTGGAAGATTTCCCATTATTTGCTCTACTGTTTGTTGCCTGTATCTAGTGCACCTAACACATTCTTTTAGATATTTCTTTAAGGAATTTCTTAACCCGAATATCCAGTATTTTCTTTGAATATGATTTCTCATAAGGTTCATTCCTCCATGCAATGTTTCTTTATGTGCTTGTTTTATTAAAAGAGAAGTCATGTGACTTTTGTCTAATATTATTGGATGTTTAACGTCAAAATCAGCTTTCGAATTTTGAGGTCTACCTCCTACTCTTAATATCCCATCTTTATCTTAAAATGGATTTAATCCTAATATTTTACTTTTCGATTTAATTTCTATTTTTTGACGTAGGCAATTTATTTCTTGAGAAAATATATCTGCTTGTTCTTGCTTAAGCAATGTTTTTTTTTGCTTTTTTAAGTTCTTTTACCCTTAAATACGGCGGAAACACATCTTTTTTAAATTTGATTGCAATAAATCTTAGTATATATGCTACTATTCTTTCTTTTTTTTTTTGGGGGGGGTAAATTTAATGTATTGGACCAAAAACACAGTTAGTTTTTATTACAACACAGTGATCTTCATTAGTAAATTCGGCAAGCCTGGTTGACTTCAGGCGTAGTTGTAGGTCTTGTGGATTAGGTTGACTTCCTTTGGATCGTCACCAGGCTATTGTATTAGGTTTCCAAATGACCTGCGCTTAAGTCTTCTAACGACTCTTCTCCCCGCAAGCTCTCTAGCCAGCCGGCTTCGGTGCCGCTGCAAACGTGCGTTGTATCTGATGGAATAAGCTCCAACTTGGCTGTCTATGGTAGTCAATCTGAGGTCATTGTGCAAGGTTGAATTTCGTACGTACCAGGCAGCACCAGTTATTCGACGCAAAGCCAAATTCTGGAGTGTCTGGATACGTCGTCGACTTGTCCGACACGCAATGCCCCAAATCTGTATACCATATCTCCAAGTCGGAGCAACAAAAGTGTTGTACACTGCCCGTTTGCAGCGCAGCGGCAAGGCGCTATTGGCGTTTATCATCCAATTAACTTTTGACAGCTTGCACCGACATTGCTTAAGGAGCCCATCAAAGTGAGAGCGAAAACAGAGCCTTTTGTCCAATGTGATCCCCAGGTATCGAGCATGATTTTCAGGCTGCAAGGGACTCCCATCAAGCCAGACTGCCGGTGCTTCTCCACGTCTCAGTGTAAAGTTGACAGCTTGGCTCTTCGAGGCGTTGAGCTTGATGTTCCACCTGCGAGCCCAGCTCTCAAGGATGTGGATATACTCCTGGGCTCCGTCAGCAGCCTCGTACTCGCAAGAGGCAGAGTGGAATACTGCCACGTCGTCAGCAAATGTGGCAATGAGAAAATTACCTGGTGTGGCGAGGTCTTCAAGATTATCAGGAGTGGGTATGTCCGCCGTGTACAGGTTGTATAGAAAAGGGCCCAGTACGCTGCCTTGCGGAACGCCCGCCTTCATTTCCCGCGTGGTAGAGATCGCAGCCCTCACCTTGACTTCAAACCTGCGTTCCGTTAGGTATGAACGCATTAGCATGAAATAGGGAGCTGGGAGGCGCGTTTTTATTTTTTGAAGCAGACCTCTAATCCAGACGCGGTCGAACGCCTGCTGGACATCCACAAAGATACCATAGCAATAGCTCTTGTCATCGAATGCCTTAAGTATGTGGTTAACCACTCTGTGAACCTGTTCAATTGCACCATGCCCTCTCCTGAACCCAAATTGGTGGTCAGGAAGAATGTTCATATTATCCATAAGCCTAACAAGCCGTGCAGCAATAAGCCTCTCCCAAACCTTAGACAGAGATGGCAAGAGGCTGATCGGTCGATATGACTCAGGGTCATCCTCCGGCTTACCCGACTTATGAATCATGTGGATCCTTGCTAACTTCCACTGGGCAGGAAAGTGCTGGGTTCTTAGTATAGCGTTGAAAATCAACGTTATAAAGAGAAGCGCTCGAATTGGCAGGGCCCTCAGGGTGGTGTGGCAAATACCGTCATGGCCAGGAGCCTTAGAACTAGGAAGGATATTAATAGCTTCCTTGACCTCCTCCACTCTGATGGGGTTGATGGGCAAAGACATCTGCAGAGGAGTCTCCAGTGCTTGGGCGGTCTCATTAAGGCTATTCTGATCAGCTAGGTCAAGCGGCGTAAAGCGTTCTTCAAGGTGACTTGCAAACGTCTCAGCTTGCTCGTCGTCAGTTTGGCAGTGCCCGTTTCCAGGACAGCGAAGCGGTACAGTTCTCCAAGGTTGGCGCTTTAGGCTACGTGTGGCACGCCACAGAGAGTAACCAGCATCACATGTGTAATCCATACTCTCTAACCTTCTAGTAAAAGTTTCACTTTTAAGCCTGCGTAGTGCCTCCTTAAGCTCCCTCTCAGATCTTCGCCATACTGCCTTGTCCTGAGGGCTATGCGTTGTCTGGTATCTGTGTCTGTTTTGCCTCTTGATTCTGAGCAAGTTTGCTATATCCGCTGGGAGTCTGTTTCCAGAATTATCCTGGCGTCTTACCATAGGGGGCGGGGTGGTTTCAGCTGCAGCCGACCGGATCTTGGCGATTAGCAAATCAATGGAATTTTCAACATCCAATCCAGTGTTGATGGTAGTGTTAAGCTCGATACTTTCGCCAATCCGTCTCTGAAACTCCTCAATGTTGGTACGTACTATTCTTTCTAATTTTTGAATGCAAGAGTACTTTTGAATTAAATTTTTAATAATAGCACTGCCAAGGTTAATTAATATTGTATTGACTATTAGATTGTCTTCGGATACCTGTTCTTTGGGCCAATAGTCTTTAGGTTTTGATAGCCTTTTGGGTCCTTTCCACCAAATTTGGCAATCCTTTAATTTACTTGGACAAATTCCTCTTGAAGCTACATCAGCTGGATTATCTTCTGATCTTATATGATCCCAATTTAAGTTGATATTTTTGATTTCTTCAGTTCTTTTTCTTCTGAATTTGTTCTTATTTGAACTGTTTCTTATCCAAGCTAACGCAATTGTAGAGTCACTCCTCGCATATAAGGAGATTGTGTTTGAAATTGACTCATTTACCTTTTTCATTAATTTTGCTAACAGATGAGCTGCACATAACTCTAACTTTGGTATTGTTTTTCTATTTTTTATTAGGTTTACCTTACTTTTGCTAGCTTCTATTGTGAGTGAATTGCCTACTTTTGCATATACCACAGCTGCGTATGCTTTTTCTGATGCATCTGCGAATCCATTTAGCTGTATTTCATGCTTTATGCTAGTTTGTAACCATCTTGGGATTCTTATTTCTTCTAACAATGATAAGTAAGGTTTGTACTGTTCCCATTCACTTGCATCTTCCATGCTTAGCTTGTCATCCCAGTCTTTTTCTATCAACCACAATTTTTGCATGAATAATTTTCCCACTACTGTGACCGGTGATAACCAACCCAATGGATCATAGATTTTGGCAAGCGTGGACAATACTTGTCTTTTGCTTATGCTTTCTGAGTTCTCACTATTGACTTTAAATTTAAATTCGTCTTTTAGAGGTTCCCATTGTAGTCCCAATGTTTTAACCGACTCATTTTCCTCAATGGCTATTACTTTATTTTCTCCAATATTTTTTACATGCTGTATTATTTCTGGCTTATTTGTAACCCATTTTCTCAAATTAAATCCAGCCTCTGCTAACTCCAAAGAAATTTCTTTTATTTTTATTTGGCAGTCTGGTACGGAGTCTGCTCCTGACATCAGATCATCCATTTAAAAATCATTCCTAATTGATTCCCCAATAATTTTATCTTTACAATTATTTGCTATTTCTAGCAGCACTCTTGTTGCTAAGTATGGAGCTGACGCCGTACCGTATGTAACCGTCGCACAGTGGGGCCATTTGAGTTTTTTCATATCAAAAATCATAACTTTTGAACCAAATGAGATAATCGAACAATTTTAAAAGCATATGATAGATAATTAATCAACCTATAAATGAGTTTGAAATGAATTCTACGATTTTTCTGTGCCTATTTATGGGTATGCAAAGTTGAAATTTGTGGAAAAATCAACTTTACGGGAAGGAAAAAAAAATATTTTTTAAATTTTTCGATTTTTATTGTTTCATTTTAATGGTTTTTATAATTTAAAATTAATACTATGATAATTAAAAATATTTTTTTTTTTAAATTTTTTTTTTTATTAGTTTTTTGTAAAATATTCATCACAATCCGTAAAAGATGGTATATCTAAAAGAGAAATCATCTTTGCATTATACGTATTTTCTAATTCTTTTCGTGACTTAACATGCCTCAGTGATGGAATTAGTGGATCTGAAGATGCTGCTAACATGTTGAAGAGGTCCTCATTTTGTCTCACCCTTGATGCTTTGAAAGTGTTTAGCAATCTGTATTTTTTATAAAATTTGTTTAATGATTCCTGTGCTTCTTCAGAGAGCTCTCCAATTGGCAAAGACTGATACTCAATTATATCCTTGCCATGCGCCAATATTTTTTGGACTGTCGGGGTCAACTTTTTCTGCGGATATAATTCTGCTAAAAGTGATGCAGTTTTTGAAGCATATTCTCCATATTTGGCAGAATCAACTTTTTCCTTGCAGTTCAAAACATTTAAGATCGTTCCCAATCTCTTAACGATTTGGTTGTTTATCCCTGTGATTTGAGTTACAGCTTTGAGTTTCCGTATCCGTACTTGGGGCATTCTACTTTAAGTCCAACTTGTTTGAAAAACGCATCCTGTATTCGCTTCTTTCTGATATTTTCTTTATCTTTGTTTGATGTGTTTTCGTCAAAGTTTTCAACCTCTTGTGGAAGCGTATACGCTAATTTTAACAAGAACTCCATACATCTTATTCTTGCGTGCAATGGTGAGATCCCAAATTCATAATTCTCTTCATTTGTAGAATCATTTAAATCGTCGAAGTTTTTTTGCGTCTTTTTGCAAATTGGGCATGACAAAGTTGACCTTGTGCTTGTCAGTTCGTTGACCACTTTTACGTCAACCATGGTCAGGTGGAACTCGTAACTACATTCAATGTATTTTCCTTCACTGATTTCGAACTTTGTTGGCTTAATCTTGCTTATTTGGTCTTCAATATCCTTTACTGTGTTTCGTATGAGCTCCGGCGATTCCCTTGCATACTGAAACATTATTGGTCGGCAATAATGTACAGATGACGGCCGTTCATTTTTCCAGTGTAAAGAATCATCAGACTTTAGCCGCAAAGGAACAACGGATGCCATAAACATGTTTCCGTCCGATATTGTAGCGTCATCGGATGATATTCTTTGCTTATACACGCTTTGTCCAGATGATCCATCGCAGCCCCATTTACTGATCAATGTCAGATTCTCAGGAAGAGCTTCAACCACATTTTCAGCAAGACTCTCCAACAGCCGTTTTGTTGTATGGTCCATTAGATCCTGCATGGTATCACTATTAAGCCAGTCCTGGTGTTTGGTGTTGAATCTCTCAGTCATTCTGTTTGTTTTTATCAATCGTGAGTTTAGACTGGCATACATCATGCAGAGTTTATTTTTTATATCTTCGCTTCTCTGTATATTGCCGCATAAACTATCAAGTTCTTCGAAGGCAGCTTCCGTGAAACTTTGTAATGTGGTTGACTTCCTAAACAGGTCAAATAATTTATGGTTGCTCAACGACATGTTTGAAGTGTAAAACAGTACTTGTCTCGCCAACTTTCAGTCGTAGACTAAACCAGGATTATAGTTTTTTTTTCATTATATAGTCTAATCTATTACCTGATATATACCGTTTGGATTAAGGGTTCAAGAAAAGAGTTAGCTTTCATGCCTAACAAATTTACCTATTGTTTGTATAAGTCCAGGTCAATAAGGTCAATTTATGCAATTTGGGTACTTGGCACGTGTCCGAATAAGATTTGTGCCTACCTGAATGGGATGTGTGACTAGTTGTACGCCAACGCAATTTCTGTATTCGGTGCGTACCTGGTAATTTATTTGTATATCCTGTAACTGCACCTGAATTTAGGGACCAGGATTTGACAAATGATCTCAGGTAAGCATTACAGAATGAAAAACAAAAGTCAAGTATCTTCACAATAACGAACGTAACAACAACAACAAAAATGGGTTTTCACGGTTATATGTCATAAATTGCCCAAAAATGCATGCAACACATTTTTTTCCTATGACTTTTTTCACTTTTTTTTTTTTTTTTTTTTTTTTTTTTTTCTTCTTCTTCTGATTTTTATTAAGGCATACGGAGAATCGAGTAACCCCTTTGTGACCTTATTTTCTATTAATTCAGCCCAATTCGGGCGCGCCGGCTAACTTAGTTAGCTGTCACAACATAGCGCTAAACACTAAATAACAACAACAAATAACAATAATAACAATAACAAATATAACAAATACTGCAATGGTGTGTCAGCTTCTGCTGACCCTCAGCAGTGGAGATCGAAGAATGAGATCCCTCGGTGTTCGCTTCTTGAGTCTCCTTTGTGGGTGAGATCTGACTAGACAGTTTGCCAGCCGGTTTCTATGTCGCTCCAGTCTGTCATGGTAGCGACTCGAGTGCTTGTTGATCTCGTCGAAGACCGTGGCAAGTTTCAGGTCTCGGTGAAGCGTGCTATTACGTTCAAACCAGTCGCAACCAGTGATTGTTCTCGCAACTCTATTTTGGTCGACCTGGATTCTGCGAATTTGGCTATCGCAGGCCAGTCCCCAGATTTGACACCCGTACCTCCATATTGGTGCAATAATTTGCTTGTAAATTGTCACTTTGTTCGATAGTGACAACTTACTGCGTGAGCAGAGTAACCAATAATGCTTCCTCACCGAAGCACGTATGCGCGTTTTAATGGAAGTCACATGCTTAGAAAACGTTAGCCTGCGATCCAGAGTGACTCCAAGGTACTTTGCTGCGGTAAGCTGTGGTACAGGGGCCCCCTCAATAAACACGGCCGGTGGTGTTCTCCTCTTAAGGGTGAAACAAACGTTGTTCGACTTGTCACTATTGATGCCGATGTTCAAGCGCCTTGCCCATTCCGCAAACTTAGTGGCATAGCCCTGGATGCCGTCGGCTGCATCGTGTTCACATCGAGACCTGTAGGTGACGCACACGTCATCGGCAAATGTGGCTAGCATTGATGTCCCGTATAGGCTTCTATCTGGCTGCGGCATGTCGTGGCTATACAAGCAGTAAAGCAGGGGACCAAGGACACTACCCTGTGGTACTCCACCTGCTACATCGTGCTCAGTAGAGAGTGCCGAGTGAAATCTGACCGCAAATCGTCTTCCCTCAAGATACGACTTAAGTAGACCGAAATATGGCGCAGGCAGCGTATGTTTGATTTTTACTAAAATTCCGGTATGCCACACCCGATCAAACGCTTCTCGAATGTCCAAAAGAAGGGCATTGCAATATTCCTTTTTATCGAAGGCAGTCAGGATTTGCTCGACAACCCGATGTAACTGCTCGACAGTGCAGTGGCCGGCACGGAATCCAAACTGGTGCTCAGGAAAGATCCCTCGAGCTTCCATTAACTTGACCATCCGGGCGGCAATCAATCTCTCAAACACCTTGGAAATCGAAGGGAGAAGGCTGATAGGCCGATAGGAAGAAGGTTCCCTCTCAGGCTTGCCAGGTTTGTGGATCATTGAGATAATCCCGAGCTTCCACTACCAACGCTATGAAGCGAATAGCACAACTGGGCAGTGCCTTTAACGTGGCATTGCAGATGGTGTCATGGCCTGGTGCCCTTTTGATGTTCTGGAGTGCAATGACATCGGCTACCTCGCTGGGGTCAAATTCTTTGATGGGCAGGTCCATTTGGAGGGCTTGAGTCAGCTGGTCCTGCGTCTCTTCATCCTGCTGCAGACTGACAAGATGAAATGGCTGAAAGCGCTCTGCGAGGTGCGCGGCAAACAGCTCCGCTTGCCCCAAGTCTGTCCGACACCATGTCCCGTTTCTGTCCATTAGTGGCGCTTTTCTTGCGCATCGCCTTTTAATGGCGCGTGTGGCCTTCCAGAGCGAGTGCGTCGCTTCGCAATCAACCCCCGTATTGGCTAGCCTGTCATCAAACCATGCTGATTTGTGTTCCACCAGAGCGCGACGGAGCCTATTCTGCGCACTATTCCAGTCTGCTTTGTCCAATGGGTGGCGAGACCTCATCCACCTAGCGCGTAAGCGCCTCTTCTCCGCGATGAGCAGGTGAATCTCACGGGTTATCGGGATTCTATCTGCAGCGAGCCTCCGAGATGGGGTGCGAGTAGCCTGTCTAGCTGCTGTCTTGATTTTAAAGGTAAAAGAGTCGATAGCATCATCTATGTCCTTCCCAGTGTTGATAGCCGTGTTGAGGTTCAGTGAGGACTCAAGGTGCTCTTGAAAGCATTCCAGGTTAGTGCGTTTGGTGATTAGCCGCTCCATCCTAGGGTAAGCTATTGCTGCCGCATCCAGCGTAATTACGAGTGGTAGGTGGTCGGAGCTAAGCTCAACAACCGTCCGTATTTCTGCATGAATACCCAGGATACCCCTTGTCAACGCAAAATCAATATAGCCTGGTGAGCCTCTACTGCTATATGGGTACCTCGTTGGGCCACCAGTTGCTAGCGAGTTCACCTCTGAATTGAAGACGAGATTTGCTAGCGCATGTCCTCTTTGGTTGCACCTCCCCGCTCCCCAGAGCCAGTGGGACGCATTCCAGTCGCCTGCAACGATGAACTTGGAATGATGCTGTTCCAAAATTGTCCCAAATTCATCCGTAGTCCATATAAACCTCGGGGGACAGTATACTGCTCCAAAGTTGATTGTGCCGAGTTCAGTTTCGATGGCTGCTGACGCAAGTTGCACCTTGTCCGTGGCTATTGGTATTAGCGGGAAGTGTACCAGCCGTGATCTGATCAGAATCGCTGCACCACCTTTGGCGTTGCCAGCGGTCGGATCATTTGCAGGATAGGCCTCAAACCCGAATAATTTGGGAGCCTCTGACCCCTTACAGTGTGTCTCACTCAGAAGCAAGACATCAATCTCATGTCGCTGCACGAAGCACTCTACTTCGGGCAGCTTTGTAGATACGCCATCGGCGTTCCACACTAAGATGCGCAGGGGCATCATTATGGGGCCTGCTGCGCTTGGAGCGCAGTGAGTAGATTAAGAATCTGCCCCTGCTGCTGTGTCTGCTGTTGGTGCTGCTTTAGCATCATCATCATAAGCTCCATCTGCTTCTCTTGATGCGAGCGGAGAGTGTTGATGCTTTCGTTAAGGGACTGAAGAATGGCTTCGATGTTTTTGTTGACATGCTGAGGTGCATCCCATGTCGTCCGTTGACGGCTGCGGCTCCTGTCGTTGGACTGCTGCTGTTGTCGATTATGTTGTGGCTGCGGCTGTTGCTGTTGCTGCTTTGCCACGTCCGCATAGGTGACTCCGGTTCGAGTAGTGGCTGCCGGTCTACCACCAATATTAACCCCTGGCATAGAAAGGTCGGAGTCCTCACTTTTACCACCCACCCCACTTTTGGGCCTGGAGCGTTGTAGAAACGCCTGGTATTTCCGGCAACCTGAGTAGTTGGCAGGATGCGCATCACCACAGTTGAAGCATGTACATAGCTCGTTGCGGGGTCGAGTACAATCCCTGGCAGGGTGTTCGCCAGCACATTTAACACATATGTGCGCCTTACGGCAATATTTAGCAGTGTGACCAAACTGCTGACATCGATGGCATTGCAAAATGACAGTGCGCTTGCGGAGGGGTTCGACTGCTACTCTCATATGGCATAGTGTCTTAACAGCCAATATAGCCTTATTATTGGCCGCTGCGGCAATATTCAGAAAGAACATGTTCACTGGGTTGACTTTGGGAGTGCCTGGCTCGTTGCGCCTCTGAGGCGTATGGGCATCTAGCACCTTGTGGCCAATTTTTCCAAGTTCCTCCTTTATCTGGGTTGGCAACGTGCTGTGGTGCAAGCCTTTAACACAAACTCTGTATGGCCTGTCTTCTTTCAGCTGATAGCAGTGAAATTCGTACTTTTCTTGCTCGAGCCAGCTGACAATGCTGCGAAATGTGCTGGCATCGGCCGTGTAGAGTCGCATTACACCACCCAGTGAAGCCCTAGCCTCGACCTTGCTCACTTCCGTGACTTTTGAAATACCTTGCATTAGCAGGTTGACGTCGTTAATGCCTTCCATTACGATTGGTGGAGGCTTAGGCTGCGCTTTGCCGGGAGCAGCAATTTTCGAAGCATCAGTCCCAATTCGTTGGCTGGCGCTGGGCTTTTCGCACAGCACTTCTCTCTCGTTCCTTGCTTCCATGTCAGCAGTCATTTGCGCAAGTAGGCCAAAACGGTTTGAGCTGCCGCTGTAGTTGGCACCATTGTTGACAAGGTTTGCTTTTTTGATCTCAATATTTTGAGAAGCACATGAGCTTTTGCGCTTGATTGTTTGAAAGCGCTGCGGAGCTCCATCCTCTGATGAAGATTTTTGGTTATTGGTGATGGTCCCAGCTGGTGCGCCATTGACGCTTGAGAAAGCACCAGTTTCCAATGTCACTGCAGTCACTAGAATTTCAGATTCTCCGTTCATCTCACTATCTGAGGGTTGGTTGACGGCTTTGATAAGAGCCTCACCAAGAGCCGCTTTATTTTTTGTCATAGCTGACATCTTTGTTGGCTGCTTTCCGATTTGTCCTGGTTTTAACGGACTCCTAAGAGTATGCATCGTTAATTGCAAGATCCTAGCCAAGACTAGAACCTTGAGAAAAGAGATTAAAAGCTCAAAGCTTCACTGACGATGAGCTTTTATTAAATGTTTAAGGATGACGTGGCCGCTAGGCAGCGGAGCCCCGTTTTGGGAAGATTCTCTTTTAATTAAATAAGAATGCTGCACTTTAACGTTTACACTAATTGTGACTTGACGTTCACTGAACACAAATTGTGCCACTATTGTGGGCTTGTCTTTGATTTGTAGCGGCGAAAATATATTTTCACCGCTCGCGTCACTAAAACACGTGCGTTGCTAGCAGGGTTGCATTCGATACTACTTTTTTTTTTACATTTAAAAAAAAAGGGTCAAAAACGGGCACATGAAACTTTTTGCTTTTAATAGAGGAATAATCAAAGAAATTAATTTAAAAAAAAAATAGCCGATATAATGTGATATAATTTTTTTTTTATTTTCCATCAAAGTTGAGAAATAGTGAAAAAGTGGATAGTTGGTAAATATTGAATTGCCTGGCCAAACGCAAAGCAAACAGTATATTTTTTTTTTATTCTTTTCTTAATAAATAGATCTATCAATAGAACCAAAAATAATGACGATCCGTAACTTAGTTTTTGAGATATTGTATCTCAAAGCCGACCAAATTACCTTAAAATTGTGATTTTTATGTAACACAAAAAATCAGACAACTTTGAAAAGCTATATCTTCTAAACAAAAGATCCGGTTACATTATGGATTGCAGATTTGAAATCGCTGGAATTTCCTATAAAGTAGGTTCATTCAATATTTTTTAGAGGCACATGCAATTTTTGATTTTTGACACTTGACTTGTTCTACGGGCGCCACTGTGCGTCGTGAGCTTGTAGCTTTTAATCTGCTGATTCGGAGTTTCCCTCCCCAGCAAATGCAAGTATTGTTGATCCTTTACGTCAACATTTATCTGTCGATACATTTTTTTCTATATCGGCAGAGACTGCACATTGCTACTTGCGCTATTTTAATATGACGTCATAAATATCTTTTTGGACTCTTGGCCCCACCCACATTATATCATTTAAACTTTTATTGTTTGTGGTTTTTGCAGATGCATCGAAAACTACTCTCAACTTGGTTGTGAGACTAGAGTCTCTTAACACTGCCTGATGAGGTAAATAATATTTTGCATTTTTGTTGGACTCGACCATATGTCCTAAGTCCATATATTCTTTTAAGAAATTAATAAAATTTTCCTTAAGCTGTATATTCGTTTTGCATTTTTTTTCTAAGTTTAGGAACCTTGCCATTGCTTGTGGTCTTGATTCTCCTAACTCTTTTTCTTCTATAAACGGAATTGTTACTGTGTACCTTCCATCTAATTCTCTTTTCGTTGTTCTTGTGAAGTTTTCTTCGCAGATTTCTGTTTCTGCATCTTCTTTATCATCCTCTTCTACCTCCCAAAACCTTTCCAAATCTCCAGACTCAATTATTGACGCGACTATATATCCCTTCCCTTTGGATTTGGTGCATCCTGACACTATCCACCCAAATTCAGTATTCTGACCGAGAAGCTTGTCGATTTTAACTACCCCATTTTTTAAAATGTGTGCATACAGGTCAGCTCCTATAACTATATCTATTCGACCTGGTTTGTTAAATTGTGGACCAGCTAATACATAGCTTTTCCATTTATTGGTATCAATATTTATTGATTTTACTGGAAGCGCTTTCATCAATTTTGGCAACACTATTGCATTGACTGAAAGCGGCTCCATATTGGGGTCTAAAGTATCTACACAGACTCTGACTTTATATTTGGAAATACTAGATTCTGTTGAAGACACCCCAGAGATCTTTGTAATCGCTCTCAATCTTGGTAATTTTAGTATCTGAACTGCCTCCTCAGATATGATTATAGTTTGCGACCCACTATCTATTAATGATCTCAATTTTTCAAACCCCCCACTTGTTGTTCTCACCTTGACAATTGCTGTCGCTAACAGAGCCTGCCTTTCCACAACACATGCATTCACTCTTTCTTTTCTTTCAAAGTGAAGCATCGTCTGGTGGAATCTGTTGCATTTGGCATATAAAATTTCACTCGTGCATCTCTTGGCACTCGAGTGTTTCAAGCATTTTAGACACAACTGTGCCTTTTTTGCTGCATCTGTTCTTTCTAATGGACTCATGCTTTTAAATTTATAGCATTGTAATGCATAATGCCCTGCAAACTTGAATATTGGGAAATTTTGCGAAAAGTCCTTATTGACTTTCGGTCTTTTTTCCTCGTCCTTCAATGAGCCCAGAGCACTTAACCTTTGCTCTAAATACTCCATTACGTCGGCCCTTTATTAAATGAGTTGATTCATTAATTGAATCAATAAATGCTTTTATTTGTTTGGCTGACACTGTTCAGTACTGGCAACTCTATAAGCCTATTTAACTGTTCGGAAAATATTTTCCGTTTGTTTTCATAACGCTAGGTTAACAATTCCCAAGTCGCATTGAAATTTTCCGCGGAGCCTAATAACAAATGCGACACCATGCATCTTGCTTCTCCTTTTATTGCCATTTTTAGGTAATTAAATTTAAGAGATGGACTTAAATCTTCCCTAGACTGAATCAACTCATTAAATAATTCTGAAAACAGATCCCATTCTTTTGAATCCCCATGGAGGATGGGTATCTGCATTTTTGGAAGCAATGGCAACTCCTCTACTTTGATTTTGCAACCTTCAACTTTTGGTTGACAATTGTTTGCAATCCCTTCTGCTATTTCTTGCACTATATTTTCTACGTCAAACCCTATCATTTTAATCTCCCTATCGAAAGTTATAATTCTTTTAAATTTTTCTTGAAAGAATATTATTTCTTTTTCTATTCCTTGCCAAAGGAATTTTATCTTCTTTTTTCTCAGACTGAATATTTTTGTGTTGTTTTCTTTTAAGTCTGCCTGAGTTTGGTTTAGGTATTCAGTTAATACGTCTACCTGCTTATCAAATGCGTCTGCCCTACTGTCCATATCAGACTTTGCATTTCCTACCTCACTACCTGGTTTTGCCGTTATCTTTGGTACTTTGCTGTTTTGGCTGACAGTGTTTTTTTAAATTTTTTCTTTAATTTTTTCTATAACTTTCAATATCACATCATATTGCTTGGAATTGAAGTATTCATGATCGACTGCTCCAATTGTTAGAAGTTTCTCTACTTCTTTCCTGTCAACTTCTTGACTTCCCTCTAGCTGTCTAACTCTTGTAACTATTTCTGACTGCTTTGTCAATAGCTCTATCATTTTGTCGGACAAGATTGTATATATAAACAATTTATTTTTACTTGAAAACAATATATTTTTCTTAACTTTTAGTGAACAAATATTTAGTTTTACTTTAAATTTAAAAATTTTTTTTTTTTTATGGAATTTTTTGAAAATATGTATATTTTTTGTTTTTAAATTTAAATTTACTTAGCTAACATAAGTTTATTTTAATATTTTTAAGTAGACTGAGTATTAAAAAAAAAAAAAATTTAAATATATAATTTTGTTTATTAAGTGGACTGTATGTTTTTTGTTATTGTGAGGCGATCTTGCCGCCGTTTTCACAATGGGTTCGCCAAAAGGCGCACTCGCATTTTAATGTTTATATATTTTGTTATTATATTTGTTAAGCTGACGCTCTATCGCGTCTATTTTCTCCCACAGTTTGGTTGCTTCCTTCCAGGTTGGTGGCGGTTCCCTCTCGATTATCGCCAGCAGCTCTCGTAGGAGGTTTGAGTTAAAGCGCCTTAGGCCTATCTCGAAAGCACGGAATCGGATATGTGAAGGGTATAAAAACCAAATGTTTGAACGTGCCAAAATACGGCACTGCTCTACGGTCTAAGTGTTCGGCGTGCTACTATTTTCAGCACTGTTCGAACGACCAAATGTTCGGTGTGCCAAACTAAGGCACCACTCGACGGTCTAAATGTTCGGCGTGCCAAATTACGGCACTGCTCGAAGGACCAAGTGAACAATACTGTTCCTGTTGAGTTTCATGAAGATACTGATTTTATTCTTACAAATCCTAGTCATTATATACTAACAAGATGTCTTAGAGTAGGTCTGCGGTGGCACATTATCGCCAGCAGATAGTTTAATCATTATTTGTTTAGGTTATTTTCTATTTTAAACATTAGTGTAGGTCTTTCCACCTTATCTTTTATTATGTTTATCTATATTTTTAGCTCTTGCCGCAGTCGCATGCAGCTGGGTTAAAGTGCAGTTTTGTATATTTTACCAAGACTCTATTGAGACTTGGTGTCAAGTGTTCATGCGCGAACAGGTATGTTAATAGGGGATACAGAAGAGTAAGTTGATTGGAAAAAGTTAGCAAAAATATTAGCGGATTCGGTATCAGATTTATCCGTCCCAAACATGAAAGATGACGGCAAAGTGGAAGATTTACGCTTAGAATTAAATAAAATTATAAAATTGTTTGGGATTAAGCGTAAATTTCCGTTTGCAACAAATAGGGTAATTCTCATAACACTGAGAATTCAGGAGAAGAAAATTTGATTTTGCTATAATGTATTTAGTATTTAGTCAGCACTCAAGCCAGACCTGCTAAATTTTTATAATTTTTATAATTTTTAGATTTAAAATTTTGTAAAGTTGATAGTCTTGGAGTGAGCCAACTGGGCTTATTAGAAACGGACAACACACATTCGTTCAATAGAGAATTTACGGTGCTATAAAAACAATTTAGGGCAATTTTTATATCAACCGAATCATATATAAAAGACCAATCAGTTGTCAGAATACGTTGATTCAACAATGAGTAATTTCCTTTGCCAAAGCAACGGCGAGGCAGATTAAACACTGGAGGCGAAGACCTAACAGGCTTGCTAACAGACAATGTAACTTCTTAAGTAGGATGATATGAATCCTCAGAGACATTGGCAATACAGTAATTGCTAATTAATACAAGATCGAGTGTTCTAATCAAATGATTAGAAATTGAATTGATCTGAAATAATGGAAGATCAAGCATGGCTTTTAAGAAGTCGTGATGGGCAGACGGTACAAGATAATTTATAGAGTCGGATGAAGACCAGGGGATGGTTGGTAAATTAAAGTCACCCAGTACGATAAAAATATCATTGTCACGGATTTGATCAGAAACTTCTTTAATACAAGTTAGGTGTTGAATATAAACTTGATTGTCAGAAGAAGGAGGGATATAAGAGCAAGTGATATAAACAAAATGTGAAGGGAGAGTTATTTTAACAGAAATAATCTCAGCATCATTAACGGCAGAAAAATAGAAAGGTTCCAACTCGGCGAGTCGGTCGATCAGCTCTATAGACGATAAAATTATTTGAAAAAAGTTCACAATTAGAAATACTTGGATTTAACCAAGTTTCAGTAAAATTAATTAAACGAAAAGCTATTCCAAAAACAAGTTTCTAAGTTTTGAGACCAGACCCCTAACATTCTGATAAATAATAGATATTTCATCAGAATTTAGTTTTTTGGGACGACAGAGTTATTATTTGAAAAGGTTGCAGCTGGAAGGTTGACAGGTAAAGGCAGAGTTCTTTTTTTTTTTTGCAAAAACGTATGAGCAACGAGGAAGCCAAAATTTGGTATCAAAGATGATTGAAAACGATTCTAGAGAGACATTAATTTTAAAAGATGATATTTCGCGAGGAGAAGAAAAGTTAAGTTTCGTAATGGAGTCGCTAGCTTTAGTTTTGCTAGCAATATAGGCAGCAACAGAATCACAAGTAGTTTCAGCGGAAAGTCGCGACACAAAAACTTGCTTGCGAGGAGCAACTACTGTTAAAATAGGAGGTGACTGGGGTATGGGGACAGATAGATCATTATTTACCGCGTTTATGCAATCATACATACACACATGTAAATGCAGGGCACAGAAAAAGACAAAATGTGTGTATCAAAAATCTCGACACATTTATAACCCGTGAACAAAGCAAGATATTCCGATTAGGTGATGAAATAACCCATAGTGCAACAGGCCCAGCAAGAATGAAAAAAACGCACATGCATACAAATACTAACAAATTGCTACCGTTATTGCCTTCCGCTGGCCCGCTGCCTCTCCTTTAGTACACAAGCCGCTGAACGCAAATCGCAATTGAAACAAAACAACAGCGTGCTGGCTTGCCGTAGCTAAGACGCACAAAATGCGCAAAGTAAAAATACCCTTTGTCCCAATATTAATTTATAGTCAAAATTATCTATATATATAAAAGAGTTTGTCCTGATGATAATGGAAGAGCCACAGCCTAAACGAAAGGAGCTAGAAGGCTGAAATTTTCACACAATTTTCCATGCAGGTAGGAGGTGAGCACTAAGAAGGGAATTTTTATTTGGAAAACTCCTTCAAGTACCTCCCATACGATTTGGAGCACTTTTTACCCATTTTAAAAAACAAATTACAATTACAACAAGTACCCATTCCACTACTGTCGCCTGATTGTCGCGCAAGCTGAGGGTTTGATCGCGAGCGAGAATACAAAAACAAAACAAATGCGCAGTGACGCCTTCGCGTCGCACAAGCAAAGTCATAAAAAAAGGTTCGACACTTGCAAAAACGAAACGGATTTCTGCTTCTTAATGAATAAGTGCATACACAATTAAGTGAACAATGCGCTTGAAAATAATTTTCATAATTTTATGTACATGAATTAAATAAATCGATGATTTGTTAAACATAAAAAACGACTTTCGTTTTATTCAAGTGCTGGTTAAGAACTAACTTATGACAAATAAGGCCTTAGGCTAGAGACCGCTCAATTATGGAATGTAGATGTCGTCGCTGCAGTTGTCGCCGCTGCAGTTGTCACCGCTACCGCTGCCGCTGCTGCTGCCGTTGTCGTTGGCTTGTAGCTTTGGGTGTCGAATAGCCAAATTCGGTCCCACGGTGGTGCTCGTTGTGTAACGCGCAGGCCGTTGGACCCATGCAGGTGCATGTTGGTAAATGCTGACGCGGCGCACGTGGCGGATGCGCTCCACGCGCTGTTGTCGTGATAATGTTTTGGCGTTTGTAAGAATTGTTCTTAACTCCTCCCCCTTTAAACGCGGACGTCCTCGGTCGCGATGTAGAAGTGCTTTTGGGTTTTGTTGTCTGCCAAACTTGTCTCTTTTATCTCTTCTTCAGTGTTATTTGATGTTTTTCTGGGTGATTTTTGTTTCCATACCCATGCTGCGATAATGGCCAGTATCGACATCAGAATTCCAGAGAGTGACAGGCTGATAGTCGTTGCTTTAAAATTCGCCGTTCTCAGCATCTCCAGTTTTCTCGTATTGTTGATGTTTACTTCTTTTGGCATCTGAAAAGACAATACTTCCTCGATGCTGGTTTTATCCGCCAACATTTGAAAGAGTGTGTTACTTACGTTTTAAAATGTTATTTCTATTACAAATGGTTTTATCGCTATGTGTTTCACAATTTTTAAATTGGGCATATACAGTTTTGTTGCACATTATAATTTTTTCATATTTAATTTCATTTATCGTGCTACCTTTTTTGACAGGTTTTATTATCATTGACAAGCAGGGTTCTTTTTCGATTAAAGGTATGTTTATCATGTAGAGTAAATTTTTGCCATTTGTGGCTATTTTTATTTTTGAAAATTCTAATAGTTCTTCTACGTTGATGAACATGCCTTCCTCGTTATCTAATATTTCTTCTACTTTAGTGACCTCTGCTTCTGATAGTAATATGGAGTTTACAGTATTGGTTTTAGCCCAGTTTAGTGCATGGATTAAATTGGTAAGATCATCTTTTAAGGTTTGTAATTTGAATCTTAATATGTCTATTGCTTCTTCTCTTAATGTCTTATCATTTTGGGTGGATTTTATTATGACATTGGTTATTTTACTTAATTCATTCATTCTATTGTTTAGGACTCTGTTAATGACTACTTGTCTATTGTTATTTTCTAGTTGTTCGTTGATTTTTGCTGTTATAATCTCGTAATCATTTTTGTCCGGCGTGCCGGCCAACCACTTCCATGCTGTCCCTAATGCATCTATAGACCTAGTCGCCCTTCTAGTAGGCTTAAGTCTACGTAGATCGCTTTTTATTGTTTTGAGTTCATATTCTAAGAATGGGTACAGCTGGTGGGAACGGCTCACATTTCGTACGGCCTCTTCTAGTTTCCAGGTGGCGTTTTCATATTCTTCCATGTTAAAAACATGAATGATTCTAAATTCGCTATTCTGAACTGCCGCAATTCCCGTTTTTATTGGAATTAACTGCGAGTGCGAATAATCAAGAATGGTTGCCAAACCATGGCATAATGGCAAGAAAAATCTGTGAATGGATATTATGATTTTATATTATTTTTGTGAACTATTTTTCCTTATTGAGTTTTTACTGTTGTATTTTGGTCTATTGAAACTATTTCTTTTTTATATTTCGATGTTAATTTTGAACCCAGCCTTTTATCTACTCTAACGTAAATAGTTTCCCCTTTTTTATACTTCTTTATTGGCTTTCTCTTTTGGTTATGGTATGTCAAATCTTCGTTTTGTTTTTCGCTAATTTTTTTACTGGTCTGTTTTCTGGTTGTTTTCAATTCTTGTGCATCTGATATCATTTGATTTCCGAAAAATATTTCTATGGGTTTTTTCTGGTGGTCGAGTGAATTGTCTGATTGTATTCTTGAACGGCTTTAAAAATTAAATCTTCGAAACTAGCAGTGTCGTCATCTTTTTTGAGGCATCTCATTATCTCAGTCATTGTTGAGTGAAATCTCTCTACTTGCCCGTTGCTTGTGGAAGCGTAAGGGGGTGTCGTATAAGCTGTAGCCTTCATCGTTTAACAAGAATTTGATGGCTGCTGAGTTCATTGCCTTTTCATTGTCCATAAAGATTAATTGTGGCATTCCGAACGCTATCATGATTTCCCTGAGAGGAACTTTTAGATCCTCTGATGCTTTTGATTTTACTATCTTTATTTGCGCGTACTTTGAAAATTTGTCTATTGTGGTGAGAATTATTTTTTTTTTCTGTAGTATACAAATCTGTGTGTACGATTTGACCAGGGTATGTGGGGATTGGAGTTTTTTGAATTTCTCCTTGCTGTGGGTGCCTATCGTATTTCGCTAACTAACAGGTTTCGCACTGGTTGGCTATTGCAGTGACTTTTTTTATTAATCCGGGAAAAAAGAATTTATTTAATATTTGGATCTTATTTTCTGTTGGGTGATTATTTCATTTTGCTCCCCTTCTAACGGTACATCCGTTACTTGTTTCTGAGTATACCTTACTTTGTAATTATTAAAGTGAGTGGGGAATATATTTTGTATTTTTCCCATTATACTCTCGGAAGTGAGTACTCCGTTAATTAGTTTTGGATCTAATCTCTCTTTAAGTATTTTTATTAAATCGGACTCTGAGTAATTATTTTTTTTTATAGTATGTCTATGATATTGTGGGAAGGGTATTTCAAATTTATATGACTCTTCTTCAGATATTAATAGGAAAATTTGGTTCTTAAATACATTGATTGGGACTTCCATGACTGGTATTAAATTATGTGATGAACTGTCATCACTATGAATTGACGCGGTTGTGCTGTTTATTTTTCCACCTTTTGAGCTTACCGTTATGGTTTTTGTTGCTTAGGGCAAATGTCAGAAGTTTGTGATCGGTAAAGATAATCACTTTAGAGGTACCGTAAAGGTACATGCGTAGGCTATGTAGTGCCCATACTATTGCCAACATTTCTTTTTCGTTAGTGGCATAGTTTTCTTCGGTTTTTGTAAGCGAACGCGAAATGAATGTGATTGGTCTCCCGTTCTGTTCCAGAACTGCGCCAATAGCGTAATTCGAAGAGTCTGTAGTAAGGTGGATCTCTTTCTTGAAATCGGGATAAGCAAGTATTACGTCTTTTGAAACTAATGTGTTTTTTATCTTTTGGAAGGCTTCTAAAGCATCTTGGTCTAGAGAAACTTTAATTTTACTGGAAACGTTTTTCGAGAGACGGCCATTCTCTCCCCTGAGTAGGTTGGTAAGTGGTTTCGCTATCTTAGCGTAATCGCAAATAAAACGTCTGTAGTAGCTACCTAAGCCTAAGAAGGCTCTCAAATCTCTTAATGTTTTAGGTACTGGGAATTGTTGCATGGCTTTTACTTTTTCGACGTTAGTTTTTACACCATCGGCTGAAATTGTAAAGCCTAGAAAATCGATTTCGGTTCTAAAGAACTCGCATTTGTCGATTTGAATTTTCATATTGGCTTTGGAAAGGGTAGAGAATATCTTCTCTAGGTTTTCCGCATGTTCTTTTTCTGATTTACTGAAAACTATAATGTCATCTATGTAGACGTAACATCTCTTACTAACATGGTCTCTTAGGATGTCGTCTAGTGCTCTCTGAAATATTGATGGGGAGTTCTTCAATCCGAAAGGTAAACGTGTGAACTCGAATTTCCCACCATTTACCGAAAAGGCTGTTTTCTCTATATCTTTATCTTTAAGTGGAATCTGGTGAAACCCGCTTTTCAAGTCTATCACGGAAAAATATTTGTTGTCACCCAATTGTGCTAAAATGTCTCCAATGTCTGGGATTGGGTATCGATCGGATATAGTTACTTTGTTTAATTTTCGGTAGTCTATAACTAATCTATATTTCTTCTGTCCTGAAGCGTCTAGTTTTTTTGGCACCATCCACACAGGTGAGTTGTACGGTGACCGTGAAGGTCTTATTATGCCATCTTTTAGCAATTGTTCTATTTGTTCCTCTACTTCTGATTTTAGAGAAGCTGGGTACTGATAATGTTTACTGTATATTGGTGTATCGGACATAGTTCTTATTTCACCTGTTACTGTTGTTGTATACGTTAGCTTTTCGTCGGGGTCATCAAATAACTCTGCATGCGTCTCGGTCATCCGATCCATGAGTTCTTTCTGTTTCTCCGACATGTGATCTGCTCTGACTTTTATATTATTAACGGCTTGAGTGGCTAGTTGCTTGATATTAATCTTATAATTTCCGTCTATTACCAGAACATCATTTCGGACATCGATTACAGCGTTAAGCTGTTTGAGGGTATCGTTACAGAATATACCATGAAAAGTTTTAAGAGTCGGGAGAAGGAAGAATTTATTAGGGGTTTGATCGCGTCCGAATAAACTAAGGTAGGTATGATGAGAGATTTTTGTCTGTCCTCCGACAGAATTTGCAAAAAATGGTTTTTCGTTAAGTTTGGGGTTTTGTACTAATTTGGATTGGATATAACTTTGATTTGAACCTGTATCTATTAAAAATTTAAATGTTTTTCCGTCCCTCGTTTTGCAATTAAAATAAGGCAAGAGGAACTGTTTAATCTAAAAAATTAATGTCGGCTGTGTCCACTAATTCTGTTGTATATTCTTGTTTCTTTTTCGTATGGTAAAACTTCTGGTAAGTAATCTACTCCTGTTTGTTCTACATATTCTAGATAAGCCTGTTCGTAGTCTTCTACTGGCGTATCATGCTCTTGTTCCGCTGTAACCGTTTCTGGTTCGCCTGTAGTTACATGAAATTGTCTCTGAAATTTTTGGAGTGGTCCAGTTTGACCTTGAGGTGGTGGACGCTTTCCAGTCAACTCATTATATAGCATCCTATTCATGTAATTGATGTGTCTTGATCGAATAGAATGATCAATGTCCATAGGCTCCGGTTTGGATTCTGGCTTTGGAACGAATGGCCTAGGAGGCGCAGCATACGTTTGGCCTTGAGTAGGCAATTGCTGTTGGTAAGAAAATTGCGGATATATGGGTCTAGTAATTGGTTTGTTTTGGAAAGGACCTGCCATTGGCACCTGGTGTTGGTACGTAACGGGTCGTGGGGTATGGTAGAGTTTAGGGTCGTAATTTCTCCATTCGTTTGTACTCTGTAAGGGCTTTTGTCCCAGGACTCTCATCATTGTCTGCCTAGGTGGCAAGGGTGGAGGCTGTTGTCTTATTTTGGGCGCAAAAGAATTTCTTTGTTCTTGATTTTCGACTAAGCTACACAAATGAAGTGCATGGCTTAGATCTCTTGGTTCTTTAATTGCTAAAAGACGTGGTAGATCTCCATTTAAACCGCGTACGAACGTATCTAAGGCTTTGCATCTGTAGTTATCGGTTAGAGTCCTAATAGTTTCTGGGGATTCTTCTTGTGCACCTATCTGATTTAATATTAGAGATAACTGGTGGTAGACAGCTTGATAAAATTCGTTTATTGTCATTCGATTTTGAGTCAGAGAATACATCTGATATTCAAGAGTTTTTAAGTCTCGTTTATCAGCGTAGTGTGCGGTCAAACATTTGGAAATAGCTTTCCAATTCATTGGGGTGTTGTATGATTCTAAAACTGCATCAGCTTCGCCAACTACTTTGTTACGTACGGATAGAGTTATCAAATAATGTTTGTATGACTGTTCTTGCCCTTCATAGATACTCATAATTCGTTCAACGTTTTTTTTTTCATGAATTGAACGTCGTTCTGCCTCCGGAGAATTCCCTGATAAGCCTTGTTATTTCTGGTATTTTTTCCTGATCTTCACCTACTTTGGGTCTCACAAATGGAATGTCACGGAGACTCTCGTGTCCAAAATTTGGATTATCTACGTTATTTTGAAGAGTTTCTCTAATCATATTCATTATAACTGTTCTTAATTCTGGGCTTGTTACCGGTGTACTGGTACCTGGTTGCCTATTTGTTGCTTGGCTTGTGCCACCTTCGATACCGAGGTTTGCCATGGCATTTGCTATATCGTCTGGCATGTTTTTGACAAAACTACGGAATGAGATTATGATTTTAAATTAAGCGGACCACAACAATTTGAAAAGATTATTTTTTATGTGAAAATCTTTAGCAGCAATTATCAACGCAAGGATTTATTGATTATGAAAATTTAAATTCTATCTTAATAAATTTTTATTTAACTTTTACTTTAATTATAAGTATTTTTGAATTTTTTTGTTATATTTTAGATAGTCAGTAACTTTTAAATAGCTCGAAAATAATTTTAATTTTTCACGGATTCTTTAAACTTTTACTTATTATGATTGTAGAAAATGTATCACTTAATTTTAGTTTCTTGTAACTTCGTATTATTTTATATTTTATTTTTTCTTCTTATATTTCTAAATTGATTAACTTCTTTGTTTTTCGTTTTTCTTCTTATTAAATCACTTAAACACTAAGCTTACAGAATATAAAACATCCGGCGAATCTCCCGCGCTGGTCCTTTAGATGTCTTCCTTTTTGTCCTGCGGCAGTGCGGCGTAGCGGCGATGCGGTAGGTGACTTGGGATCCTCAGGGACACTTGTATGCGTGGTGGTCTGCGAACTGATACAACAGAACCGTCGACGGTAAACGGCCGGTTATGCTTTTCGAAAGGAATCGCGAGAGAGGATTAGCTCTATTTAAATCGCACTCGCGGTGTGGCTCTTTGAGGCACTTTTGCGGGGTACACTGTGTGGCAATAAGGCACTGGTACGCGACACGATATCCATCGTTAGGACATAAACCGGTCCCTGCTCGGGCGCCAATTAAATAAATCGATGATTTGTTTAACAAAAAAAAACGACTTTCGTTTTAGACCGCTCAATTATGGAATGTAGATGTCGTCGCTGCAGTTGTCGCCGCTACCGCTGCCGCTGCTGCTGCCGTTGTCGTTGGCTTGTAGCTTTGGGTGTCGAATAGCCAAATTCGGTCCCTAGGTGGTGCTCGTTGTGTAACGCGCAGTCCGTTGGACCCATGCAGGTGCATGTTGGTAAACGCTGACGCGGCGCACGTGGCGGATGCGCTCCACGCGCTGTTGTCGTGATTATGTTTTGGCGTTTGTAAGAATTGTTCTTAACTCATGTATCACTTCGCACAGTGCATATTCTTTTTTTTTTCAAATTTGTGTGCCTTTGACAATTGATTTACGACCCAAGTAGCGTTTGTTGTTGTTGTCAGTTTTCTTGTTGGGCTCGCACTGCTACTTTTTGTTGGTGTCATTGATTTTGAAAAAGCAACAGCAACATAACAAAACTTGGTGCGTCTAGAAAAATTTCCCACACCAGAATATATTTTGGGGGTGGATTCGCCTACTTGCTGCTTATATAACTTAGACAAAACGTAACACACTAACATTTATTGATATATTATTGATATACAATTTTGAATAAGCAAAGGGCGTTCACATAAGCGCGTGTGTTGCTCTTATGATAATCAGATAATTTGAAATCTCGCTCCGATCATGCTCCTTTGTTGTTGCTCATTTACGTTCACTCTTTATTTTATGTGCGCGCTTCGCATGTCAATCATAAAGTTTAATAACCCTACCTCCTTCGCACACACACTAAATTAAAGCTAAAGGCAATATACAATTCACTTAACTGCAGCCTCTTAGATATGTTTTGCATTGATTCAGTGCGTGTGAAGAAGGTAGCGATACTACGCTCTTTGTTTGACTTGCAGAGCGCGCGCATAGATAAAAGAATTAGCCGAAATAGCCAACAACGAAGGCGCGATTTAAAAATAATTTGTCATCTAGCGCCGAACATGAAGAGCGATGCGCGAGCGAATCTGAAAACAAGTAAGAAGGTTTTAGTCGAGAAATCCCGACTAAAAGATACCCTGAACCCGTGTATTAAATGACTTGCAGAAGTGAGTTTTTCTTGACTTTAACTTTAATCTAAAATATCTCCAGTGTTTCTTAACCGATTTGGATCAAATTTTCATGGAAGTTATAAAGTTATCCATAGTTTCAACTTCTATTTTTAAATTTTCTTAATTCGAGATTTTTTCGTTATCGATTCCATATGTATATCGAAAGCAAGAATAGTTATCGATCATTTGAAATAAAGTTGATCTGCCTATGGCTTAGGAGAAGTTATGTTCCAAATTTGAAGTCTCTAGGTCTTTTAGTCTTTGAGAATGACGCGTTCATACACACGGGCGAACGGACGGACAGACGGACAGACGGACAGAAGGACAGAAGGTCATGGCTATATAGACATGGCTGTTGATGCTGATCAAGAATATATATATTTTATATGGGGTTGGAGATGCTTCTTTCTGCCTGCTCAAAACAATTATACCCTTTTTTTTATCCATTTCATGGTATAAAAAATTTAATATTTTACGCATCGATTGCTTTCAAAACAAAGTTTTCTTATATTTTGTAGCCACAGTAAGAGAACAGAGAGAAGAACAAAGAAGAAGAAATATGACTGTTTATGGTACTCACTGCAAGCAGCATGCACAGCTGAGGGAATATATGCATGTCTGCATCACAAAGAGCGGCTTAAAGCTTAATCAGCGCGCGCGTCGCTCTAATGACTGCCGCTAGATATAAAATAATTTGAATGCAATCATGCGTCTTTGTTGTTACTTACGCTCACTCTTTTGTTTATGCGCGCGCTCTGCATGTCAAACATAAATTTTAATATCCCTATCTCCTCCGCACTCACTAAGCTAAGCTTGCCATAACTAAGAGGCTGCAGTTAAGGGAATGGCATTGACTAATTTGCACCACCCATACCTAGCTCTTAAGTGCAAGCGTTGCATGTTTGAGCTCGGTGTCTGTTGCTTAGAGGAATAACTGTAATGCTCTTTCCAACATTATGTTTTTGCATACAATGGTAAGAGAATTGGTTTTGCATTTTAGTTCATATTCAATGTGAACAAAGAAAGTTAATTTTCGTTTCAGTGAATTTTTTAATATTGTTTATATTAAGGATAATAATAAAATCGAAAGTTACTTTTTGAATCAGTGAGTTTTTCAATATTCTGATTTTCGTATTATATACTATATATACATTCCTTTGAAATACGTATATATATAAGTTCATTCATAATACGTATTTTATGATAAGTTATAATAAAATTTAATTTCTATTATTTAAATATTTAAATAACGATCCACGTATTTTAATTGCTTCTGTTGTTTTTTAAACACAAGAAATTTAAGTCGATTCTCGACTTAATAATTGAGGCAACATTATATATAGTTGTCTTCTATTTTGCATATTATATAATAGTTATATAGACGCTGCTTTAGTGCATTTAAAAATCAAATAAAACTAAGCAGTCTGAATATTCTATTAAATTAATATAAGTTGGTATATTCAATTTTATTGAATTCTATACTTTGTATAGACACTGTAACGTTGTAACAATCGTTTTACAGTGAAGTCAATTGACTCACAGCCAAATTAAAATATGTCTATTAAAGCTTTAGATATTAGTGGTGTTTTGGTGTCGCATTCAGTTGTTGCCATAATTGGTGATGGCGCCTGTCTTTTTAGATCTATTTCCTACCTTTTATTTGGTAGGCAAGGCTTCCATGGCACCATACGCCAAAATATTGTGGAACATGTTGTAACCAACTGGCAAACTTTTGCTTGCTTCAGCATAAACTTAAATGGAGAGTGTTATAGCTCTTCTGAACAATGTGAGTGCGCTATGTCATACTCATATACTTATGGTACTGCATGTGAGCTTCAAGCAGCAGCAGAAATTTTTGCTGTAAATTTCCAAGTTTTTCAGAATGGAAATTTATTACAAGCATTCGGAAATAATATGCATCCTGTAAAAATATTGCGTTTTACCGGTCCATTAATGAATGGACATTTTGATGTTTATATTCCTTTAGAGGAAGTATTAACTCAAGATTCTGATACGTCAAGTGAATGTATAACTGAAAATGTTAAAAATCCTGTTAAAAGACGTAGTCGGTTCACCGGCAAAACAGAAAAAAAGGTAAAAAATTTTCATTAGAAAAAAATAGTGATATCGATAGGGGTAAGCGCATAGAAGCATCAAAAAGATATCGTGTTAATAATCCTGATGTTATAAGAGTTTAAGTGAGAAGAGATCAGACTAATAATCCTGAAGCTCATAGAGTTGTAGTGAGAAGACATCAGGCTAATAATCCTGATGCACGTCAAGAAAGGCGTTTGCGTGCATGGAGTGTTAAAGCCATGTCTGGCTTAAACTATGATTTTGAAAAAAAAATTACTCAACTTGGTAGTATGAATTTGATATGCAAACATAGTAATGCTTTAAAATGGAAAAATGAGCCTTTGGGTATCTGTTGCAAGGAAAAAAAGGTTAACTTTCACAAAATGAAAGTTTGCCTGATCCACTTAAAAGCTGAATAATTGGTGGACATCCCAAGCATGATCATTTCATTGATCGTATAAGAAACTATAACAGCTGCTTTCAAATGACTTCTTTTGGAAGTACAAAAACTATAAATGAAAGTTGGTCAACCTTTAAAGTCCAAGGACAAGTGTATCACCTAATTGGTAGTGTCCGACCTTTGCCAAATAAAGAAATGCAGTTTCTTCAAATTTATTTTGTTGGTGATATTGAAAAGGAAGCTCAACTACGTTGCAAAAATATTTCAATGATGATTTAAGCGTAGTAAAGGATCTTCAATGTATGTTTCATCATCATAATCGTTATGTTAAAGATCTAAAAATGGCTCTCAATAAAATACCAACAAGTACTTGAGACTATAAATTGGTTATACATGCTGATCGAACACCCGCTGGTGCTGACAAAGGGCTTTACAATGCACCTCAATCAAGCGAAGTAGCTTTAGTTATTGTTGGTCAGCAATTTGAAAAGCGCGATATTATTATTGAAAGCCATAATATAAATTACATCGTATAAGTGAGGTGCATCGATCATACGATGCCTACAGTACCCTTTGCTATTCCTTATGGCGAAGATGGCTATTCAGTGGATATACCACAATGGAATCCCTTATTAAAAAAAGAGGAACCAAAAAAAAGATATCTGCGTTAAGCTTTTACAGCTATAAAATAATGATTCGTCAATCTGAGATAAATCATTTAATTTATTTTCGTTCCATTTTTAGTCAGTTTTTGGTTGATATGTATGCTAAAATCGAAACAGAAAGATTAAATTATATTCGCTACAATCAAGCGAAACTCAGAGCAGATAGCTATATATATCTACAAGATGCAATAGGCCAACAAGATGTGTCGCAGCTCAACTTGGTCAGATGGTAATTTTACCATCTTCTTTAACAAGCTCTGCACGATAAATGCAAGAAAGGACTCAAGATGCTATGACATATGTTCGCCATTATGGGCGACCAGATCTTTTCATAACATTCACATGCAATCCACAATGATATGACATAAAAAGTGTTTTATTACCGGGTCAAAAATCGCATGATCGTCACGATATTATAGCTCGAGTTTTTCATTTAAAAGTTAAAGCTTTAATGTCACTATTGATAAAAGGTTCTTTGTTTGGAAGCGTGCAATGTTTCATGTACTCTGTGGAATGGCAAAAGCGGGGCTTAACACATATACATATTCTACTTTGGTTAGAAAATAAAATAAGACCAGATAAAATTGATAAAATTATCTGTGCCGAAATTCCAAACGCAGATGAGGTTATTTATCATTGTTAAGTTAAATATGATTCATGGTCCTTGCGGTGCATTTAATAATAAATCGCCACGCATGAAAAATGGAAAATGTACCAAAAAGTTTCCTCGAGAATTACTTAAAGAAAGTGTGACTGGAAAAGATAGTTACCCTCTATATCGTAGAAGAGCGATAGAAGATGGTGGTAATGCAATTAATATAAATGGTAATTGCATAGATAATCGTTGGGTTGTGCCTTATAACTGTGTACTATTGAGAACATTTGAAGCTCACATAAATGTTGAGTATTGTAGTTCTGTAAAGTCTATTAAATACATTTGTAAATATGTTAACAAGGGCAGTGATCAAGCATCATTTACTCTTGAAGACCAACGTAATGAAATTAATATGTACGAAAGTGGCCGTTATATAAGTAGCTCAGAAGCGGTATGGAGAATCCTTGCATTTCCCATACATGAACGTTTTCCGGCTATTACACACTTAGCTGTTCATTTAGAAAATGGTCAACGGATACAACAATTACTTGACAGATTAAGCACTACACCCAAAACCAAATTGCTAGCCTTCTTTGAGCTATGCACACGTGATGAGTTTGCAAGAACGCTTCTATATTGTGAAGTTCCATCGTATTTTACATGGAATGTATGATGTATGTATGATGTACCAAATTTTCCTGGAGTTAAAAGAGATTCAGCTCTGGGAAGAGTTTACACTATTTATCCTAATAATACAGAATGTTTTTATTTAAGACTTTTATTACATTTTGTAAGGGGCCCAACTTCATTTTTAAATTTAAAAACCGTTAATGGTATAGCATACGCATCATTTCAATTGGCGCGTAAAGCTCTAGGATTACTAGAAGATGATAAGCACTGGGATTCAACTATAGCTGATGCTGTCATATGTCAAAATCCTACAAAACTGAGTGAACTTTTTGCAATAATGTTAGTGCTTTGTCAAATTTCAGATGCTCTTAAGCTTTGGAATACTTATAAAGAGAGTTTCTCAGAAGATATTTTAATAGCCTTTCATTTTTCACAAGACAGAAATATTGATGAAAGTATTGTGAATAATGTATTAAATAAATGTCTTATTTACATTGATGATATTGTACTGTCTATTGGTGGTCAAAACTTGACTTATTATGGACTTCCACTACCAATTAGATCCGAGGAAATTGTTCGAAATATTGAATATCATAGAGAAACAAATTATGAAAATTGCGATAATTTTGTTGTTAATAATGAGCTACTCCTTACTGCTGAGCAAAAACAAGTATACGAAAAGATACTACATAGCGTTGAAGCAGAAGAGGGAGAAATCTATTTTCTAGATGCACCTGGTGGAACAGGTAAAACGTATCTTTTAAATTTATTATTGGCAAAGGTACGTCAAAGTAAAATAATTGCATTGGCCGTTGTTTCTTGCGGTATCGTTAATTTGATTCATTTAATTTGATTCATTTAGAAACACAACATTGCTTAATTTCAAAGCAAATTAAAAATTGCTGCTGTGCTCAAAGATTGCAAGCTTATTGTTTGGGATGAGTGTACAATGGGCCATAAAGGTGCTTTTGAAGCTGTAGATCGATTTTTGAAAGACATTCGAGATAGTGAATACTTAATGGGTGGCATAACTGTTCTCTTAGCTGGTGATTTTCTACAAACTGTTCCAGTGATCCCCAGAGGAACAAGAGCAGATGAAATAAATGCGTGCTTAAAGTCTTCAATTTTCTGGCCCAAAATACAGAAAATTGCATTAACGAAGAATATGCGAGTGCACTTAAAAGGTGATAGCATAGCTGGTGAATTTGCAGAAATGCTTCTTCAAATAGGAAATGGATTATTTCCAACCCATGATGGCAAAATGACTTTACCATCCACTATGTGTCATGTTGTGTAAAGCGTTGAAGAGCTAACTCCAAAAATATTTGCAAATATCTTTCAAAAATCACTCGAATGGTTTTCGGAACGTGCTATTTTGACTGCGAGAAATGACAATGCATTCGAAATAAAGTTTTTATTAAAATCATTTCAAAGTGAAGAAATTACATATAACTCTATTGATTCTGTGACTGAAATCGAAGATGCAGTTCATTACCCCGTCGAGTTTCATAATTCCGGCTGGCCTGCCTCAACATAAATTAACTTTAAAGATTGGTTCACCTGTAATGTTGATTCACAACTGGAAGCCGCCAAAACTGTGCAATGGTACAAGATTGCAAGTTAAAGTCCTTCATAAGAATGTTGTCGAAGCAATTATCTTTACTGGCAATGGTATAGGGGAAACGGTTTTTATACCGAGAATTCCATTAATACCTTCTGATTCTGAATTGCCAATTCAATTTAAAATATTATAATTTCCTTTAAAAGTTTGCTTGGCCTTAACAATTAATAAATCACAGGGACAAACTCTTAAATTAGCCGGACTATACTTAAGACACGATTGTTTTTCTCATCGCCAATTTTATGTAGCCTGCTCAAGAGTCAGTTCACCAAAAAGTTTATTTGTATTAGCACCTGACGGAAAAACAACCAATGTCGTTTATAAAGAAGCTCTTAACAATTGTTAATAATTGCAAATTCAATTCAATAAGTGGATAAGGCCTACTGGGGAAACCACAATAAAAAATGACGCGCCTGATTCTCTACCTCAATGATGGCGTGGAAAAGAGAATATTAAATACTTTGCTTTAATATTTTGTGAAATATTTTCTAATTTATTTATTTTGTATCTTTCTTCTATTGCTAAAATTTATATAAACTATCCGCGCAGCGAAGTAAGCGGGCTATTACTAGTATCAAATATATAATTTTAATATATAGATAACTTATATTAGGTATATAAATACAGAATATGTTTATTCAAGTGTTAGTTTAGTACTATTATAAATTAGTTGTGAATGCCCTACCTAATTGCCAAAATATAAATAAACATATAAAATAGAGATTGAGCTAAAGTATCTCACGTTTAGCATCACATTTGCGAAAAGTTCATATTAAGTTTATACTACCCTTCCATGTTGGGCAGCAGCAAGTAGGTTCAAGCAAAAGTCTTAAATTGCCAAACTCAACTTCTATAGCAAGTCAAGAGAAAATTTTGTATACTCAAACGAGTATAGGTCTGAACGTTTTCTGTTAAAGTGGCGGGCTCTGTATTCCTCTCTGTTAGGTATATACTCGTTGGGTTTGGCCTGATGTTCGCACTAAGAAAACTCTTTGTTAGATTTCCCGAAAAAGTGCGCGTCAGCTCGAAACGTTCTTTGCACAATATTTTATGTACTACATATGAACTAAGGGAAATTAACTCTTTGCAATCAAATGGTTGGGTCCATCAAGCGTGTTATTTAAAGCGTGCATTTTTAAAGTGAACGGACAATAATTTAGATCTGCATATTTAATGTTTTTTGGTGTTCATGCTAAATAAAACAACAGCAGCTTTGCATTGATTTGTTTATTTCTTTATTTGTGTTGATGTTTGTTCCGTCAAAGTCGCATATTGGGAAACACCTCTAAAGATTGATATTAAAGAACTTTTGCCGCTAGTGTTAAGGTTTTCTAAAAGCGCCAATTATTCATTATTCGTAAACAATTTTTTTTCTTATCGATATACATATGTACATGTATTTGGGCTGATTTTATTTGTCTCTACCCTGCAAGCAATGCGATGATTGTTTTGATCAGAAACCCAATAACTAGTTCAATCTGAGTCATTTTGATGAGTTAAAAACGATTAATCGCTTATGCGATTAAAGTGCGACTCGAAAAAGGCTCGCATGTATGCTTTAAATATGATTAATCGCCTTAAATTTGAAGCTATCAAAACTTGAGCAAGCCAGCGATTGAAATATGCTTACTTTGTCGTGACGTCAGTAAAAACGATTACTTTGAACAGCTTGGCTACTCAAAAACTACTTGCTTGCATGCTCAAAAAATGATTAAATGCTTCATATGTATAGCGTTCAGAAATTGAGCATGAAGGTGAGTAAATATAACTTATGGGCAATTAGGCTATGCTACTCAATGACGCCTGATGGTCGAGCTGCCTTCCGCGGTTCAAGCCCTCGTTGGGTAAAAATAAAAGGTAAGTTTAAATTGCGTAATCTATAATAAGCATTAACATTAACATTAATTGTTAACATTAAAATTAACATTATAACAATTATGATACATAAAGGCTCAAAAAACAACAAATATTTTTGACCAGCTTTCAAAAAATACGACTCGAAAAATAATCGCTTTTGATTTGAAAAACGACTCAAAAATTAGTGAAAACTGCTGTAGTATACGACCTCTCATAATGAGTCACAAACGCCGACCAATATTTAACACAAAAATATGATTTGTCATCAAAAAAAATAGTTCATATTTATTTACTTTCAATCATATGGTGACTGGAAAAACACTGGTTTGTCATTCAAAATGCTTGCTGGGTAGCATATTTATTAAAAAGTATCGGCCTGTACATATCGCAAGTTGAGAATTCGTTCCGATTGTTTATACGCGTTATGTGGTAAGCGGTCATTTATAAAGCATTGGGTAAACGTAGCCGAGTCTATGGTCGCCTTAGCAAAGTGAACGTTTATGGAACAAATTATGGAAAAAACGCGGTAACAGTTGCATGTACATATGTATGTATAAACGAGTGAGATTGTACTGATGATCATCAAAGATTTTGCTTTATGGATGATGTGCCGCTAATCGCTAGTAGCGTCATTTAGCTCCAACAAAGTCATAAATCGAAGTCTACCAATTGCGTTCAGCCTAATTTCCCATTGGCACAAACCAAATAAATACATATGTATGTATGTTTGATGTCAACGCTTGCGTCTGCTTTGACTTAAAATTACCCTCGAGGAGGTTTGGGCGCAGAAAACTACATAAACTCAGGTGCAGAAGTTTTCGCACACAACATTAGAGAACGAGTGTTTTTTAAAGCTACAAAATTTATTTAATTTTATATTGACGTAATACAATATCAAAATACAACATTTGAAAAAGCACTATTAGAATTGTAACAAATAACTCGAATGTGCCATGCTGCTCAAAGACTTGTGAATGGAAAAAAAGGGGGGGGGGGGTACAGTGGTACTAATTAGAGGTCTGCATGAATGGCATAAATAACATGTTCGAACGAACAATGCTCAAAATGAGTTGAGTGAATTTGAATGGAAGACCGAACAAATTTGAGTGAATGAGTGTGCTCGCGTCAGACTCAGTCGCACAACATTCAAACGAAAAAAGACGAATTGAATGAGTGGGAATACGTGAGAATAAGAGTTTGCGTTTCGAATGCATTCGAATGCCACGCCGGCTTGTTGTTTTGTTTTCGTGCGTAGGAAAATAAAAGAATGGAAAAAACGAAAGTCAATGTAGAGATATGAACCAAAATACATATATTATATGCATAAAAACAACAGCGAAACACAAACATAATTTCGTCCGCTATTTTACCCCCGCCCATTTTTGATGACCGCGTGCTTCACAATATTACAACTCGAGTAACTCGAATGTCTTCGGCTTTGCCAAATTGTTCATTCCGTTTTACGCTTCATTTATTCTAATTCATTTTTACTGAGTGCCGTATGGAATGAAGCAACACGCATCGATGTTCATATTCATTCGTTTCGTTTTGTGCTTCGCACTCACTCAACTCAATTCAATTCGAATTCATTCAACTTGGCGTATGTTGTGAATGCAGCCATGCAGACCTCTAGTACTAATACAGCGACCGGCAAACTCACACATCTATACTTTTATTGCTCTTTGCTTGTATTGAAAACTGTGTTCGCGCACGAAGAAAACAGTGCACTGAGAAAAATGAAAAAGTTGGCATTCATTTCATTTTTTTCTAGCAATTCATAATTGCTGTGTTTCTTTTTAAAATGCCTTTTTTAAAAATATATATTGCTACAATCTAAAATTTTGTGGCAAATTAAACATTGGGACTCGCCATCCATATTTTCATTGAAAAAAAAATGCATTCATATTTCAGTTTTTTTGCAGTGTTTAATATTCGGCATTCAAAAAAATTGCGCAGCGAGGTCTTGCCTTAGTGAATGCTGAACAGCAACTGACTTGATTTGCTTTGCCGAAGTGGGAGCAACACAACTGCCGAAAGCCGAACAGCGTGCGCTTGTATTAGTTTTTGTATAGCGTACAGCGTAAAACGAAAAAATTGCTGCCCTATAGCCAGCTATAGGAAACGCTAACTTTGCCGGTCGCTGTACTAATAGCATGCTTTTGAGTACATTGCATTAACACTCTTGATTATCCTATGTTAATTTTGATAGTTACATGAATTTTCTTTACGGACAATTATCGAACTATTAAAATACAAAAAAAAAAAAAAAAAAACACTTTTCGTTTAGTTATCTGCAGATATCTCCAGCTATGTTTGCTTTATCATAAGATATGTCCGATAATAATTACATAATTATAATAACATACATGCTTTATTTCCTGTATATTTTACCGTAAGTTTATAGTTTTGAGAAAAAATTAAATTAAGTTATTCTAACTTTTTAATCTTTTGAATTTAAAACTTAATCTATCTCAAGCGATTTTTCTATAACAAATTTTTCGACTGCGGAACTCTGTATTCCTCTCTAACTCTTCCAAGTTGCTTTCCTTTTCTTTTCTTTACTTTTTATTTTTGTGGCTAATTTTTATGCACTTGAAAATGTATATTTATTTTTGTCATGATAAGCTTGATTTTTGACCAGCATTGCGAGCAGGGCCTATATAGGACATAGCTATATTATCTGTTTCTATGCAAACTAGTCCCTTATTTTTATACCCTGAACATGGGTAAAAAGGGCATAATGGTGCTAAAGTATGTAATAGAGGTCTGCATGAATGGCAAAAATAACATGTTCGAAAGAACAATGCGCAAAATGAGTTGAGTGAATTTGAATGCAAGACCGAACCAATTTGAGTGAATGAGTGTGCTCGCGTCAGACTCAGTCGCACAACATTCAAACGAAAAAAGACGAATTGAATGAGTGGGAATACGTGAGAATAAGAGTTTGCGTTTCGAATGCATTCGAATGCCACGCCGGCTTGTTGTTTTGTTTTCGTGCGTAGGAAAATAAAAGAATGGAAAAAACGAAAGTCAATGTAGAGATATAAACCAAAATACATACATATATTATATGCATAAAAACAACAGCGAAACACAAACAACATATAATTTCGTCCGCTTTTTTACCCCCGTCCATTTTTGATGACCGCGTGCTTCACAATATTACAGCTCGAGTAACTCGAATGTCTTCGGCTTTGCCAAATTTTTCATTCCGTTTTACGCTTCATTTATTCTAATTCATTTTTACTGAGTGCCGTATGGAATGAAGCAACACGCATCGATGTTCATATTCATTCGTTTCGTTTTGTGCTTCGCACTCACTCAACTCAATTCAATTCGAATTCATTCAACTTGGCGTATGTTGTGAATGCAGCCATGCAGACCTCTAGTATGTAACAGGCAGAAGGAAGCATCCCTGACCCCATAAAGTATATGTATGTATTCTTGATCAGCATCAACAGCCGAGTCGATGTAGCCATGTCCGTCCGTCTGTATGAACGCGTCGATCTCAGAGACTACAAGAGCTAGAGACTTCCGATTTTGAATATAATTCTCCTATACCATAAGCAGAACAAGTTTGTTTCAAATTATCGATAACTATTCAATTTTCCGATATACACATGGAATCGATTACATAAAATATCGAATTTGGAAAATGTAAGAAAAGTAAAAACTTTCCTGAAAATTTCGTCCAATTCGGTTAAGAAAAATCGGAGATATCGCATTTAATCGATTAAGTTAAGTCAGTATACCAATCATATGCATTAACTTCTATTGACATTTCATGTCATTGTTATGGCGGGATGTTGAAAAAATTTAAAACTTCCATTGCAAATAAGGGAATCTGAATGGCGTTTTTCTCGAAATAGATTGCGTTTTCGAAAAAAAAAAATCGTTGTTTCTATCATTATATTTTGTTCACAAATATTTTTTACTGTGGTGAATATCTATTTAACCTTTATTTTCCAAATAAAACAAAGTTTCCGCCAACTTTAACTATTTTTTTTTTTCGTAATTCTCAAATAACATGGAAACAGAGACTTTAACGAATTCGAATGTTGGAGCTAATCGGAAGTTTGCCAAAAGAAAATATTCTTATCCGGGAGTTTGAATCAGGGGTCTGTTTCACTTTAAATCCAATGTTTTGTCAAAATCATAGTCTGTTTAAGTAAAACATGCTTCTGGTTCAGCGAACCGAAAAACTTTGAGTAAACACTTTCAGAACACCAGACCAGAGCTTTGTTTGTTTTGCAAATACCAAACAAAAACTAAACAGAATATCAATTGCAACATTTTAAACTGGTTTCTATGCGCGTTTCAGTCCATCGATGATAAAATTTTTCTCGTTGTGAACGTTTGTAAAGAGAAAACAAGCTTCAGTCTGGAGGCCTCACTAACTCTTATTAAGCGCATTTTTGATCGCAAAATTGCCTATAAGACAAAATCAAAGGCTATTTTAGAGGCAATGCGAACTAAACATTTAACACTAGTTCTAACCGGAGTGATAGTCGCAACCATCGTATTTATCGTATTTGGACCTGCAGGCGAACCAAACGACTCTTTTAAACACATTGTGGTACAGACGCATCAACAGTTTAAAGAGTTACAGGTGAGTTTTCCTATGATCCGATCATTTTCTTATATTTTGCCTATGTCAACGGCAATCAAGGGTGTAATTGGTGGTGTGTAAAGTTCACGAAACGCTTAGTCAGTAAATTTTAATTTTATAATAAGCTAGAAAGTTTTCTTTTTATCGTCAAATTTATATTCATCTCGGTTTATCGGAATCATTTACAAATCGTTTAATTATTATTAGTAAAAAAGACCCAATGATGTCAACTTAATTTCAATATCAGGTGCAAAATAAGTCACTTCTTTTTTTTCGTAAATTCGAAAATTTAAGTCGGATAAAACTTATATGGGTGACTCGTCAGGTATTCAATTCACGCATATCGAGTAATCTAACAGGGCAGGATTATAACTTAATAGAGAAAACGTCTTAAGTTCCACGTAAAAGGAGACCTAAAAATCACCTGGGAGTAAAGCTCTCAAGATAACACATGGCTACTATGGGCGGTTCAGTAGTTCACAGCTTCAAGGGTGGTCACATGTGATAACCAGCTGTGTTCCGCAAGAACACGTTACTCAAGTTCCGAGCATCAAGTAGTAAAATGCTTTTGAGCACTTTGCTCTCATACAAATATGTAATATTAAACTTTTCTGTAAATCAAGTTGGGACATGTCAAAAAATTCGATATTGAGCTTACTAGTGTAATCTACATATAAATAAATTGACCGTATGCGACCACTAAGAATCACATTTAGTGCCCCGTATATGTCCTCTCAACATCTAAATTCTGGTTTATCTAAGTCGCGTGTTCATGCTTAGGCTTTTGCAATTCTAAGAGCGTTCTGGTATTCATTGTTAGAGCAATCAGTATGGCCTTGAGCCAGATGAAGGTAATCAAGTGACCAGACATTCTGCCAAGGTTTACATTTTTTGCAGTCGAACACTAAAGTTTTTAATGCTGCTCGGCTGTTAGCATATACCATAAGACTTTAACTTCTTGCCAAATTTGATCAATTCTGTCTAGAAAACACTTTACACCGCTTCGCATCTGACCAATGGTCTGACAACAGTCGTGCAGCAAAAAAATATACGATTGCCGTACCCAGGCAGAAGGAAGCATCTCCGACCCCATAAAGTACCTACATATATTCTTGATCAGCATCAACAGCCGAGACGATATAGCCTTGTCTGTCTGTTCCGTCCGTCTGTATGAACGCGTGGATTACAGAGACTACATAAGCTAGAGACTTCAGATTTTGGATATAAGTTCTTCTATACCATAAGCAGAACAAGTTTGTTTCAAATTATCGATAACTATTCTGATTTCCGATATACACATGGAATTGATTACAAAAAAATATCGAATTTGGAAAATGTAAAAATGGGGGTTGAAATAATGTGTAGCGATAGAACTTTTCTGAAAATTTCGTCAAACTCGGTTAAGAAACACCGAAGATTTCGAATATAATCGATTGAAGTTAAGTCAGTATACCAAAGACTTATATAAATTTAAAATATTTAATGCAACTGGGTTCAGAGTATCTTCTAGTCGGAATCTCCCGACTGGAGCCTTCTTACTTGTTCTTTTTTTTTCTCCCAAAAAAGATCCTGTGGTTTAAAGGTAAGACCTAAGACCCCCTGATGTCCAGAAATCAGAAATACGCATAGCATTCACTCTGCTGCAAAACTCTTTTTATATTACCCACCACCTCATAATAAGCCGCTTATACATATCTTCGTTTGAAGTGAGTGGGCCGAGATTGAACATAGCAGTGGAGTGCCTATTATTAAGGTGTGACTAATTAGCTTTTTTTCTTTTGGTTTCCTTATTTTATCATAGCTGACTTGGGGATTAAGACTACATTCTTTACTTGGGAAATGTCCCGTTTGACACTTATGTTAATGTAAGAAAGATCGTTAGAAATGGAACATAAGACTTGAAAAAAGGATAAAGGGATAGTATAGTTAGAATTACATGCTTGACGATAAAGTTTTTACTTTGATAATCTACCGTCTCGTTTAACGTCCACCAACAATTGTGTTTGCGCTTTGAGAATCAAATTTTTCTCCTCTCTTTGATATGGATCTTCGATCCCGTAGTAATCTCAAAAGTATCACTATTTGGAAATGTGCCAGATGTCAATTTTTCTAGAGACACTGCTAGATGGCATGATCAGTTTCCTCGATATGCACAACGGGTTTACAACAGCTACTTACCTCGCTTATAGATGCCGCTGCTTCCCCAAAGGTGCCCTTATTCTGGCGTTTGAAATTTTTCCAGAAAAATTCGTAATCTTTGAGACGAAAAAGTAGCTGTAGCCGACATTATCAGTAACCAAAGGTAACTTTAAACAGACAGTAGCCCATTTAAGAGCAATGTGAATAAAAAGTTAACGGCTTACTTGTGGCACAGTGTAAGTGACTCGGTTCGCCATTAAAAAATTTCGAAAAATTTACATTAGTATTTAGTGTAGAACCCCTTAATATCCCATAATAATACATGCGTTCATCATATTTTATTATAGTTTATTTGAATTTATTTTTAGGAGAATTTGCGAGTGGGGTTGGAACGCAAAAAACTTGAACTAGATCCAAAATATTTGAAACTGCTTGGATTCATGTCACCGCAAGACACAAAGGGTGCTGCAACCCATCTGCAGCCGTATGTTACGGATCACCAAGAAACCAATACTCTCGTCGCGGCAAAAAGAGTGGCACAAGAGTATATCGGGATACAGCAGCTGCACAGAAGGGACGGCAATAGACCAATGACTACGATAGCATACGATAAACAGAACTGGGAACTCCAGCAGCAACTACAGAAGAGACAGCGTAAACGTATTACGACACCCTACAACGGCATCAAGGCCAACTTCACCATAGTCACGTATGTGCAGGACCCATATGTATCATCGGCTATATTGTTGTCCCAAAACATTGCCTCAAAGCTGCCCAGCGAGTCGCTGCTTATTTATGACCTGGGCGTGTCTGATGATGAGTTGCGTTTCCTGAACACCTACTGCAACAGCAGTCGATGTACTGTCATTACCTACGATCTGTCAGAGTTTCCCTCTTTTGTCAACGATCAACGAACACACGCATATCGTCCAATTGTGATTAAGGATGCACTAATGCGGGCTAAGTCAGTTCTGTTTGCCGAAAACCACATGCGCATACGAGGCGGATATCGGGAGCTTCAGGAGTTGCAAAGTCGCGTTAAGATAGCTGGAGTGCTGGGCTGGAATACTCCCACAGCTGTTTCATCACGCACGCATCCAAAAATGTTCGATTACTTTGAGTCAGATGCCGAGGATTTTAATTTTCTGCGTTTGGTTGATCTTGATGCAGTCTTCTTTACGGACACTTTTTTTGTGACGGAGAAAATAATGCTGCCATGGCTTAAATGTGCCCTTACCTTAGAATGTATCGATCCAATCGGTAAGTTGCGTATACATATATTGTTGCAAATTCTATTTGGTTGCGTTAAGCAATGAATTTAACAGAGACTAAGTTAATGAGTCCTAGAGTTAACTGTAAAATCATTTGAGTGAAAGCGTGGTAGATGTAGAGCAGCGATCGGCACATTTAGCGCAAGGCATACTTATATATACTTATAAGTATGCCTTGAGCTGGACTACCCAACAGTGTTGCCAATTCCGCTTTTTTCCCGTCAGATCTGTCTTTTTTCAAAACGAGATTGCGGGAAAAATTTTCAAATATTGTATGGGACAGCTTTTTTCTGTACGAGTCATTTGGTATCATTTGTATGTAAATAGCTGTTTTTGTTTTATTTTTTCGCCTTTCTAGCTTTTTTTGCTCAAAAAAAGTTGGCAACACTGCTACTTATATATAAGTATGCCTTGGGACTACCTATATAAGTTTGCCTTGATTTAGCGTTTCCTATAGCTGGCTATAGGGCAGCAATATTTCAATTTTACACTGTTCGCTAAAAAAACTAATACAAGCGCATGCTTTTCGGCTTTCGGCAGTTGTGTTGCTCCCACTTCGGCAAAGCAAATCAAGTCAGTTGCTGTTCAGCATTCACCAAGGCAAGACCTCGATGCGCAATTTTTCTGAATGCTAAATATTTAACACTGCAAAAAAAAACTGAATAATGAATGAATTTTTTTTCAATGAAAATATGGATGGCAAGTCACAATATTTAATTTGCCACCAAATTTTAAATTATAATAATATATATATTTTAAGAAAGCATTTTCAAAACAACCACATCAATTATGAATTATGAAGAAATGTTAAAATTATACTCGATATTCCCCACAACTTATAAATTGCAAAACAACGTTCCAACATTAAAAAACATAAAAACTAAAAATACAAATAAAATTTCCAACAAACATTAAGACGACCTACTTAGAACAAAATGCTATAATGAAGAAATAGACCTGGACCAAATAGTTAAAGAATTAGAATAAAAAGTAGCGTGCATTTTTTTTATTTGCCAATTTAGGGGTGATCCACAAATTACATTTTTTTTTTTTTTTAGGATTTTACTGATTTTACTTACTGAGCGCATTGGTATTAGTGAGAGACGTAAAGAATATACTGTCAGAAGGACGACAGAAAGAAATGTAGACATGCGCCGTCTTCGAGATTCAGGTAGGCAGTAAACGACAGCAAAAAGAATAGAGAAGTCGACAAAGTCTTAAGTGTCTGTGAACTTATATAACCATTGCGACTCGCTGCGCTATATCTTAAATGAAAATGGCTGACCCGCATACATTTTACATTATACATTTTATCACCATTTATTTTATTTTATTTTATTGAAAGTTGTTGACAATTCTAGAGTCAACTTATAAAAAATAAGTTACAATAAAATAGTAGAAGTAAAAAGCCTAGGCAGAGAACTAAAATGTCTAATAACATCACCGACCGATGGGGGTGTTTATTTGCCAGTCCGGCCAGCTATGCCCTTTTCCACAGCCAAAACTGTCGGTGATATTATAGACTATACTTAAAACAGAGATGTTAGTAGAAAATAGAAAAGAAAAACTTAAGTGTGAAAACTAATAATAAATGTTTAAAAAAATAAAATAATAATAATAATAATAAAAATAAATAAAATAGAATAAAAAATATTTATATATACATATATGAACCAATGGAGTAAAAGAAATTTAGCCAGTCCAGCAAGCCCATCTCCATCTGCAACATCAAAAGTGGGATCGCCTGAGTCACAGGAGCATTATAACACCAGGTGGCAAGCGCCCTTGGAGTCTCAAAACAAAATAACATCAGAATTGTTAAGGGCTACGCGAACTAGAGAAAAATCACCTTCGCGCAATGTTCGTTCATCATTGCCTATTTTCAACACATAGGCTGCCGACGCTTACACCGCAGCTTGGTGTAAAATCGCAAATATAATTTTCTGAACAACCGTTGGTCGCGCAGAGCTAGTGATGGTACTTAGCAAATCGTTGCTTGGCAGGGCATCGCAGTTGTTACCGCAATTTTGCTGTGCTTTAATGACATGGACACAGTTTAAAGAATGGTTCTAAAACAAATAGAAAACGTAAAAAAAAAAAAAATCAATGAGTGTTGGAACTCACGGGCGATGTGTTAACACCTGTTTGTTGGTGTATTTGTAACTGTATTTTTGCTATGAGAACGTTTTCTTGAAAAAAAAGAAAATACTTTATTGAATTTGGGTTTACTTTTTGAATTTAGGTTCATCATTCGTCAGCTTATTTTGCCAAGGAACAGAACCTTTGTTGGAGTTAACATATTCCTTAATGTTATTTCTAACAAAATTTGGATAATCTTCTAGGCGTCCCCAAATGCTATCCGATCCAAGATCAGGAGTGCTTTCAACTTGATACGCCTCTTGATCCTGAGCCCTATAATCAATTGGATTAAGGCGGATAAGTAGGTTGTGCATGTAACAGCAGGCTGAAGCTATTTTTTGTGCTGAGGGTGACACCTCAAAGTCGTTTGAACAGACATCCATTTGGCCAAATGCCAAATGCATTTTCAATGCAGCGGTGACCTCGGCTGTGCCTATAATCAAAAACACGTTCGGGTACGCTGAGTGAGCGCGACTCGTATGGCTTCATAATCCTCTTGTGCGGAGAAAACGCATCGTCTGCAACAATAAAATATGGTGTTGCAACTCCATTGAGATCGTTGTCTGGCGGAAAAGGTAGACTATCCTCTTTCCCAAGTGAGCAATGTGAGAAGGCGCTCATATATATCGCCTTCGCTTCCATAAGCACCCACATCAATGTAGGCAAAGCGACAAGATGCGTCGCAAACAGCCATTAGAATAATGGAAAATAAAAACACTAGATGAGAAAATAATTGATTCCTTTATATATATTCGTTAATTATCAGGTTGTGTAACTTACTTTATAGTTGTAGAAGGCGCTGCCATTGTTTGTTGGTTATACTATGGCTATGTGCTTGGCATCAATTTGACCAACTGTCTTTGGAAACTTCCACTTGGTCATAAAATAGTTGGCCCACATTAACATATTGGCCTGTGTCCAAATTCGAATCTCGTCTTTTAAAATAATGCAAATAGCATTACATACAAGCTCAATCGTCCGAGCGGACTAGTACTGTATATGCTTACTGTATATGCGACTCGTATGGCTTCATAATCCTCTTGTGCGGAGAAAACTCATCGTCTGCAACAATAAAATATGGTGTTGCAACTCCATTGAGATCGTTGTCTGGCGGAAAAGGTAGACTATCCTCTTTCCCAAGTGAGCAATGTGAGAAGGCGCTCATATATATCGCCTTCGCTTCCATAAGCACCAACATCAATGTAGGCAAAGCGACAAGATGCGTCGCAAACAGCCATTAGAATAATGGAAAATAAAAACACTAGATGAGAAAATAATTGATTCCTTTATATATATTCGTTAATTATCAGGTTGTGTAACTTACTTTATAGTTGTAGAAAGCGCTGCCATTGTTTGTTGGTTATACTATGGCTATGTGCTTGGCATCAATTTGACCAACTGTCTTTGGAAAGTTCCACTTGGTCATAAAATAGTTGGCCCACATTAACATATTGGCCTGTGTCCAAATTCGAATCTCGTCTTTTAAAATAATGCAAATAGCATTACATACAAGCTCAATCGTCCGAGCAACACGTTGCGGACTAGTACTGTATATGCAGCTAACATGGCTTTGCAGATCTCCAGGCGCAAAATATCTAAAATACGTTGTACCATATGTTCATTGTGTACTTTTAATTACATTATTAATATACTCACTCTAAAACCATTGCTAACGTGGTTTTTAATGGTATCGCATCAGGACGAGTACGTCGTCGTACTTACGTCGTTTTCGAAACGTCCCTTTTCACCGCTTTCTAGTAAATATGGGTTCACCCAATATTTACGGCGCGGCAATCTTCGTTTTAGCTCATAAGCTTTAATCCTTCTCCTAAGAATCATCAAAACAGCTAAAGCCATCAATAAATCACTATTTTCCTTATCTTTGTTATTTAATTTTCTCCAATTTGTTAACACAATGAACATTTTGCAATACAAATTTTTGCCTTTATGTGGAACCGTATGTAAAAACTTACCACTTTCCATAAATGAAATTCTTTCTGGGAATGGGTCCCTAAGCCATGATACAAAGAATACAGATGACGCATCGTCAACAGCTGTTTTCCAGCGGTTTTTTGCGTGACGTCACATGTGCCCAGTTGTGCTTTGAATTGCATATTGCATACAGACATTCTAGTGAATTTGAATAATAATGACTGTTAAAAGTGAGTTCATTGATTGAAAATGCGTTGTGCACATTGGTCACATGTGACGTCAAAAACAATTTTAAGAACAATTTGTTATTGTTTCATCTTAAAACTGCTTAGCGCATTTTCAATCAATTAATTCACTTTTAACAGTCGTTAATATTAAAATTCACTACAAAAATACATCAAATCTCAACAGGGCACGGGTGACGTAGATGCGCAGAAGGTGAACCCCTGACTGCGTGATCTGAGTTTCATCGTTCGTGCCCCTAAGCTGCCTTCACACGGTCGGTTTTTCTGTAGCTTTTTTTAACCCACCAAAAATGTTGGCATTCACATTATTCGGATTGGTTAAATCCAAAATCCCATCATTTTTTGTTGATGAACAATCTGGTCACACTTCTCTATATATATAAGTTTGTTTACATTATTTTTTGCCAACAATTACTAAAAATACCTTTTTTACGTTAACATGTTCATGGCACAAATTTAACAGAAATAAAACACGTTCTGGTAAAAAAAAAAAAAAAAAAAACCGATGAAAAACCGCCCGCATGAAGGCAGCTTTAATGTTGGATACCCTAATAAATATAAGTGTTATTGTGGATATGTAGCTTTAGAATATATTTGCAATAATTGCATATTTTGATTATTTAGACTAGCAAAGGTTGGCGTTAGCACACAATTGAGAAATAGCTAAAAACAGTTTAATAACATATCATCTTCCAACATTATAAGAGTATCCAACATTTATCATTCGTCTTGTGCAATTCTGTATTGCTTCGTTTGTAAATACACACACACACACCCACACTTACTGACTTAATAAGAGAATGAACTGACGAATGATGAACCCAAATTCAAAAAGTAAACCCAAATGCAATAAAATATTATTTTTGTTGAAGAAAACATTCTCATAGCAATAATACAGTTACAAACACACCAACAAACAGGTGTTAACAGATTGCCCGTGAGTTCCAACACTCAGTAAGTTTTTATACCCTTAACCCATAAAATGGGTAAAAAAGGGTATAGTGGTTTTGTGCAAAGTATTTAAGAGGTGGTAGGAAGCATTTCCGACCCTATTAAGTACACATATCTTGATCAGCACACAGCCTAGACGATATGCCATGTCCGTCTGTCCGTCCGTCTTTATGACGCGTGATTACAGAGACTACAAGAGCTAGAGACTTCACATTTGTATAAGTCTCCTATACCATGACGAACAGTTTGCTTCTATTATCAAACTATTCTGATTCCGATATACACATGGAATCGATAAAAATTATCAATTGCAGATAATTTAGATACAAGTTATCTCAAAACTTACGTCGTTTTTGAAACGTCCCTTTTCACCCCTTTCTAGTAAATATGGGTTCACCCAATATTTACGGCGCGGCAATCTTCGTTTTAGCTCATAAGCTTTAATCCTTCTCCTAAGAATCATCAAAACAGCTAAAGCCATCAAGAAATCACTATTTTCCTTATCTTTGTTATTTAATTTTCTCCAATTTGTTAACACAATGAACATTTTGCAATACAAATTTTTGACTTTATGTGGAACCGTATGTAAAAACTTACCACTTTCCATAAATGAAATTCTTTCTGGGAATGGGTCCCTAAGCCATGATACAAAGAATACAGATGACGCATCGTCAACAGCTGTTTTCCAGCGGTTTTTTGCGTGACGTCACATGTGCCCAGTTGTGTTTTGAATTGCATATTGCATACAGACATTCTAGTGAATTTGAATAATAATGAATGTTAAAAGTGAGTTCATTGATTGAAAATGCTTTGTGCACATTGGTCACATGTGACGTCAAAAACAATTTTAAGAACAATTTGTTATTGTTTCATCTTAAAACTGCTTAGCGCATTTTCAATCAATTAATTCACTTTTAACAGTCGTTAATATTAAAATTCACTACAAAAATACATCAAATCTCAACAGGGCACGGGTGACGTAGATGCGCAGAAGGTGAACCCCTGACTGCGTGATCTGAGTTTCATCGTTCGTGCCCCTAAGCTGCCTTCACACGGTCGGTTTTTCTGTAGCTTTTTTTAACCCACCAAAAATGTTGGCATTCACATTATTCGCGTTGGTTAAATCCAAAATCCCATCATTTTTTGTTGATGAACAATCTGGTCACACTTCTCTATATATATAAGTTTGTTTACATTATTTTTTGCCAACAATTACTAAAAATACCTTTTTTACGTTAACATGTTCATGGCACAAATTTAACAGAAATAAAACACGTTCTGGTAAAAAAAAAAAAAAAAAAAAAACCGATGAAAAGCCGCCCGCATGAAGGCAGCTTTAATGTTGGATACCCTAATAAAATATAAGTGTTATTGTGGATATGTAGCTTTAGAATATATTTGCAATAATTGCATATTTTGATTATTTAGACTAGCAAAGGTTGGCGTTAGCACACAATTGAGAAATAGCTAAAAACAGTTTAATAACATATCATCTTCCAACATTATAAGAGTATCCAACATTTATCATTCGTCTTGTGCAATTCTGTATTGCTTCGTTTGTAAATACACACACACACACCCACACTTACTGACTTAATAAGAGAATGAACTGACGAATGATGAACCCAAATTCAAAAAGTAAACCCAAATGCAATAAAATATTATTTTTGTTGAAGAAAACATTCTCATAGCAATAATACAGTTACAAACACACCAACAAACAGGTGTTAACAGATTGCCCGTGAGTTCCAACACTCATTAAGTTTTTATACCCTTAACCCATAAAATGGGTAAAAAAGGGTATAGTGGTTTTGTGCAAAAGTATTTAAGAGGTGGTAGGAAGCATTTCCGACCCTATTAAGTACACATAATCTTGATCAGCATCAACAGCCTAGACGATATTGCCATGTCCGTCTGTCCGTCCGTCTTTATGAACGCGTGGATTACAGAGACTACAAGAGCTAGAGACTTCACATTTTGTATATAAGTTCTCCTATACCATGAGCAGAACAAGTTTGCTTCTAATTATCAATAACTATTCTGATTTCCGATATACACATGCAATCGATAACAAAAATTATCGAATTTAGAAAATGTAAACATAAGTGTTGAAGTAATGGGTAACGATAGAACTTTTCTGAAAATTTCGTCCAAATCGGTTAAGAAACACCGGATATATCGAATTCAATCGATTTGAAGACATTTTTGTGTAAACAAACTACCACTCAAAATTAACTACTGCAGGGTGAACAGCCAAACTATGATGCGGCCAAATGGCCAAATGCCAAATGCATTTTCAATGCAGCGGTGACCTCGGCTGTGCCTATAATCAAAAACACGTTCGGGTACGCTGAGTGAGCGCGACTCGTATGGCTTCATAATCCTCTTGTGCGGAGAAAACGCATCGTCTGCAACAATAAAATATGGTGTTGCAACTCCATTGAGATCGTTGTCTGGCGGAAAAGGTAGACTATCCTCTTTCCCAAGTGAGCAATGTGAGAAGGCGCTCATATATATCGCCTTCGCTTCCATAAGCACCAACATCAATGTAGGCAAAGCGACAAGATGCGTCGCAAACAGCCATTAGAATAATGGAAAATAAAAACACTAGATGAGAAAATAATTGATTCCTTTATATATATTCGTTAATTATCAGGTTGTGTAACTTACTTTATAGTTGTAGAAAGCGCTGCAATTGTTTGTTGGTTATACTATGGCTATGTGCTTGGCATCAATTTGACCAACTGTCTTTGGAAAGTTCCACTTGGTCATAAAATAGTTGGCCCACATTAACATATTGGCCTGTGTCCAAATTCGAATCTCGTCTTTTAAAATAATGCAAATAGCATTACATACAAGCTCAATCGTCCGAGCAACACGTTGCGGACTAGTACTGTATATGCAGCTAACATGGCTTTGCAGATCTCCAGGCGCAAAATATCTAAAATACGTTGTACCATATGTTCATTGTGTACTTTTAATTACATTATTAATATACTCACTCTAAAACCATTGCTAACGTGGTTTTTAATGGTATCGCATCAGGACGAGTACGTCGTCGTACTTACGTCGTTTTCGAAACGTCCCTTTTCACCGCTTTCTAGTAAATATGGGTTCACCCAATATTTACGGCGCGGCAATCTTCGTTTTAGCTCATAAGCTTTAATCCTTCTCCTAAGAATCATCAAAACAGCTAAAGCCATCAATAAATCACTATTTTCCTTATCTTTGTTATTTAATTTTCTCCAATTTGTTAACACAATGAACATTTTGCAATACAAATTTTTGCCTTTATGTGGAACCGTATGTAAAAACTTACCACTTTCCATAAATGAAATTCTTTCTGGGAATGGGTCCCTAAGCCATGATACAAAGAATACAGATGACGCATCGTCAACAGCTGTTTTCCAGCGGTTTTTTGCGTGACGTCACATGTGCCCAGTTGTGCTTTGAATTGCATATTGCATACAGACATTCTAGTGAATTTGAATAATAATGACTGTTAAAAGTGAGTTCATTGATTGAAAATGCGTTGTGCACATTGGTCACATGTGACGTCAAAAACAATTTTAAGAACAATTTGTTATTGTTTCATCTTAAAACTGCTTAGCGCATTTTCAATCAATTAATTCACTTTTAACAGTCGTTAATATTAAAATTCACTACAAAAATACATCAAAGCTCAACAGGGCACGGGTGACGTAGATGCGCAGAAGGTGAACCCCTGACTGCGTGATCTGAGTTTCATCGTTCGTGCCCCTAAGCTGCCTTCACACGGTCGGTTTTTCTGTAGCTTTTTTAACCCACCAAAAATGTTGGCATTCACATTATTCGCATTGGTTAAATCCAAAATCCCATCATTTTTTGTTGATGAACAATCTGGTCACACTTCTCTATATATATAAGTTTGTTTACATTATTTTTTGCCAACAATTACTAAAAATACCTTTTTTACGTTAACATGTTCATGGCACAAATTTAACAGAAATAGAACACGTTCTGGTAAAAAAAAAAAAAAAACCATGAAAAACCGCCCGCATGAAGGCAGCTTTAATGTTGGATACCCTAATAAAATATAAGTATTATTGTGGATATGTAGCTTTAGAATATATTTGCAATAATTGCATATTTTGATTATTTAGACTAGCAAAGGTTGGCGTTAGCACACAATTGAGAAATAGCTAAAAACAGTTTAATAACATATCATCTTCCAACATTATAAGAGTATCCAACATTTATCATTCGTCTTGTGCAATTCTGTATTGCTTCGTTTGTAAATACACACACACACACCCACACTTACTGACTTAATAAGAGAATGAACTGACGAATGATGAACCCAAATTCAAAAAGTAAACCCAAATGCAATAAAATATTATTTTTGTTGAAGAAAACATTCTCATAGCAATAATACAGTTACAAACACACCAACAAACAGGTGTTAACAGATTGCCCGTGAGTTCCAACACTCATTAAGTTTTTATACCCTTAACCCATAAAATGGGTAAAAAAGGGTATAGTGGTTTTGTGCAAAAGTATTTAAGAGGTGGTAGGAAGCATTTCCGACCCTATTAAGTACACATAATCTTGATCAGCATCAACAGCCTAGACGATATTGCCATGTCCGTCTGTCCGTCCGTCTTTATGAACGCGTGGATTACAGAGACTACAAGAGCTAGAGACTTCACATTTTGTATATAAGTTCTCCTATACCATGAGCAGAACAAGTTTGCTTCTAATTATCAATAACTATTCTGATTTCCGATATACACATGCAATCGATAACAAAAATTATCGAATTTAGAAAATGTAAACATAAGTGTTGAAGTAATGGGTAACGATAGAACTTTTCTGAAAATTTCGTCCAAATCGGTTAAGAAACACCGGATATATCGAATTTAATCGATTTGAAGACATTTTTGTGTAAACAAACTACCACTCAAAATTAACTACTGCAGGGTGAACAGCCAAACTATGATGCGGCCAAATGGCCAAATGCCAAATGCATTTTCAATGCAGCGGTGACCTCGGCTGTGCCTATAATCAAAAACACGTTCGGGTACGCTGAGTGAGCGCGACTCGTATGGCTTCATAATCCTCTTGTGCGGAGAAAACGCATCGTCTGCAACAATAAAATATGGTGTTGCAACTCCATTGAGATCGTTGTCTGGCGGAAAAGGTAGACTATCCTCTTTCCCAAGTGAGCAATGTGAGAAGGCGCTCATATATATCGCCTTCGCTTCCATAAGCACCAACATCAATGTAGGCAAAGCGACAAGATGCGTCGCAAACAGCCATTAGAATAATGGAAAATAAAAACACTAGATGAGAAAATAATTGATTCCTTTATATATATTCGTTAATTATCAGGTTGTGTAACTTACTTTATAGTTGTAGAAGGCGCTGCCATTGTTTGTTGGTTATACTATGGCTATGTGCTTGCCATCAATTTGACCAACTGTCTTTGGAAAGTTCCACTTGGTCATAAAGTAGTTGGCCCACATTAACATATTGGCCTGTGTCCAAATTCGAATCTCGTCTTTTAAAATAATGCAAATAGCATTACATACAAGCTCAATCGTCCGAGCAACACGTTGCGGACTAGTACTGTATATGCAGCTAACATGGCTTTGCAGATCTCCAGGCGCAAAATATCTAAAATACGTTGTACCATATGTTCATTGTGTACTTTTAATTACATTATTAATATACTCACTCTAAAACCATTGCTAACGTGGTTTTTAATGGTATCGCATCAGGACGAGTACGTCGTCGTACTTACGTCGTTTTCGAAACGTCCCTTTTCACCGCTTTCTAGTAAATATGGGTTCACCCAATATTTACGGCGCGGCAATCTTCGTTTTAGCTCATAAGCTTTAATCCTTCTCCTAAGAATCATCAAAACAGCTAAAGCCATCAATAAATCACTATTTTCCTTATCTTTGTTATTTAATTTTCTCCAATTTGTTAACACAATGAACATTTTGCAATACAAATTTTTGCCTTTATGTGGAACCGTATGTAAAAACTTACCACTTTCCATAAATGAAATTCTTTCTGGGAATGGGTCCCTAAGCCATGATACAAAGAATACAGATGACGCATCGTCAACAGCTGTTTTCCAGCGGTTTTTTGCGTGACGTCACATGTGCCCAGTTGTGCTTTGAATTGCATATTGCATACAGACATTCTAGTGAATTTGAATAATAATGACTGTTAAAAGTGAGTTCATTGATTGAAAATGCGTTGTGCACATTGGTCACATGTGACGTCAAAAACAATTTTAAGAACAATTTGTTATTGTTTCATCTTAAAACTGCTTAGCGCATTTTCAATCAATTAATTCACTTTTAACAGTCGTTAATATTAAAATTCACTACAAAAATACATCAAAGCTCAACAGGGCACGGGTGACGTAGATGCGCAGAAGGTGAACCCCTGACTGCGTGATCTGAGTTTCATCGTTCGTGCCCCTAAGCTGCCTTCACACGGTCGGTTTTTCTGTAGCTTTTTTTAACCCACCAAAAATGTTGGCATTCACATTATTCGGATTGGTTAAATCCAAAATCCCATCATTTTTTGTTGATGAACAATCTGGTCACACTTCTCTATATATATAAGTTTGTTTACATTATTTTTTGCCAACAATTACTAAAAATACCTTTTTTACGTTAACATGTTCATGGCACAAATTTAACAGAAATAGAACACGTTCTGGTAAAAAAAAAAAAAAAAAAAAACCATGAAAAACCGCCCGCATGAAGGCAGCTTTAATGTTGGATACCCTAATAAAATATAAGTATTATTGTGGATATGTAGCTTTAGAATATATTTGCAATAATTGCATATTTTGATTATTTAGACTAGCAAAGGTTGGCGTTAGCACACAATTGAGAAATAGCTAAAAACAGTTTAATAACATATCATCTTCCAACATTATAAGAGTATCCAACATTTATCATTCGTCTTGTGCAATTCTGTATTGCTTCGTTTGTAAATACACACACACACACCCACACTTACTGACTTAATAAGAGAATGAACTGACGAATGATGAACCCAAATTCAAAAAGTAAACCCAAATGCAATAAAATATTATTTTTGTTGAAGAAAACATTCTCATAGCAATAATACAGTTACAAACACACCAACAAACAGGTGTTAACAGATTGCCCGTGAGTTCCAACACTCATTAAGTTTTTATACCCTTAACCCATAAAATGGGTAAAAAAGGGTATAGTGGTTTTGTGCAAAAGTATTTAAGAGGTGGTAGGAAGCATTTCCGACCCTATTAAGTACACATAATCTTGATCAGCATCAACAGCCTAGACGATATTGCCATGTCCGTCTGTCCGTCCGTCTTTATGAACGCGTGGATTACAGAGACTACAAGAGCTAGAGACTTCACATTTTGTATATAAGTTCTCCTATACCATGAGCAGAACAAGTTTGCTTCTAATTATCAATAACTATTCTGATTTCCGATACACACATGGAATCGATAACAAAAATTATTCAATATGTGCAAGATAATTTAGATACAAGTTATCTCAAAACTTACGTCGTTTTTGAAACGTCCCTTTTCACCCCTTTCTAGTAAATATGGGTTCACCCAATATTTACGGCGCGGCAATCTTCGTTTTAGCTCATAAGCTTTAATCCTTCTCCTAAGAATCATCAAAACAGCTAAAGCCATCAAGAAATCACTATTTTCCTTATCTTTGTTATTTAATTTTCTCCAATTTGTTAACACAATGAACATTTTGCAATACAAATTTTTGACTTTATGTGGAACCGTATGTAAAAACTTACCACTTTCCATAAATGAAATTCTTTCTGGGAATGGGTCCCTAAGCCATGATACAAAGAATACAGATGACGCATCGTCAACAGCTGTTTTCCAGCGGTTTTTTGCGTGACGTCACATGTGCCCAGTTGTGTTTTGAATTGCATATTGCATACAGACATTCTAGTGAATTTGAATAATAATGAATGTTAAAAGTGAGTTCATTGATTGAAAATGCTTTGTGCACATTGGTCACATGTGACGTCAAAAACAATTTTAAGAACAATTTGTTATTGTTTCATCTTAAAACTGCTTAGCGCATTTTCAATCAATTAATTCACTTTTAACAGTCGTTAATATTAAAATTCACTACAAAAATACATCAAAGCTCAACAGGGCACGGGTGACGTAGATGCGCAGAAGGTGAACCCCTGACTGCGTGATCTGAGTTTCATCGTTCGTGCCCCTAAGCTGCCTTCACACGGTCGGTTTTTCTGTAGCTTTTTTTAACCCACCAAAAATGTTGGCATTCACATTATTCGGATTGGTTAAATCCAAAATCCCATCATTTTTTGTTGATGAACAATCTGGTCACACTTCTCTATATATATAAGTTTGTTTACATTATTTTTTGCCAACAATTACTAAAAATACCTTTTTTACGTTAACATGTTCATGGCACAAATTTAACAGAAATAGAACACGTTCTGGTAAAAAAAAAAAAAAAAAAAACCATGAAAAACCGCCCGCATGAAGGCAGCTTTAATGTTGGATACCCTAATAAAATATAAGTATTATTGTGGATATGTAGCTTTAGAATATATTTGCAATAATTGCATATTTTGATTATTTAGACTAGCAAAGGTTGGCGTTAGCACACAATTGAGAAATAGCTAAAAACAGTTTAATAACATATCATCTTCCAACATTATAAGAGTATCCAACATTTATCATTCGTCTTGTGCAATTCTGTATTGCTTCGTTTGTAAATACACACACACACACCCACACTTACTGACTTAATAAGAGAATGAACTGACGAATGATGAACCCAAATTCAAAAAGTAAACCCAAATGCAATAAAATATTATTTTTGTTGAAGAAAACATTCTCATAGCAATAATACAGTTACAAACACACCAACAAACAGGTGTTAACAGATTGCCCGTGAGTTCCAACACTCATTAAGTTTTTATACCCTTAACCCATAAAATGGGTAAAAAAGGGTATAGTGGTTTTGTGCAAAAGTATTTAAGAGGTGGTAGGAAGCATTTCCGACCCTATTAAGTACACATAATCTTGATCAGCATCAACAGCCTAGACGATATTGCCATGTCCGTCTGTCCGTCCGTCTTTATGAACGCGTGGATTACAGAGACTACAAGAGCTAGAGACTTCACATTTTGTATATAAGTTCTCCTATACCATGAGCAGAACAAGTTTGCTTCTAATTATCAATAACTATTCTGATTTCCGATATACACATGCAATCGATAACAAAAATTATCGAATTTAGAAAATGTAAACATAAGTGTTGAAGTAATGGGTAACGATAGAACTTTTCTGAAAATTTCGTCCAAATCGGTTAAGAAACACCGGATATATCGAATTTAATCGATTTGAAGACATTTTTGTGTAAATAAACTACCACTCAAAATTAACTACTGCAGGGTGAACAGCCAAACTATGATGCGGCCAAATGGCCAAATGCCAAATGCATTTTCAATGCAGCGGTGACCTCGGCTGTGCCTATAATCAAAAACACGTTCGGGTACGCTGAGTGAGCGCGACTCGTATGGCTTCATAATCCTCTTGTGCGGAGAAAACGCATCGTCTGCAACAATAAAATATGGTGTTGCAACTCCATTGAGATCGTTGTCTGGCGGAAAAGGTAGACTATCCTCTTTCCCAAGTGAGCAATGTGAGAAGGCGCTCATATATATCGCCTTCGCTTCCATAAGCACCAACATCAATGTAGGCAAAGCGACAAGATGCGTCGCAAACAGCCATTAGAATAATGGAAAATAAAAACACTAGATGAGAAATAATTGATTCCTTTATATATATTCGTTAATTATCAGGTTGTGTAACTTACTTTATAGTTGTAGAAGGCGCTGCAATTGTTTGTTGGTTATACTATGGCTATGTGCTTGCCATCAATTTGACCAACTGTCTTTGGAAAGTTCCACTTGGTCATAAAATAGTTGGCCCACATTAACATATTGGCCTGTGTCCAAATTCGAATCTCGTCTTTTAAAATAATGCAAATAGCATTACATACAAGCTCAATCGTCCGAGCAACATGTTGCGGACTAGTACTGTATATGCAGCTAACATGGCTTTGCAGATCTCCAGGCGCAAAATATCTAAAATACGTTGTACCATATGTTCATTGTGTACTTTTAATTACATTATTAATATACTTACTCTAAAACCATTGCTAACGTGGTTTTTAATGGTATCGCATCAGGACGAGTATTCCTTTTTGCCACCAAGTGCGGCTCAACCAAATTAAATAGCCAATTAAATCACGTCTCATTCATATAAAATTTTGGTAAAACACCGTTAAGGGGGGGTGGTATATCATATTCTGAAACTATTCAATATGTGCAAGATAATTTAGATACAAGTTATCTCAAAACTTACGTCGTTTTCGAAACGTCCCTTTTCACCGCTTTCTAGTAAATATGGGTTCACCCAATATTTACGGCGCGGCAATCTTCGTTTTAGCTCATAAGCTTTAATCCTTCTCCTAAGAATCATCAAAACAGCTAAAGCCATCAATAAATCACTATTTTCCTTATCTTTGTTATTTAATTTTCTCCAATTTGTTAACACAATGAACATTTTGCAATACAAATTTTTGCCTTTATGTGGAACCGTATGTAAAAACTTACCACTTTCCATAAATGAAATTCTTTCTGGGAATGGGTCCCTAAGCCATGATACAAAGAATACAGATGACGTATCGTCAACAGCTGTTTTCCAGCGGTTTTTTGCGTGACGTCACATGTGCCCAGTTGTGCTTTGAATTGCATATTGCATACAGACATTCTAGTGAATTTGAATAATAATGACTGTTAAAAGTGAGTTCATTGATTGAAAATGCGTTGTGCACATTGGTCACATGTGACGTCAAAAACAATTTTAAGAACAATTTGTTATTGTTTCATCTTAAAACTGCTTAGCGCATTTTCAATCAATTAATTCACTTTTAACAGTCGTTAATATTAAAATTCACTACAAAAATACATCAAAGCTCAACAGGGCACAGGTGACGTAGATGCGCAGAAGGTGAACCCCTGACTGCGTGATCTGAGTTTCATCGTTCGTGCCCCTAAGCTGCCTTCACACGGTCGGTTTTTCTGTAGCTTTTTTTAACCCACCAAAAATGTTGGCATTCACATTATTCGGATTGGTTAAATCCAAAATCCCATCATTTTTTGTTGATGAACAATCTGGTCACACTTCTCTATATATATAAGTTTGTTTACATTATTTTTTGCCAACAATTACTAAAAATACCTTTTTTACGTTAACATGTTCATGGCACAAATTTAACAGAAATAGAACACGTTCTGGTAAAAAAAAAAAAAAAAAAAACCATGAAAAACCGCCCGCATGAAGGCAGCTTTAATGTTGGATACCCTAATAAAATATAAGTATTATTGTGGATATGTAGCTTTAGAATATATTTGCAATAATTGCATATTTTGATTATTTAGACTAGCAAAGGTTGGCGTTAGCACACAATTGAGAAATAGCTAAAAACAGTTTAATAACATATCATCTTCCAACATTATAAGAGTATCCAACATTTATCATTCGTCTTGTGCAATTCTGTATTGCTTCGTTTGTAAATACACACACACACACCCACACTTACTGACTTAATAAGAGAATGAACTGACGAATGATGAACCCAAATTCAAAAAGTAAACCCAAATGCAATAAAATATTATTTTTGTTGAAGAAAACATTCTCATAGCAATAATACAGTTACAAACACACCAACAAACAGGTGTTAACAGATTGCCCGTGAGTTCCAACACTCATTAAGTTTTTATACCCTTAACCCATAAAATGGGTAAAAAAGGGTATAGTGGTTTTGTGCAAAAGTATTTAAGAGGTGGTAGGAAGCATTTCCGACCCTATTAAGTACACATAATCTTGATCAGCATCAACAGCCTAGACGATATTGCCATGTCCGTCTGTCCGTCCGTCTTTATGAACGCGTGGATTACAGAGACTACAAGAGCTAGAGACTTCACATTTTGTATATAAGTTCTCCTATACCATGAGCAGAACAAGTTTGCTTCTAATTATCAATAACTATTCTGATTTCCGATATACACATGGAATCGATAACAAAAATTATTCAATATGTGCAAGATAATTTAGATACAAGTTATCTCAAAACTTACGTCGTTTTTGAAACGTCCCTTTTCACCCCTTTCTAGTAAATATGGGTTCACCCAATATTTACGGCGCGGCAATCTTCGTTTTAGCTCATAAGCTTTAATCCTTCTCCTAAGAATCATCAAAACAGCTAAAGCCATCAAGAAATCACTATTTTCCTTATCTTTGTTATTTAATTTTCTCCAATTTGTTAACACAATGAACATTTTGCAATACAAATTTTTGACTTTATGTGGAACCGTATGTAAAAACTTACCACTTTCCATAAATGAAATTCTTTCTGGGAATGGGTCCCTAAGCCATGATACAAAGAATACAGATGACGCATCGTCAACAGCTGTTTTCCAGCGGTTTTTTGCGTGACGTCACATGTGCCCAGTTGTGTTTTGAATTGCATATTGCATACAGACATTCTAGTGAATTTGAATAATAATGAATGTTAAAAGTGAGTTCATTGATTGAAAATGCTTTGTGCACATTGGTCACATGTGACGTCAAAAACAATTTTAAGAACAATTTGTTATTGTTTCATCTTAAAACTGCTTAGCGCATTTTCAATCAATTAATTCACTTTTAACAGTCGTTAATATTAAAATTCACTACAAAAATACATCAAATCTCAACAGGGCACGGGTGACGTAGATGCGCAGAAGGTGAACCCCTGACTGCGTGATCTGAGTTTCATCGTTCTTGCCCCTAAGCTGCCTTCACACGGTCGGTTTTTCTGTAGCTTTTTTTAACCCACCAAAAATGTTGGCATTCACATTATTCGGATTGGTTAAATCCAAAATCCCATCATTTTTTGTTGATGAACAATCTGGTCACACTTCTCTATATATATAAGTTTGTTTACATTATTTTTGCCAACAATTACTAAAAATACCTTTTTTACGTTAACATGTTCATGGCACAAATTTAACAGAAATAGAACACGTTCTGGTAAAAAAAAAAAAAAACCGATGAAAAACCGCCCGCATGAAGGCAGCTTTAATGTTGGATACCCTAATAAAATATAAGTATTATTGTGGATATGTAGCTTTAGAATATAATTGCATATTTTGATTATTTAGACTAGCAAAGGTTGGCGTTAGCACACAATTGAGAAATAGCTAAAAACAGTTTAATAACATATCATCTTCCAACATTATAAGAGTATCCAACATTTATCATTCGTCTTGTGCAATTCTGTATTGCTTCGTTTGTAAATACACACACACACACCCACCCTTAACAGATTGCCCGTGAGTTCCAACACTCATTAAGTTTTTATACCCTTAACCCATAAAATGGGTAAAAAAGGGTATAGTGGTTTTGTGCAAAAGTATTTAAGAGGTGGTAGGAAGCATTTCCGACCCTATTAAGTACACATAATCTTGATCAGCATCAACAGCCTAGACGATATTGCCATGTCCGTCTGTCCGTCCGTCTTTATGAACGCGTGGATTACAGAGACTACAAGAGCTAGAGACTTCACATTTTGTATATAAGTTCTCCTATACCATGAGCAGAACAAGTTTGCTTCTAATTATCAATAACTATTCTGATTTCCGATATACACATGGAATCGATAACAAAATTATCGAATTTAGAAAATGTAAAAATAAGTGTTGAAGTAATGGGTAACGATAGAACTTTTCTGAAAATTTCGTCCAAATCGGTTAAGAAACACCGGAGATATCGAATTTAATCGATTTGAAGACATTTTTGTGTAAACAAACTACCACTCAAAATTAACTACTGCAGGGTGAACAGCCAAACTATGATGCGGATCTTAAGTAAACCAAAGAACGGTCTAAAGATTTGTCATTTAAATGCTCTAAGCTTGGCAAATAAGATGGAAGAGTTTCGCTATATGTTTCTAGATTCTAATGTTGATGTTGTATGCGTGTCTGAAAATGGTTTGTCCCGGAATTCAGTGATCTGTCAATTATACATGAAGGCTTTAATGTGTTTCGCACAGATCGTTTAGGTCATGCTGGCGGAGTTGCCATTTTTGTCTCGAAGAGACTGACTTTTAAAGTTATTTCTAAGCATCCCAGTGACAGTTCAATTGAATTTATTTTCTTGAAACCAATAATTTAAATCCTGACAGCAGACTGCTCATTGGCTGTATATACAGACCACATATAGAATACTCAAATCTCATAGAATTAATGTCTAATTTAACTTTGAGGTACACTGATGTAATCTTGACTGGTGACTTAAATAGCAACATGTTAACAGACCATCACTTAATGAACGAAATGGAATCAGTAGGTTTAAAACTAGTCAATTTAAGAACACCAACTCACTTTACCCGAACTTCTACCACCCTACTCGACGTATTTTTTGTGCAAAACCTAGAGAACATACTCCTATATGACCAGCTGTCTGCACCAGCATTTACAAAGCATGACATAATTTTTCTAAAGTATGATCTAAAACTTAAATATAATAATCAGAGTGTAAAATTTAGAGATTAAAAAAAAGAGATTTATTTGGTTTACACGAGGAATGCAGTAATCTCAAAAAAAAAAAAATCAATGAGTGTTGGAACTCACGGGCGATGTGTTAACACCTGTTTGTTGGTGTATTTGTAACTGTATTTTTGCTATGAGAACGTTTTCTTGAAAAAAAGAAAATACTTTATTGATTTTGGGTTTACTTTTTGAATTTAGGTTCATCATTCGTCAGCTTATTTTGCCAAGGAACAGAACCTTCGCTTGAGTTAACATATTCCTTAATGTTATTTCTAACAAAATTTGGATAATCTTCTAGGCGTCCCCAAATGCTATCCGATCCAAGATCAGGAGTGCTTTCAACTTGATACGCCTCTTGATCCTGAGCCCTATAATCAATTGGATTAAGGCGGATAAGTAGGTTGTGCATATAACAGCAGGCTGAAGCTATTTTTTGTGCTGAGGGTGACACCTCAAAGTCGTTTGAACAGACATCCATTTGGCCAAATGCCAAATGCATTTTCAATGCAGCGGTGACCTCGGCTGTGCCTATAATCAAAAACACGTTCGGGTACGCTGAGTGAGCGCGACTCGTATGGCTTCATAATCCTCTTGTGCGGAGAAAACTCATCGTCTGCAACAATAAAATATGGTGTTGCAACTCCATTGAGATCGTTGTCTGGCGGAAAAGGTAGACTATCCTCTTTCCCAAGTGAGCAATGTGAGAAGGCGCTCATATATATCGCCTTCGCTTCCATAAGCACCAACATCAATGTAGGCAAAGCGACAAGATGCGTCGCAAACAGCCATTAGAATAATGGAAAATAAAAACACTAGATGAGAAAATAATTGATTCCTTTATATATATTCGTTAATTATCAGGTTGTGTAACTTACTTTATAGTTGTAGAAGGCGCTGCCATTGTTTGTTGGTTATACTATGGCTATGTGCTTGGCATCAATTTGACCAACTGTCTTTGGAAACTTCCACTTGGTCATAAAATAGTTGGCCCACATTAACATATTGGCCTGTGTCCAAATTCGAATCTCGTCTTTTAAAATAATGCAAATAGCATTACATACAAGCTCAATCGTCCGAGCGGACTAGTACTGTATATGCTTACTGTATATGCGACTCGTATGGCTTCATAATCCTCTTGTGCGGAGAAAACTCATCGTCTGCAACAATAAAATATGGTGTTGCAACTCCATTGAGATCGTTGTCTGGCGGAAAAGGTAGACTATCCTCTTTCCCAAGTGAGCAATGTGAGAAGGCGCTCATATATATCGCCTTCGCTTCCATAAGCACCAACATCAATGTAGGCAAAGCGACAAGATGCGTCGCAAACAGCCATTAGAATAATGGAAAATAAAAACACTAGATGAGAAAATAATTGATTCCTTTATATATATTCGTTAATTATCAGGTTGTGTAACTTACTTTATAGTTGTAGAAAGCGCTGCCATTGTTTGTTGGTTATACTATGGCTATGTGCTTGGCATCAATTTGACCAACTGTCTTTGGAAAGTTCCACTTGGTCATAAAATAGTTGGCCCACATTAACATATTGGCCTGTGTCCAAATTCGAATCTCGTCTTTTAAAATAATGCAAATAGCATTACATACAAGCTCAATCGTCCGAGCAACACGTTGCGGACTAGTACTGTATATGCAGCTAACATGGCTTTGCAGATCTCCAGGCGCAAAATATCTAAAATACGTTGTACCATATGTTCATTGTGTACTTTTAATTACATTATTAATATACTCACTCTAAAACCATTGCTAACGTGGTTTTTAATGGTATCGCATCAGGACGAGTATTCCTTTTTGCCACCAAGTGCGGCTCAACCAAATTAAATAGCCAATTAAATCACGTCTCATTCATATAAAATTTTGGTAAAACACCGTTAGGGGGGGGGGGGGGTGGTATATCATATTCTGAAACTATTCAATATGTGCAAGATAATTTAGATACAAGTTATCTCAAAACTTACGTCGTTTTTGAAACGTCCCTTTTCACCCCTTTCTAGTAAATATGGGTTCACCCAATATTTACGGCGCGGCAATCTTCGTTTTAGCTCATAAGCTTTAATCCTTCTCCTAAGAATCATCAAAACAGCTAAAGCCATCAAGAAATCACTATTTTCCTTATCTTTGTTATTTAATTTTCTCCAATTTGTTAACACAATGAACATTTTGCAATACAAATTTTTGACTTTATGTGGAACCGTATGTAAAAACTTACCACTTTCCATAAATGAAATTCTTTCTGGGAATGGGTCCCTAAGCCATGATACAAAGAATACAGATGACGCATCGTCAACAGCTGTTTTCCAGCGGTTTTTTGCGTGACGTCACATGTGCCCAGTTGTGTTTTGAATTGCATATTGCATACAGACATTCTAGTGAATTTGAATAATAATGAATGTTAAAAGTGAGTTCATTGATTGAAAATGCGTTGTGCACATTGGTCACATGTGACGTCAAAAACAATTTTAAGAACAATTTGTTATTGTTTCATCTTAAAACTACTTAGCGCATTTTCAATCAATTAATTCACTTTTAACAGTCGTTAATATTAAAATTCACTACAAAATACATCAAATCTCAACAGGGCACGGGTGACGTAGATGCGCAGAAGGTGAACCCCTGACTGCGTGATCTGAGTTTCATCGTTCGTGCCCCTAAGCTGCCTTCACACGGTCGGTTTTTCTGTAGCTTTTTTTAACCCACCAAAAATGTTGGCATTCACATTATTCGCATTGGTTAAATCCAAAATCCCATCATTTTTTGTTGATGAACAATCTGGTCACACTTCTCTATATATATAAGTTTGTTTACATTATTTTTGCCAACAATTACTAAAAATACCTTTTTTACGTTAACATGTTCATGGCACAAATTTAACAGAAATAGAACACGTTCTGGTAAAAAAAAAAAAAAAAACCGATGAAAAACCGCCCGCATGAAGGCAGCTTTAATGTTGGATACCCTAATAAAATATAAGTGTTATTGTGGATATGTAGTTTTAGAATATATTTGCAATAATTGCATATTTTGATTATTTAGACTAGCAAAGGTTGGCGTTAGCACACAATTGAGAAATAGCTAAAAACATTTTAATAACATATCATCTTCCAACATTATAAGAGTATCCAACATTTATCATTCGTCTTGTGCAATTCTGTATTGCTTCGTTTGTAAATACACACACACACATCCACACTTACTGACTTAATAAGAGAATGAACTGACGAATGATGAACCCAAATTCAAAAAGTAAACCCAAATGCAATAAAATATTATTTTTGTTGAAGAAAACATTCTCATAGCAATAATACAGTTACAAACACACCAACAAACAGGTGTTAACAGATTGCCCGTGAGTTCCAACACTCATTAAGTTTTTATACCCTTAACCCATAAAATGGGTAAAAAAGGGTATAGTGGTTTTGTGCAAAAGTATTTAAGAGGTGGTAGGAAGCATTTCCGACCCTATTAAGTACACATAATCTTGATCAGCATCAACAGCCTAGACGATATTGCCATGTCCGTCTGTCCGTCCGTCTTTATGAACGCGTGGATTACAGAGACTACAAGAGCTAGAGACTTCACATTTTGTATATAAGTTCTCCTATACCATAAGCAGAACAAGTTTGCTTCTAATTATCAATAACTATTCTGATTTCCGATATACGCATGGAATCGATAACAAAAATTATTCAATATGTGCAAGATAATTTAGATACAAGTTATCTCAAAACTTACGTCGTTTTTGAAACGTCCCTTTTCACCCCTTTCTAGTAAATATGGGTTCACCCAATATTTACGGCGCGGCAATCTTCGTTTTAGCTCATAAGCTTTAATCCTTCTCCTAAGAATCATCAAAACAGCTAAAGCCATCAAGAAATCACTATTTTCCTTATCTTTGTTATTTAATTTTCTCCAATTTGTTAACACAATGAACATTTTGCAATACAAATTTTTGACTTTATGTGGAACCGTATGTAAAAACTTACCACTTTCCATAAATGAAATTCTTTCTGGGAATGGGTCCCTAAGCCATGATACAAAGAATACAGATGACGCATCGTCAACAGCTGTTTTCCAGCGGTTTTTTGCGTGACGTCACATGTGCCCAGTTGTGTTTTGAATTGCATATTGCATACAGACATTCTAGTGAATTTGAATAATAATGAATGTTAAAAGTGAGTTCATTGATTGAAAATGCTTTGTGCACATTGGTCACATGTGACGTCAAAAACAATTTTAAGAACAATTTGTTATTGTTTCATCTTAAAACTGCTTAGCGCATTTTCAATCAATTAATTCACTTTTAACAGTCGTTAATATTAAAATTCACTACAAAAATACATCAAATCTCAACAGGGCACGGGTGACGTAGATGCGCAGAAGGTGAACCCCTGACTGCGTGATCTGAGTTTCATCGTTCGTGCCCCTAAGCTGCCTTCACACGGTCGGTTTTTCTGTAGCTTTTTTTAACCCACCAAAAATGTTGGCATTCACATTATTCGGATTGGTTAAATCCAAAATCCCATCATTTTTTGTTGATGAACAATCTGGTCACACTTCTCTATATATATAAGTTTGTTTACATTATTTTTTGCCAACAATTACTAAAAATACCTTTTTTACGTTAACATGTTCATGGCACAAATTTAACAGAAATAAAACACGTTCAGGTAAAAAAAAAAAAAACCGATGAAAAACCGCCCGCATGAAGGCAGCTTTAATGTTGGATACCCTAATAAAATATAAGTGTTATTGTGGATATGTAGCTTTAGAATATATTTGCAATAATTGCATATTTTGATTATTTAGACTAGCAAAGGTTGGCGTTAGCACACAATTGAGAAATAGCTAAAAACAGTTTAATAACATATCATCTTCCAACATTATAAGAGTATCCAACATTTATCATTCGTCTTGTGCAATTCTGTATTGCTTCGTTTGTAAATACACACACACACACCCACACTTACTGACTTAATAAGAGAATGAACTGACGAATGATGAACCCAAATTCAAAAAGTAAACCCAAATGCAATAAAATATTATTTTTGTTGAAGAAAACATTCTCATAGCAATAATACAGTTACAAACACACCAACAAACAGGTGTTAACAGATTGCCCGTGAGTTCCAACACTCATTAAGTTTTTATACCCTTAACCCATAAAATGGGTAAAAAAGGGTATAGTGGTTTTGTGCAAAAGTATTTAAGAGGTGGTAGGAAGCATTTCCGACCCTATTAAGTACACATAATCTTGATCAGCATCAACAGCCTAGACGATATTGCCATGTCCGTCTGTCCGTCCGTCTCTATGAACGCGTGGATTACAGAGACTACAAGAGCTAGAGACTTCACATTTTGTATATAAGTTCTCCTATACCATGAGCAGAACAAGTTTGCTTCTAATTATCAATAACTATTCTGATTTCCGATATACACATGCAATCGATAAGAAAAGTTATCGAAATTAGAAAATGTAAACATAAGTGTTGAAGTAATGGGTAACGATAGAACTTTTCTGAAAATTTCGTCCAAATCGGTTAAGAAACACCGGATATATCGAATTTAATCGATTTGAAGACATTTTTGTGTAAACAAACTACCACTCAAAATTAACTACTGCAGGGTGAACAGCCAAACTATGATGCGGCCAAATGGCCAAATGCCAAATGCATTTTCAATGCAGCGGTGACATCGGCTGTGCCTATAATCAAAAACACGTTCGGGTACGCTGAGTGAGCGCGACTCGTATGGCTTCATAATCCTCTTGTGCGGAGAAAACGCATCGTCTGCAACAATAAAATATGGTGTTGCAACTCCATTGAGATCGTTGTCTGGCGGAAAAGGTAGACTATCCTCTTTCCCAAGTGAGCAATGTGAGAAGGCGCTCATATATATCGCCTTCGCTTCCATAAGCACCAACATCAATGTAGGCAAAGCGACAAGATGCGTCGCAAACAGCCATTAGAATAATGGAAAATAAAAACACTAGATGAGAAAATAATTGATTCCTTTATATATATTCGTTAATTATCAGGTTGTGTAACTTACTTTATAGTTGTAGAAGGCGCTGCAATTGTTTGTTGGTTATACTATGGCTATGTGCTTGCCATCAATTTGACCAACTGTCTTTGGAAACTTCCACTTGGTCATAAAATAGTTGGCCCACATTAACATATTGGCCTGTGTCCAAATTCGAATCTCGTCTTTTAAAATAATGCAAATAGCATTACATACAAGCTCAATCGTCCGAGCAACATGTTGCGGACTAGTACTGTATATGCAGCTAACATGGCTTTGCAGATCTCCAGGCGCAAAATATCTAAAATACGTTGTACCATATGTTCATTGTGTACTTTTAATTACATTATTAATATACTTACTCTAAAACCATTGCTAACGTGGTTTTTAATGGTATCGCATCAGGACGAGTATTCCTTTTTGCCACCAAGTGCGGCTCAACCAAATTAAATAGCCAATGAAATCACGTCTCATTCATATAAAATTTTGGTAAAACACCGTTAAGGGGGGGGGGGGGGGGGGTGGTATATCATATTCTGAAACTATTCAATATGTGCAAGATAATTTAGATACAAGTTATCTCAAAACTTACGTCGTTTTCGAAACGTCCCTTTTCACCGCTTTCTAGTAAATATGGGTTCACCCAATATTTACGGCGCGGCAATCTTCGTTTTAGCTCATAAGCTTTAATCCTTCTCCTAAGAATCATCAAAACAGCTAATGCCATCAATAAATCACTATTTTCCTTATCTTTGTTATTTAATTTTCTCCAATTTGTTAACACAATGAACATTTTGCAATACAAATTTTTGCCTTTATGTGGAACCGTATGTAAAAACTTACCACTTTCCATAAATGAAATTCTTTCTGGGAATGGGTCCCTAAGCCATGATACAAAGAATACAGATGACGCATCGTCAACAGCTGTTTTCCAGCGGTTTTTTTGCGTGACGTCACATGTGCCCAGTTGTGCTTTGAATTGCATATTGCATACAGACATTCTAGTGAATTTGAATAATAATGACTGTTAAAAGTGAGTTCATTGATTGAAAATGCGTTGTGCACATTGGTCACATGTGACGTCAAAAACAATTTTAAGAACAATTTGTTATTGTTTCATCTTAAAACTGCTTAGCGCATTTTCAATCAATTAATTCACTTTTAACAGTCGTTAATATTAAAATTCACTACAAAAATACATCAAATCTCAACAGGGCACGGGTGACGTAGATGCGCAGAAGGTGAACCCCTGACTGCGTGATCTGAGTTTCATCGTTCGTGCCCCTAAGCTGCCTTCACACGGTCGGTTTTTCTGTAGCTTTTTTTAACCCACCAAAAATGTTGGCATTCACATTATTCGCATTGGTTAAATCCAAAATCCCATCATTTTTTGTTGATGAACAATCTGGTCACACTTCTCTATATATATAAGTTTGTTTACATTATTTTTTGCCAACAATTACTAAAAATACCTTTTTTACGTTAACATGTTCATGGCACAAATTTAACAGAAATAGAACACGTTCTGGTAAAAAAAAAAAAAAAAAAACCATGAAAAACCGCCCGCATGAAGGCAGCTTTAATGTTGGATACCCTAATAAAATATAAGTATTATTGTGGATATGTAGCTTTAGAATATATTTGCAATAATTGCATATTTTGATTATTTAGACTAGCAAAGGTTGGCGTTAGCACACAATTGAGAAATAGCTAAAAACAGTTTAATAACATATCATCTTCCAACATTATAAGAGTCATTAATCAGAGAGTCATTCATTCGTCTTGTGCAATTCTGTATTGCATCGTTTGTAAATACACACACACACACCCACACTTACTGACTTAATAAGAGAATGAACTGACGAATGATGAACCCAAATTCAAAAAGTAAACCCAAATGCAATAAAATATTATTTTTGTTGAAGAAAACATTCTCATAGCAATAATACAGTTACAAACACACCAACAAACAGGTGTTAACAGATTGCCCGTGAGTTCCAACACTCATTAAGTTTTTATACCCTTAACCCATAAAATGGGTAAAAAAGGGTATAGTGGTTTTGTGCAAAAGTATTTAAGAGGTGGTAGGAAGCATTTCCGACCCTATTAAGTACACATAATCTTGATCAGCATCAACAGCCTAGACGATATTGCCATGTCCGTCTGTCCGTCCGTCTTTATGAACGCGTGGATTACAGAGACTACAAGAGCTAGAGACTTCACATTTTGTATATAAGTTCTCCTATACCATGAGCAGAACAAGTTTGCTTCTAATTATCAATAACTATTCTGATTTCCGATATACACATGCAATCGATAACAAAAATTATCGAATTTAGAAAATGTAAACATAAGTGTTGAAGTAATGGGTAACGATAGAACTTTTCTGAAAATTTCGTCCAAATCGGTTAAGAAACACCGGATATATCGAATTTAATCGATTTGAAGACATTTTTGTGTAAACAAACTACCACTCAAAATTAACTACTGCAGGGTGAACAGCCAAACTATGATGCGGCCAAATGGCCAAATGCCAAATGCATTTTCAATGCAGCGGTGACCTCGGCTGTGCCTATAATCAAAAACACGTTCGGGTACGCTGAGTGAGCGCGACTCGTATGGCTTCATAATCCTCTTGTGCGGAGAAAACGCATCGTCTGCAACAATAAAATATGGTGTTGCAACTCCATTGAGATCGTTGTCTGGCGGAAAAGGTAGACTATCCTCTTTCCCAAGTGAGCAATGTGAGAAGGCGCTCATATATATCGCCTTCGCTTCCATAAGCACCAACATCAATGTAGGCAAAGCGACAAGATGCGTCGCAAACAGCCATTAGAATAATGGAAAATAAAAACACTAGATGAGAAAATAATTGATTCCTTTATATATATTCGTTAATTATCAGGTTGTGTAACTTACTTTATAGTTGTAGAAGGCGCTGCAATTGTTTGTTGGTTTTACTATGGCTATGTGCTTGCCATCAATTTGACCAACTGTCTTTGGAAACTTCCACTTGGTCATAAAATAGTTGGCCCACATTAACATATTGGCCTGTGTCCAAATTCGAATCTCGTCTTTTAAAATAATGCAAATAGCATTACATACAAGCTCAATCGTCCGAGCAACATGTTGCGGACTAGTACTGTATATGCAGCTAACATGGCTTTGCAGATCTCCAGGCGCAAAATATCTAAAATACGTTGTACCATATGTTCATTGTGTACTTTTAATTACATTATTAATATACTTACTCTAAAACCATTGCTAACGTGGTTTTTAATGGTATCGCATCAGGACGAGTATTCCTTTTTGCCACCAAGTGCGGCTCAACCAAATTAAATAGCCAATTAAATCACGTCTCATTCATATAAAATTTTGGTAAAACACCGTTAAGGGGGGGTGGTATATCATATTCTGAAACTATTCAATATGTGCAAGATAATTTAGATACAAGTTATCTCAAAACTTACGTCGTTTTCGAAACGTCCCTTTTCACCGCTTTCTAGTAAATATGGGTTCACCCAATATTTACGGCGCGGCAATCTTCGTTTTAGCTCATAAGCTTTAATCCTTCTCCTAAGAATCATCAAAACAGCTAAAGCCATCAAGAAATCACTATTTTCCTTATCTTTGTTATTTAATTTTCTCCAATTTGTTAACACAATGAACATTTTGCAATACAAATTTTTGCCTTTATGTGGAACCGTATGTAAAAACTTACCACTTTCCATAAATGAAATTCTTTCTGGGAATGGGTCCCTAAGCCATGATACAAAGAATACAGATGACGCATCGTCAACAGCTGTTTTCCAGCGGTTTTTTGCGTGACGTCACATGTGCCCAGTTGTGCTTTGAATTGCATATTGCATACAGACATTCTAGTGAATTTGAATAATAATGACTGTTAAAAGTGAGTTCATTGATTGAAAATGCGTTGTGCACATTGGTCACATGTGACGTCAAAAACAATTTTAAGAACAATTTGTTATTGTTTCATCTTAAAACTGCTTAGCGCATTTTCAATCAATTAATTCACTTTTAACAGTCGTTAATATTAAAATTCACTACAAAAATACATCAAAGCTCAACAGGGCACGGGTGACGTAGATGCGCAGAAGGTGAACCCCTGACTGCGTGATCTGAGTTTCATCGTTCGTGCCCCTAAGCTGCCTTCACACGGTCGGTTTTTCTGTAGCTTTTTTTAACCCACCAAAAATGTTGGCATTCACATTATTCGCATTGGTTAAATCCAAAATCCCATCATTTTTTGTTGATGAACAATCTGGTCACACTTCTCTATATATATAAGTTTGTTTACATTATTTTTTGCCAACAATTACTAAAAATACCTTTTTTACGTTACATGTTCATGGCACAAATTTAACAGAAATAGAACACGTTCTGGTAAAAAAAAAAAAAAAAACGATGAAAAACCGCCCGCATGAAGGCAGCTTTAATGTTGGATACCCTAATAAAATATAAGTATTATTGTGGATATGTAGCTTTAGAATATATTTGCAATAATTGCATATTTTGATTATTTAGACTAGCAAAGGTTGGCGTTAGCACACAATTGAGAAATAGCTAAAAACAGTTTAATAACATATCATCTTCCAACATTATAAGAGTATCCAACATTTATCATTCGTCTTGTGCAATTCTGTATTGCTTCGTTTGTAAATACACACACACACCCACACTTACTGACTTAATAAGAGAATGAACTGACGAATGATGAACCCAAATTCAAAAAGTAAACCCAAATGCAATAAAATATTATTTTTGTTGAAGAAAACATTCTCATAGCAATAATACAGTTACAAACACACCAACAAACAGGTGTTAACAGATTGCCCGTGAGTTCCAACACTCATTAAGTTTTTATACCCTTAACCCATAAAATGGGTAAAAAAGGGTATAGTGGTTTTGTGCAAAAGTATTTAAGAGGTGGTAGGAAGCATTTCCGACCCTATTAAGTACACATAATCTTGATCAGCATCAACAGCCTAGACGATATTGCCATGTCCGTCTGTCCGTCCGTCTTTATGAACGCGTGGATTACAGAGACTACAAGAGCTAGAGACTTCACATTTTGTATATAAGTTCTCCTATACCATGAGCAGAACAAGTTTGCTTCTAATTATCAATAACTATTCTGATTTCCGATATACGCATGGAATCGATAACAAAAATTATTCAATATGTGCAAGATAATTTAGATACAAGTTATCTCAAAACTTACGTCGTTTTTGAAACGTCCCTTTTCACCCCTTTCTAGTAAATATGGGTTCACCCAATATTTACGGCGCGGCAATCTTCGTTTTAGCTCATAAGCTTTAATCCTTCTCCTAAGAATCATCAAAACAGCTAAAGCCATCAAGAAATCACTATTTTCCTTATCTTTGTTATTTAATTTTCTCCAATTTGTTAACACAATGAACATTTTGCAATACAAATTTTGACTTTATGTGGAACCGTATGTAAAAACTTACCACTTTCCATAAATGAAATTCTTTCTGGGAATGGGTCCCTAAGCCATGATACAAAGAATACAGATGACGCATCGTCAACAGCTGTTTTCCAGCGGTTTTTTGCGTGACGTCACATGTGCCCAGTTGTGTTTTGAATTGCATATTGCATACAGACATTCTAGTGAATTTGAATAATAATGAATGTTAAAAGTGAGTTCATTGATTGAAAATGCTTTGTGCACATTGGTCACATGTGACGTCAAAAACAATTTTAAGAACAATTTGTTATTGTTTCATCTTAAAACTGCTTAGCGCATTTTCAATCAATTAATTCACTTTTAACAGTCGTTAATATTAAAATTCACTACAAAAATACATCAAATCTCAACAGGGCACGGGTGACGTAGATGCGCAGAAGGTGAACCCCTGACTGCGTGATCTGAGTTTCATCGTTCGTGCCCCTAAGCTGCCTTCACACGGTCGGTTTTTCTGTAGCTTTTTTTAACCCACCAAAATGTTGGCATTCACATTATTCGCATTGGTTAAATCCAAAATCCCATCATTTTTTGTTGATGAACAATCTGGTCACACTTCTCTATATATATAAGTTTGTTTACATTATTTTTTGCCAACAATTACTAAAAATACCTTTTTTACGTTAACATGTTCATGGCACAAATTTAACAGAAATAGAACACGTTCTGGTAAAAAAAAAAAAAAAAAACCGATGAAAAACCGCCCGCATGAAGGCAGCTTTAATGTTGGATACCCTAATAAAATATAAGTGTTATTGTGGATATGTAGCTTTAGAATATATTTGCAATAATTGCATATTTTGATTATTTAGACTAGCAAAGGTTGGCGTTAGCACACAATTGAGAAATAGCTAAAAACAGTTTAATAACATATCATCTTCCAACATTATAAGAGTATCCAACATTTATCATTCGTCTTGTGCAATTCTGTATTGCTTCGTTTGTAAATACACACACACACACCCACACTTACTGACTTAATAAGAGAATGAACTGACGAATGATGAACCCAAATTCAAAAAGTAAACCCAAATGCAATAAAATATTATTTTTGTTGAAGAAAACATTCTCATAGCAATAATACAGTTACAAACACAACAACAAACAGGTGTTAACAGATTGCCCGTGAGTTCCAACACTCATTAAGTTTTTATACCCTTAACCCATAAAATGGGTAAAAAAGGGTAAAGTGGTTTTCTGCAAAAGTATTTAAGAGGTGGTAGGAAGCATTTCCGACCCTATTAAGTACACATAATCTTGATCAGCATCAACAGCCTAGACGATATTGCCATGTCCGTCTGTCCGTCCGTCTTTATGAACGCGTGGATTACAGAGACTACAAGAGCTAGAGACTTCACATTTTGTATATAAGTTCTCCTATACCATGAGCAGAACAAGTTTGCTTCTAATTATCAATAACTATTCTGATTTCCGATATACACATGGAATCTATAACAAAAATTATTCAATATGTGCAAGATAATTTAGATACAAGTTATCTCAAAACTTACGTCGTTTTTGAAACGTCACTTTTCACCCCTTTCTAGTAAATATGGGTTCACCCAATATTTACGGCGCGGCAATCTTCGTTTTAGCTCATAAGCTTTAATCCTTCTCCTAAGAATCATCAAAACAGCTAAAGCCATCAAGAAATCACTATTTTCCTTATCTTTGTTATTTAATTTTCTCCAATTTGTTAACACAATGAACATTTTGCAATACAAATTTTTGACTTTATGTGGAACCGTATGTAAAAACTTACCACTTTCCATAAATGAAATTCTTTCTGGGAATGGGTCCCTAAGCCATGATACAAAGAATACAGATGACGCATCGTCAACAGCTGTTTTCCAGCGGTTTTTTGCGTGACGTCACATGTGCCCAGTTGTGTTTTGAATTGCATATTGCATACAGACATTCTAGTGAATTTGAATAATAATGAATGTTAAAAGTGAGTTCATTGATTGAAAATGCTTTGTGCACATTGGTCACATGTGACGTCAAAAACAATTTTAAGAACAATTTGTTATTGTTTCATCTTAAAACTGCTTAGCGCATTTTCAATCAATTAATTCACTTTTAACAGTCGTTAATATTAAAATTCACTACAAAATACATCAAATCTCAACAGGGCACGGGTGACGTAGATGCGCAGAAGGTGAACCCCTGACTGCGTGATCTGAGTTTCATCGTTCGTGCCCCTAAGCTGCCTTCACACGGTCGGTTTTTCTGTAGCTTTTTTTAACCCACCAAAAATGTTGGCATTCACATTATTCGCATTGGTTAAATCCAAAATCCCATCATTTTTTGTTGATGAACAATCTGGTCACACTTCTCTATATATATAAGTTTGTTTACATTATTTTTTGCCAACAATTACTAAAAATACCTTTTTTACGTTAACATGTTCATGGCACAAATTTAACAGAAATAGAACACGTTCTGGTAAAAAAAAAAAAAAAAAACCGATGAAAAACCGCCCGCATGAAGGCAGCTTTAATGTTGGATACCCTAATAAAATATAAGTGTTATTGTGGATATGTAGCTTTAGAATATATTTGCAATAATTGCATATTTTGATTATTTAGACTAGCAAAGGTTGGCGTTAGCACACAATTGAGAAATAGCTAAAAACAGTTTAATAACATATCATCTTCCAACATTATAAGAGTATCCAACATTTATCATTCGTCTTGTGCAATTCTGTATTGCTTCGTTTGTAAATACACACACACACACCCACACTTACTGACTTAATAAGAGAATGAACTGACGAATGATGAACCCAAATTCAAAAAGTAAACCCAAATGCAATAAAATATTATTTTTGTTGAAGAAAACATTCTCATAGCAATAATACAGTTACAAACACACCAACAAACAGGTGTTAACAGATTGCCCGTGAGTTCCAACACTCATTAAGTTTTTATACCCTTAACCCATAAAATGGGTAAAAAAGGGTATAGTGGTTTTGTGCAAAAGTATTTAAGAGGTGGTAGGAAGCATTTCCGACCCTATTAAGTACACATAATCTTGATCAGCATCAACAGCCTAGACGATATTGCCATGTCCGTCTGTCCGTCCGTCTTTATGAACGCGTGGATTACAGAGACTACAAGAGCTAGAGACTTCACATTTTGTATATAAGTTCTCCTATACCATGAGCAGAACAAGTTAGCTTCTAATTATCAATAACCAATCTGATTTCCGATATACACATGGAATCGATAACAAAAATTATTCAATATGTGCAAGATAATTTAGATACAAGTTATCTCAAAACTTACGTCGTTTTTGAAACGTCCCTTTTCACCCCTTTCTAGTAATATGGGTTCACCCAATATTTACGGCGCGGCAATCTTCGTTTTAGCTCATAAGCTTTAATCCTTCTCCTAAGAATCATCAAAACAGCTAATGCCATCAAGAAATCACTATTTTCCTTATCTTTGTTATTTAATTTTCTCCAATTTGTTAACACAATGAACATTTTGCAATACAAATTTTTGACTTTATGTGGAACCGTATGTAAAAACTTACCACTTTCCATAAATGAAATTCTTTCTGGGAATGGGTCCCTAAGCCATGATACAAAGAATACAGATGACGCATCGTCAACAGCTGTTTTCCAGCGGTTTTTTGCGTGACGTCACATGTGCCCAGTTGTGTTTTGAATTGCATATTGCATACAGACATTCTAGTGAATTTGAATAATAATGAATGTTAAAAGTGAGTTCATTGATTGAAAATGCTTTGTGCACATTGGTCACATGTGACGTCAAAAACAATTTTAAGAACAATTTGTTATTGTTTCATCTTAAAACTGCTTAGCGCATTTTCAATCAATTAATTCACTTTTAACAGTCGTTAATATTAAATTCACTACAAAAATACATCAAATCTCAACAGGGCACGGGTGACGTAGATGCGCAGAAGGTGAACCCCTGACTGCGTGATCTGAGTTTCATCGTTCGTGCCCCTAAGCTGCCTTCACACGGTCGGTTTTTCTGTAGCTTTTTTTAACCCACCAAAAATGTTGGCATTCACATTATTCGCATTGGTTAAATCCAAAATCCCATCATTTTTTGTTGATGAACAATCTGGTCACACTTCTCTATACATATAAGTTTGTTTACATTATTTTTGCCAACAATTACTAAAAATACCTTTTTTACGTTAACATGTTCATGGCACAAATTTAACAGAAATAGAACACGTTCTGGTAAAAAAAAAAAAAAAAAACCGATGAAAAACCGCCCGCATGAAGGCAGCTTTAATGTTGGATACCCTAATAAAATATAAGTGTTATTGTGGATATGTAGCTTTAGAATATATTTGCAATAATTGCATATTTTGATTATTTAGACTAGCAAAGGTTGGCGTTAGCACACAATTGAGAAATAGCTAAAAACAGTTTAATAACATATCATCTTCCAACATTATAAGAGTATCCAACATTTATCATTCGTCTTGTGCAATTCTGTATTGCTTCGTTTGTAAATACACACACACACACCCACACTTACTGACTTAATAAGAGAATGAACTGACGAATGATGAACCCAAATTCAAAAAGTAAACCCAAATGCAATAAAATATTATTTTTGTTGAAGAAAACATTCTCATAGCAATAATACAGTTACAAACACACCAACAAACAGGTGTTAACAGATTGCCCGTGAGTTCCAACACTCATTAAGTTTTTATACCCTTAACCCATAAAATGGGTAAAAAGGGTATAGTGGTTTTGTGCAAAAGTATTTAAGAGGTGGTAGGAAGCATTTCCGACCCTATTAAGTACACATAATCTTGATCAGCATCAACAGCCTAGACGATATTGCCATGTCCGTCTGTCCGTCCGTCTTTATGAACGCGTGGATTACAGAGACTACAAGAGCTAGAGACTTCACATTTTGTATATAAGTTCTCCTATACCATGAGCAGAACAAGTTTGCTTCTAATTATCAATAACTATTCTGATTTCCGATATACGCATGGAATCGATAACAAAAATTATTCAATATGTGCAAGATAATTTAGATACAAGTTATCTCAAACTTACGTCGTTTTTGAAACGTCCCTTTTCACCCCTTTCTAGTAAATATGGGTTCACCCAATATTTACGGCGCGGCAATCTTCGTTTTAGCTCATAAGCTTTAATCCTTCTCCTAAGAATCATCAAAACAGCTAAAGCCATCAAGAAATCACTATTTTCCTTATCTTTGTTATTTAATTTTCTCCAATTTGTTAACACAATGAACATTTTGCAATACAAATTTTTGACTTTATGTGGAACCGTATGTAAAAACTTACCACTTTCCATAAATGAAATTCTTTCTGGGAATGGGTCCCTAAGCCATGATACAAAGAATACAGATGACGCATCGTCAACAGCTGTTTTCCAGCGGTTTTTTGCGTGACGTCACATGTGCCCAGTTGTGTTTTGAATTGCATATTGCATACAGACATTCTAGTGAATTTGAATAATAATGAATGTTAAAAGTGAGTTCATTGATTGAAAATGCTTTGTGCACATTGGTCACATGTGACGTCAAAAACAATTTTAAGAACAATTTGTTATTGTTTCATCTTAAAACTGCTTAGCGCATTTTCAATCAATTAATTCACTTTTAACAGTCGTTAATATTAAAATTCACTACAAAAATACATCAAATCTCAACAGGGCACGGGTGACGTAGATGCGCAGAAGGTGAACCCCTGACTGCGTGATCTGAGTTTCATCGTTCGTGCCCCTAAGCTGCCTTCACACGGTCGGTTTTTCTGTAGCTTTTTTTAACCCACCAAAAATGTTGGCATTCACATTATTCGCATTGGTTAAATCCAAAATCCCATCATTTTTTGTTGATGAACAATCTGGTCACACTTCTCTATATATATAAGTTTGTTTACATTATTTGTTGCCAACAATTACTAAAAATACCTTTTTTACGTTAACATGTTCATGGCACAAATTTAACAGAAATAAAACACGTTCTGGTAAAAAAAAAAAAAAAAAAAACCGATGAAAAACCGCCCGCATGAAGGCAGCTTTAATGTTGGATACCCTAATAAAATATAAGTGTTATTGTGGATATGTAGCTTTAGAATATATTTGCAATAATTGCATATTTTGATTATTTAGACTAGCAAAGGTTGGCGTTAGCACACAATTGAGAAATAGCTAAAAACAGTTTAATAACATATCATCTTCCAACATTATAAGAGTATCCAACATTTATCATTCGTCTTGTGCAATTCTGTATTGCTTCGTTTGTAAATACACACACACACACCCACACTTACTGACTTAATAAGAGAATGAACTGACGAATGATGAACCCAAATTCAAAAAGTAAACCCAAATGCAATAAAATATTATTTTTGTTGAAGAAAACATTCTCATAGCAATAATACAGTTACAAACACACCAACAAACAGGTGTTAACAGATTGCCCGTGAGTTCCAACACTCATTAAGTTTTTATACCCTTAACCCATAAAATGGGTAAAAAAGGGTATAGTGGTTTTGTGCAAAAGTATTTAAGAGGTGGTAGGAAGCATTTCCGACCCTATTAAGTACACATAATCTTGATCAGCATCAACAGCCTAGACGATATTGCCATGTCCGTCTGTCCGTCCGTCTTTATGAACGCGTGGATTACAGAGACTACAAGAGCTAGAGACTTCACATTTTGTATATAAGTTCTCCTATACCATGAGCAGAACAAGTTTGCTTCTAATTATCAATAACTATTCTGATTTCCGATATACACATGCAATCGATAACAAAAATTATCGAATTTAGAAAATGTAAACATAAGTGTTGAAGTAATGGGTAACGATAGAACTTTTCTGAAAATTTCGTCCAAATCGGTTAAGAAACACCGGATATATCGAATTTAATCGATTTGAAGACATTTTTGTGTAAACAAACTACCACTCAAAATTAACTACTGCAGGGTGAACAGCCAAACTATGATGCGGCCAAATGGCCAAATGCCAAATGCATTTTTAATGCAGCGGTGACCTCGGCTGTGCCTATAATCAAAAACACGTTCGGGTACGCTGAGTGAGCGCGACTCGTATGGCTTCATAATCCTCTTGTGCGGAGAAAACGCATCGTCTGCAACAATAAAATATGGTGTTGCAACTCCATTGAGATCGTTGTCTGGCGGAAAAGGTAGACTATCCTCTTCCCAAGTGAGCAATGTGAGAAGGCGCTCATATATATCGCCTTCGCTTCCATAAGCACCAACATCAATGTAGGCAAAGCGACAAGATGCGTCGCAAACAGCCATTAGAATAATGGAAAATAAAAACACTAGATGAGAAAATAATTGATTCCTTTATATATATTCGTTAATTATCAGGTGTGTAACTTACTTTATAGTTGTAGAAGGCGCTGCAATTGTTTGTGGTTATACTATGGCTATGTGCTTGCCATCAATTTGACCAACTGTCTTTGGAAACTTCCACTGGTCATAAAATAGTTGGCCCACATTAACATATTGGCCTGTGTCCAAATTCGAATCTCGTCTTTTAAAATAATGCAAATAGCATTACATACAAGCTCAATCGTCCGAGCAACATGTTGCGGACTAGTACTGTATATGCAGCTAACATGGCTTTGCAGATCTCCAGGCGCAAAATATCTAAAATACGTTGTACCATATGTTCATTGTGTACTTTTAATTACATTATTAATATACTTACTCTAAAACCATTGCTAACGTGGTTTTTAATGGTATCGCATCAGGACGAGTATTCCTTTTTGCCACCAAGTGCGGCTCAACCAAATTAAATAGCCAATTAAATCACGTCTCATTCATATAAAATTTTGGTAAAACACCGTTAAGGGGGGGGGGGGGGGGGGGGGGGGGGTGGTATATCATATTCTGAAACTATTCAATATGTGCAAGATAATTTAGATACAAGTTATCTCAAAACTTACGTCGTTTTCGAAACGTCCCTTTTCACCGCTTTCTAGTAAATATGGGTTCACCCATATTACGGCGCGGCAATCTTCGTTTTAGCTCATAAGCTTTAATCCTTCTCCTAAGAATCATCAAAACAGCTAAAGCCATCAAGAAATCACTATTTTCCTTATCTTTGTTATTTAATTTTCTCCAATTTGTTAACACAATGAACATTTTGCAATACAAATTTTTGCCTTTATGTGGAACCGTATGTAAAAACTTACCACTTTCCATAAATGAAATTCTTTCTGGGAATGGGTCCCTAAGCCATGATACAAAGAATACAGATGACGCATCGTCAACAGCTGTTTTCCAGCGGTTTTTTGCGTGACGTCACATGTGCCCAGTTGTGCTTTGAATTGCATATTGCATACAGACATTCTAGTGAATTTGAATAATAATGACTGTTAAAAGTGAGTTCATTGATTGAAAATGCTTTGTGCACATTGGTCACATGTGACGTCAAAAACAATTTTAAGAACAATTTGTTATTGTTTCATCTTAAAACTGCTTAGCGCATTTTCAATCAATTAATTCACTTTTAACAGTCGTTAATATTAAAATTCACTACAAAAATACATCAAAGCTCAACAGGGCACGGGTGACGTAGATGCGCAGAAGGTGAACCCCTGACTGCGTGATCTGAGTTTCATCGTTCGTGCCCCTAAGCTGCCTTCACACGGTCGGTTTTTCTGTAGCTTTTTTTAACCCACCAAAAATGTTGGCATTCACATTATTCGCATTGGTTAAATCCAAAATCCCATCATTTTTTGTTGATGAACAATCTGGTCACACTTCTCTATATATATAAGTTTGTTTACATTATTTTTGCCAACAATTACTAAAAATACCTTTTTTACGTTAACATGTTCATGGCACAAATTTAACAGAAATAGAACACGTTCTGGTAAAAAAAAAAAAAAAAAAAACGATGAAAAACCGCCCGCATGAAGGCAGCTTTAATGTTGGATACCCTAATAAAATATAAGTATTATTGTGGATATGTAGCTTTAGAATATATTTGCAATAATTGCATATTTTGATTATTTAGACTAGCAAAGGTTGGCGTTAGCACACAATTGAGAAATAGCTAAAAACAGTTTAATAACATATCATCTTCCAACATTATAAGAGTATCCAACATTTATCATTCGTCTTGTGCAATTCTGTATTGCTTCGTTTGTAAATACACACACACACACCCACACTTACTGACTTAATAAGAGAATGAACTGACGAATGATGAACCCAAATTCAAAAAGTGAACCCAAATGCAATAAAATATTATTTTTGTTGAAGAAAACATTCTCATAGCAATAATACAGTTACAAACACACCAACAAACAGGTGTTAACAGATTGCCCGTGAGTTCCAACACTCATTAAGTTTTTATACCCTTAACCCATAAAATGGGTAAAAAAGGGTATAGTGGTTTTGTGCAAAAGTATTTAAGAGGTGGTAGGAAGCATTTCCGACCCTATTAAGTACACATAATCTTGATCAGCATCAACAGCCTAGACGATATTGCCATGTCCGTCTGTCCGTCCGTCTTTATGAACGCGTGGATTACAGAGACTACAAGAGCTAGAGACTTCACATTTTGTATATAAGTTCTCCTATACCATGAGCAGAACAAGTTTGCTTCTAATTATCAATAACTATTCTGATTTCCGATATACACATGGAATCGATAACAAAAATTATCGAATTTAGAAAATGTAAAAATAAGTGTTGAAGTAATGGGTAACGATAGAACTTTTCTGAAAATTTCGTCCAAATCGGTTAAGAAACACCGGAGATATCGAATTTAATCGATTTGAAGACATTTTTGTGTAAACAAACTACCACTCAAAATTAACTACTGCAGGGTGAACAGCCAAACTATGATGCGGATCTTAAGTAAACAAAAGAACGGTCTAAAGATTTGTCATTTAAATGCTCTAAGCTTGGCAAATAAGATGGAAGAGTTTCGCTATATGTTTCTAGATTCTAATGTTGATGTTGTATGCGTGTCTGAAAATGGTTTGTCCCGGAATTCAGTGATCTGTCAATTATACATGAAGGCTTTAATGTGTTTCGCACAGATCGTTTAGGTCATGCTGGCGGAGTTGCCATTTTTGTCTCGAAGAGACTGACTTTTAAAGTTATTTCTAAGCATCCCAGTGACAGTTCAATTGAATTTATTTTCTTGAAACCAATAATTTAAATCCTGACAGCAGACTGCTCATTGGCTGTATATACAGACCACATATAGAATACTCAAATCTCATAGAATTAATGTCTAATTTAACTTTGAGGTACACTGATGTAATCTTGACTGGTGACTTAAATAGCAACATGTTAACAGACCATCACTTAATGAACGAAATGGAATCAGTAGGTTTAAAACTAGTCAATTTAAGAACACCAACTCACTTTACCCGAACTTCTACCACCCTACTCGACGTATTTTTTGTGCAAAACCTAGAGAACATACTCCTATATGACCAGCTGTCTGCACCAGCATTTTCAAAGCATGACATAATTTTTCTAAAGTATGATCTAAAACTTAAATATAATAATCAGAGTGTAAAATTTAGAGATTAAAAAAAAAAGATTTATTTGGTTTACACGAGGAATGCAGTAATCTCAAAAAAAAAAAAAATCAATGAGTGTTGGAACTCACGGGCGATGTGTTAACACCTGTTTGTTGGTGTATTTGTAACTGTATTTTTGCTATGAGAACGTTTTCTTGAAAAAAAGAAAATACTTTATTGATTTTGGGTTTACTTTTTGAATTTAGGTTCATCATTCGTCAGCTTATTTTGCCAAGGAACAGAACCTTCGCTTGAGTTAACATATTCCTTAATGTTATTTCTAACAAAATTTGGATAATCTTCTAGGCGTCCCCAAATGCTATCCGATCCAAGATCAGGAGTGCTTTCAACTTGATACGCCTCTTGATCCTGAGCCCTATAATCAATTGGATTAAGGCGGATAAGTAGGTTGTGCATATAACAGCAGGCTGAAGCTATTTTTTTGTGCTGAGGGTGACACCTCAAAGTCCTTTGAACAGACATCCATTTGGCCAAATGCCAAATGCATTTTCAATGCAGCGGTGACCTCGGCTGTGCCTATAATCAAAAACACGTTCGGGTACGCTGAGTGAGCGCGACTCGTATGGCTTCATAATCCTCTTGTGCGGAGAAAACTCATCGTCTGCAACAATAAAATATGGTGTTGCAACTCCATTGAGATCGTTGTCTGGCGGAAAAGGTAGACTATCCTCTTTCCCAAGTGAGCAATGTGAGAAGGCGCTCATATATATCGCCTTCGCTTCCATAAGCACCAACATCAATGTAGGCAAAGCGACAAGATGCGTCGCAAACAGCCATTAGAATAATGGAAAATAAAAACACTAGATGAGGCTTTTCTGATTTCAAAATGCGGGGGGGCTGGGGGCGGAATGAGTGAGCGTGGCTCCCAAATTTTTGATGCAGTTTTTTGGGGGCTGCTAGTAGCTATCTTCTTACCAAATTTGGTATTTCTAGCTGTAAGGATGTGCGAAATATGTGGATTTATCGGTTTTGAGTTATCGAATTTATCGATTTGCCAGCCCCCCAGTTATCGTAGAACCCCAATTTTGACACTTTAATTTACTATCCCATAGTTAAAGAGAATTGGAAAGTTTCAAGTCTCTAGCTTGAAGAGTTGTAGAAGAAAATTGGACACTTACAGACGGACAGACGGATTGACACTATGACGGACATTGCACAAACCCAATATACTCTTTACCTTCGGTATCGAGTATAAAAATAAGGGATAGGATAAGCGAAAGTAGAGATAGGAAGTGAGGGAGATGTAAATGAGCTAAATAACAAATTTGTTGATTTAAATGTACCTGTGACTAACTGTAATACATATTTGAGTTCTGTGTTGTTCAATAGTGGTAGTAACGTTTTTGATTTTATATGTGTCAGTCCATTTGATGTGTTGTCAGCTATGTCATTAATTAAATCGAGTGCAATAGGATTGGATGACGTAAAAATGTACTATTGCCCAATGGATTGCTGCTAATTCTTGTTCTGTTCACCCTTTGCACTTTCACCCTTTGTATATGAACGAGATGCGTATGCAACTGGAAGTTGGAGTCCATTTTAGTTTTGAGTTAAAACTTCTCCACACGCTTGATTACTAGCATCCGTTATAATGCAAAATTCTTTGCTGAAATCTTGGTAGTGTAGTAATGTTGGTTGATTTAGCTTTTCTTTAAGGTATTGGAATGCATTTTGGCATTCAACTGTCCATTCAAAAGGAATATTCGGAATATTCGGCGAAATTGTTTATAAATCGTCTATAATAGTTGCAGAATGCAACGAATCGTCTCGGGCTGTCCGCATCATGTGGGACTGGATAGTTTTTTAATGACGTTGTATTTTTTGTCGTCTGGCAAGATTCCTTTATCTGTGCATATGTGACCGGGAAAGGTTACTTCATGCATGAAAAATGAACATTTTTGCGGATGTAATTTAAGGTTGTATTTCCTACATTTGTCAAAAACATCAGTTAAGTTTTTAAACATATGTTTTTCGCAACAACCGATAAATATTAAATTATCCATTCTGAAAAAGATGGTTTGACTATGTTGTCGTTGATCAACTTTCCAACTTGTTTTTGGATCTCATCTGCATGGCTATTCGGGCCTCCATGGTTTTCTATGTACACAGGTTAATTATCTTTTAGTGTCAATTGTTGTTTATAAAAATTTTTTGTTGTGATTGATTCGGTTTCGAGACCGAATACGTCAATATACTTGGCGCATAAACTTGTTACACCCCTTTTACACGATGAAGTTTTTGCGTCTGAAGCATTCGTTTGTAGGCATAGGGTGTAGAGGGTAGTGTTGGGTTGCTCATGAGTGAGTGAACAAAAAAGAGTTGTTCATTAAACTGAGCGAGTGAACATGTTCAGCCCGTCAGTTGTTCACTGTTCAGTTGCTCCTTACTCACTGTTCAGTTGCTCACTACTCACTGTTCAGTTGTTCTTTACTCACTGTTCAGTTGTTCAGCTGTTCACTGTGTTCAGTGTTCAGCAAGGGAACATTTGCACCAAGTGAGCAATGAGCAACCAAACACAACCCAACACTACTACTATCGCTTACATTAAAAATACCAACTTTATTTTAGCCGTTAGAGATTTTGTGGAACAATTTAGTGTTTTGATTTACATATTATTTTTTTAACTATGTCGATTAATTTCTATATTTTTTAAAATAAAACATGATTAACTAAACATCAAAAAAATATAACTCTGATTTGGCGAATTTGCAGCCGTTTTTCGTATTTCATTTGGTTTTAAATTGAATTTTCCCGTTTGTTTTAATTGTTGAAAAACGCATATACAAAATTTAAAATGTCTCGACCACAAAGTGCTATATGGAAGCACTTTACAGATTTGGGCAATAAAGAGGCCAAATGCAAGTACTGCCGCAATGTGCTGAGCAGCAAGTCGCAGAGCAACTTGGGGCGGCCCTTGTCAAGTAAGCACCCAACAGCAAAGGAGCCGGTTGTCCGCCAAAGCGATGAGACTGCCGATATTGGGGAAGAAATTAATAGACAACAAGTGGAAACGTTGCAGTCGGACGCAACCGACTGCGGCATACTCGCTACCAGTATTAAAACATGTAAAAAGAGGCCTGATTGCAAAGGGGTACGGATGGGGCAGGGGTGTACGCTGCCTTAAAGATTCTCCGATGCAGATGGGGATGCCACCAACTATCTTCCTACCAAATTTGGTGACTCTAGCTGAAAGTTAGTAAGAGCTGTTGAAAGGGGGGCTGGGGGCGGTATGGGTGGGCGTGGAATCCAAAGTTTTGATGCAGATCTGTGTGGAATGTCAATTGCTATCTTCACACCAAATTTGGTGACTCTAGCTAAAAGTATGTATAAGGTGGAGAAAGGGGGGCTGGGGGCGGTATGGGTAGGCGTGGCTCCAAAACTTTGATGCAGTTTTTTGAGGGTCGTTACCAGGTATCTTCCTACCAAATTTGGAGGCTCTAGCTCCACAACTCTGGAAGATACACGCTTTCCCGTTTTTGACGAAGCGTTGGGGTGGATGGGGGCGGCTAGGGCAGTATCGATAGGCGGGTCATCATCACCTATCTTGGCACCAAATTTGGTGGCTCTAGCTCAAAAACTGTGGGAGCTATAGGCTTTTTTGACTTTAAATTTCGGGGGGGCTGGGGGCGGAATGGGTGGGCGTGGCTCCAAAATTTTTGATGCAGTTTTTTTTGGGTTGCTATTAGCTATCTTCCCTCCAAATTTGGTAGTTCTAGCTGTAAGTTATCGTAGAACCCCCATCTTGACACTTTAATTTACTATCCCATAGATAAAGAGAATTGGAAAGTTTCAAGTCTCTAGCTTGAAGGGTGTGGAAAAAAGTTGCGAACATACAGACGGACGGACGGACGGACGGACGGACACCATGACGGACTTTGCTCAAAACCAATATACTCTTTACCTTCGGTATCGAGTATAACAGCGCGTGACCGAGTTTTTTCACAAGCCGATAACTGCCAGCAAAAGTCAAAAAATTGATAGACAAGTGGTAAAAATGATCGCTAAAGGTCATCATGCGCTTCGGATGGTGGAAGAGCCGGAATTTCGACAATTGATTGAGGATGTCTCGCATTGCCCTGGATATAAGCTTCCCACACGAAAAACGGTTTCCAACGTTTTGATGCCGCAAATTTGCCAAGAGCAGATGGCTATCATTAAGGAGGAAATGGTTGATGCAACTGCGGTTTGCCTAACAACCGACTGTTGGACATCATTGGCGCTTGAGAGTTTTATGGCTGTGACTGCCCATTTTATTGAAAAGCAGTCAACAACATTGAAATCTTTTATGCTGTCCTGCGAACAAGTTTGGGAGAGCCGTACATCCCAAAATTTGGCAGAACGCTTAAAAAAGGTTGTGGTTGAATGGAACATTCAAAACAAAGTTGCAGCGATTGCCTTAGACAATGCATATAATATCGTTGGTGCAATCAAAATGGGCAGCTGGCGGCACATACCGTATTTCGCGCATAATCTTAACCTTATTTTTCAAAAAGGCTTGGAGCAAATATACGGAATCCGCAAAAAATTCAGTGCAGTTGTCCAATCTTTTCACCGCAGCACAACGGCTTATAAAAAACTAAAGGACACCCAACTGCAACTAAATCTGCCGGACATTAAATTAGTTCAGGATGTTCCAACTCGCTGGAACTCCACGTTCAAATTGTTTGAACGTTTAATAACATTAAAAGAAGCGGTTATGCTGGTGGTAGCGATTCTGCGACCCGATCTGGGTTTAACTAATCAAGATTTTGAAGTTATTGAAGGAGTACAACCCATACTGCAACCATTTTTGCAAGTTGCAACTGAAATTTCTGCGGAAAAAAATGTAACACTATCAAAAGTGATAGTTTTGGCCGGAATTCTGCAAAAAAAGATAGCCTGCATTAGTTTTGGCTTAAACGAGTCAGCCGCTGCAGTGGGAACTGTACTAATGAAGGAGATGGAGCACCGGTTCAAGGACTTGGACTCGAACCCATTGTTTGCGGAAAGCACAATATTGGATCCCCGATTTAAAGGGAGAGTGTTTAGAAACCAGGACAGGTTTTCCTCGGTTTCTAACATTAAAAAAAACATCCAGCGCCATGCAAACGATACTCCTGAGAACACCGTGGAAGAAGAAATCGTGCCAAAAACAACAGACGACGATATTTGGAAGGAATACGATGACATCTTCCAGAAAGTGAGCAAGCCGTCAAACAACACAGCGGCATCAATACGAGAAATGGACAAATACCTTTCTGAAGAGTATTTAAATCGGAAGGATGATCCATTAAAATGGTGGGAACAGAGAAAGGGGCTATATCCACACCTATACCAATATATGGTGAAACGCATGTGTTTATTGGGCACATCAGTGCCATGCGAGAGAATATTTTCGAGTGCGGCACAGACCATCACAAAGAGGCGAACACTGCTAAAGCCAAAGCAAGTAAATAACCTTACATTTTTGCATAATAATATGTAAAAGATGCTGAAAGGTAAAAAACTTAGATGACATAATTTATCTTTCAAAAAACTAACTCAGCTTTATTTCAGCTTAAACAAATTTCCTGCCATTGGCAGAATACACACACCATGAATGCCAAGACATTCAAAATTTAAATCAATTTGTTTTTAGTTTTCATTTTTATTTTATTCTTAATATTTTTTTTAATTATATTTTTATTTAAAGTATTATGAGCATTGAATGCTGAATAAACTGAAGTTCCTTATTTTCGTAGAAAAAAATTAAAAAAGGTTTGCTATTATTTTAGATGGGAGTTTACATGAGATTACATTGTACAGTGAACAGCTGAACAGTGAACAAATGAGCAGTGAGTACAGAACAACTGAACAGTGAGTAGTGAGTAACTGAACAGTGAGTAGTGAGCAACTGAATAGCTGAACAAGTGAGTAGTGAGTAACTGAACAGTGAGTAGTGAGCAACTGAATAGCTGAACAAGTGAGTAGTGAGTAACTGAACAGTGAGTAGTGAGTAACTGAGCAAAGTGAGTGAGTTAACTCACTTTGAAAAAAAGAACAAGTGAACATGTTCACCAAAGTGAGCAATGTTTATCCAACACTAGTAGAGGGTTACAGCTGCAAGCAATGCTTCATGACTTGTGAAGCAATGATTTATTTTTCTCATTTTGCTTTGCCTTATTCCGATTGCATGTAAACACAGAGTTGCACAGTGTTTAATGTGAATAATAAAGTTATCGATACGAAATATCGCACAACGTGAAACGATGAAATGAACTGTTGAACACTCCAATTGTTTTGGTTAAGAAATTATTAGTAGAAATGTTCACTGAATCCATTTTATATACTTGTTACTTCTTAAATAAATAAAACAATCGATGGCAAAGATATATGTTTATCGACCATAAATTTAAATCAGAGTTGCATTTACAAAGAAAATGCTGCATGAAAAAACTTCATCGTGTAAATGCGACCAGATTTGCAAAGATGTTTTAAAACAGAATGACAAAAAATAACTTCTTGAAAAAACTTCATCGTGTAAAAGGGGTCTTAAATGTGAGAATGAGATATTTTTCTCTATTTGCCCTGGTTTTGTGAACTACATCGTAGTTTAAAGTGATTCATGTTTTAATTGATCAATTGTATTTAATTGGTCAGTACTAGTTGTATTAAGCAAACGGACAAAAGTATTTTGGTAATTTTGGAATGAATATACTATCTTCTTTTGAAGTGAGTACGATTTTTCGGACGACTTGGGATCTTGCTGGTAGAAGTATTGAGTTTTTACCAGAGTCATATGTTATTGGAACATGAATTGGGTATTTTAAATTGTTGGGTCTAATTATAAACCAATCTTCTGATTGTTTGAAGTCAAGTTGGCAATAGAATTTTTTAATAAAGTCAATGCCTATTATTCCATCACATGGTATAGCGAAATCTAAATCAACTATATGAAAGTTGTGTGGGATTATATTTTTGACTGTCTGTATCTCGATTGAAGCTAGACCTTTTGATTTTAAAATCTCTTTACTAATGCCTTGAATATTTATTACGTTATTTGCTTGAATGCCTTGAAAGAGATCAGAAGTTTCTTTAAGTATTGAAATGTCTGCACCCGTATCTATTAAAAATTTAAGTTTTTTACCGATTGACACATGGTCAAATGAAACAAATATATTGAGACTAAAATTAATACATACTTTGTTGTTTGTTATTGGTTTGTATCTAAAGGTTGTTGAGGACTTTCCCGAAACTTCTTGGGCTACCCGGACTTTATTTGTATTGTGGCCTCTGTTTGAGTTGCCACGGCCTCTAAAGTTTCCTCTATTTTGGCCTCGCCCCCTGTAATATGCCTCGATAGTTACCTCGGTTACCTCTGTTCTATCCAGGGTTTGATTGTTGCTGATAGAACAGAACAGTGTTGTTCTGTCCTGTAGTCTCAGTGCAACTATTTACGAACTTGGAAATGGCATCGTTCACATTATTGAACGTGCCTGCCTGCATGATAAGTTTTACCTTATCTGTTGTGCAGTTCTTTGTCATTGCCTTTACAGCTTGTGTAGTGCTGTATTTCTTAGCTTAATCCATTGACAAACCGTCGTTAATGTAAGCTCCTTCAATTGTTTAGTCAATTTTTCCACCTCTTGGGTCTATTGACCGGCTGTTTTTCCCTTTTGCTGAAGGTTAAGGAGTTTAGCAGATATGACTTATACCGATTCTCCCTTAACTGAGCTTGACAACTTTGAGATGATAGCATTGATACTCTGCTCGTCACTTATTAAGTTTCTAGCATAGCCTTTCAGTTTTGTTTTTATTAGGCTCACCGCATTATTTTCATGGGCGCCTTTTAACGATTCTACTAGGACTAATGCATCAAGGAAACTTCTTAAGTTTTGAGCTTGTCCATCGAATTCTGGCAATAGAGAAGAGGCTAGCCTCAAAAATGCAACTAAATTTTCTGCCATGATGGGTTTGGTTGCATCTGTATCTTTGCCTTCTGTTTGTTCCATTAGCTGAGATTTGTCAAATGTGGCTATTTTATTTACTTCATTAGGGAGAAATATGACAAGCTCATGCCTCTCCGAAATATATACAAGGTTTTCTCTTAATCGCTTTAAAATTTCTTGACCTTACGTAATTTGAAGTTAATCAGCTTTGTGAGCGTTGGTAAATATAATTTTTCTAACGTTGTTATAAGTGTTTACCAACAGCTCTAAATGTTTTGACTTTGTTTTATTTGAAACCTGTGCACTCTGGTTAAGGCACTTGAAAGATTTATCAAATTCTGTTCTTTTATAACTTTTATAACGTATTTACTTATATGATCTAGTTTGACTCCTGCTTTCGTTCAACATAGACGTGCTTCCAACCACTCTCAGTTACAACTAAGCCGCAGCCAAAAACTAAAACAATCACAGCAACACTTAACTTAACACATCCACAACAAGCAAAGCCAAAACTTAATAACTCCACAACACCTACTGCATCGCACCCGGTGCAAAGGCACCCAATCACCAAGAACAAGCCGCCGGACCGTAGAGGTTCACCCGCCACCGACCAAATCAAGATCGACAAAACAATACACATCAAAACAACATCCATCGGACCCAAATACCTTGTTATTACACGTAAAGACAGCACAGATTAGCACCTCACCTTTTCTAATACAAAAAGTGATCGACAACGTTTACTCGAGCGAACTCGAAACATGCAAAAGGCTGCGAAATCGAACTATCCTAATAAAAACTAAAAATTACATGCAAGCAACCAAGTTGATTCAACTATGCTCACTAAGCAACGAAATAAAAATATAAATAACTGAACACAACTCTCTCAACTTCTCGAAGGCAGTAATGTACTCCAATGACCTTAGAGGAATACCCGAAGAATAAATCTTAAGAGAACTCAGGCGACAGAATGTGTGCGAAGTAAAGAAAATAATGAAAAAACAGAACGCAAACATGGTTGAAACGGGACTCATCATTCTGACTTTCGCATCTCCTACACCACCCGAGACCATTAACATAGGATATGAAAGAGTAAACCTAAAACCGTTCATACCACTTCCACTCCGCTGCAACAACTGCATGCGTTATGGACACTCCCAAAGCATATGCAAAAACCAAAAAATTTGCCCATTCTGTTTTCAAGAAGCACATTTAAAAAAAGACTTAAACGAACAGTGCAACGCAACAAAAATTTGCATCAACTGCAAATCAACAAACAGCAACAACGCCGAACACTCAGCATTCGACAAAGCATGCCCAAATTTCCTAAGAGAGAAAGAAGTGCAAGCTATTATCACCACACAAAGAGTCGACCGCAAGCGCGCAAACGAACTCTACAAAGAGAGACACCAACACGGAACATCAACTTACGCTACAGTCACCAAGAGCGCACCAAACCTCACCCCGCCCGCTAAGCCACAAACAGCCGACAAACCGATCTGCTCTAGCCACGCTCGGCTACTCACACGCTATGACGACATGCTCTCAGACATACAACTAACAATACCGAAGCCTCAAACAGAATTATCACAAAAAACAAAACCAACAAAAACAACAACAAAACCTAACCCAGCCAAAATATTGCCGCTCAAAACATCTGCAAGAACAAGAGCTGCAATCAAAAAACAAGAAACCATAAAAAAAAACAATTACAAGGGAAAACGGAACTAAAATAAAAAATTCTCAACACGAATCCAACGAACAATTCGAACCTATGTCAGACGAAGAAGTTTATTAATAACAAGAAGCCCTTAAACAACAGAGTGGTGCGCCCAAAGCAGAGTCTGCGAAGATCATTGATAGTCACAGACTCTGTTTCTGGCGTACCCTCTACGCAAAAGCCATATTTAAAACCAACCTCACTGTAAACACCCTCACACTTACCCATTCAATTATAACTCTACTTAAGCTACTTCTAATACTATGTCTCTAAAATGCATACAATGGAATATACGCGGATACATAAACAACTACAGTGAGCTACAAACAGTAATAAAAAACTTCAATCCTAACATAATAGCACTACAAGAAACCCACCTAAAATTTTCAACAAACATCCCCATACCCATAAACTACTCACTACACTCCCTTAATACCTTCCAACACTATGGTAGAGTAGCACAATTACGCACAATTCCCTACAAACAAAAACTTGGCCCTTAGCAAACGACTTCGACGCAATATGCCTTAGAAACGTCCTCAATAAAAACCAAAACACCCTCATAATGGGCGACTTCAACAGTTGGCACACACTATGGGGATCAACAAAAAACAACAAAAAAGGTAATACAATCGCATCATTTACACAAAACTCCAATTTCACACTACTTAACGACAAATCACCTACACACTTCTCAACGCACAACGCTTTCTCTCACATAGACCTCTCACTCTGCACATCAGACATTATTACAGACACGACATGGAAAATAACTGACGACCTTAACGGAAGCGACCACTTTCCAATATTAATAGCAATATTCCAGCAAAACAACATAGACCCTAAATAACCGAAATTCAACCTAAACAAAGCCAACTGGCAGAAATACTGGTACTGGTACCTTACAAACGATCTCAATACAAAAATTAATATATCTACCAACATAAACAAAGAGACAGCCAACATAAATAAAATTATAATTCAATCAGCACATCACAGTATACCACAAACAGGCAACACACACCACCCAAACAATGTCCGATGGTGGAACAACACACTAACAGATTTAAAAAAAGAAAAAAACAAAGCATGGCAAATACTCAAAAGAAACATCAACCAAACAAACCTAATAACATTTAGAAAAGCCAATGCTCGCTACAAAAGGGAAATAAAAATATCAAAACAAAAATCTACAGCCCAATTTACAGAAGAAATAAATCCAAACACACCCACCTCAAAAATCTGGACCAACATCAGAACATTCTGCGGGCTAAACCCTTCCAAAGCCATACACTTTATTAAAGACCCACAAACCCACCTAAACATAACAGCCAAACAAGAAATAGCTAACACATTCGCCCAACGCTGGGAAAATGAGTCCAGAGACACAAACTTCCCACCTGAATTCTCCAACATAAAATACTCATCAATATACACACCAACAAATAATACACCCCTACAAACAGCTAAGATGATAGAAAAAAAAATCACTATGATGAAATGCAATCCGCACTATCCAAACTTTCTGGTAAAATACCAGGAGAAGATCGCATTTCATACCCCATGATCAAGAACTGCTCGCCTACCCTTAAACAAAGACTCCTCAACCACTATAACAATATCCTACAAAACTACCTCCCACAAACCTACAAAACTAGCCTAACAATTCCCATACTAAAGCCTAACACCGACGAAACATCCATTAACTCATATAGACCTATCTCCCTCAACCCATGCATCAGCAAACTCATAGACGAAATAGTAGCCAAAAGAATTTGGTCGTTTGCTACCGCCAACAACCTCTTTCACCAACACCAAATGGGCTTTAAGCAGGGAAAATCTGTTACAGACAGTCTACTTTACGTAGCCCACCTGATAGCTAACTCCCTCGCAAAAAAATAACACAGCTCGCTCTATCATATCTATAGACTCCTCTAAAGCTTTCGATAGAGTTGGAGTACACTCCATCCTCAACCAACTAACAGAATGTAAAATCGGTCAAAACATATACAACTACATAAAAAACTATATGAGCAAAAGGAAAATAAAAACAAGAGTAGGGAACTGCACATCTGACACTCACACATTACACAACGGAATACCGCAAGGATCACCCATCTCCGTAATCCTATTCCTCATCGCCTATAATAAATTGTCAGCTACAATAGCACTACAAAAAAACATTAAATTCTGCGCATTTGCAGATGATTTCCACCTTATTATCAACCATAACAAATGCAAAAATGACAACACCAACCTAAACAATCTGTTTAGGAATATTGAGAAGTGGTGCACACAATCTGGAGCTACCCTCTCCCCAAACAAATGTAAACACATACACATTTGCCAAAAACACAATTGCATGGTCCAAATAACAACACACAACTACATAATACCTAAAGTTACAAATATGCGAATTCTTGGACTTAACATAAACCAAAAATTCAAATGGGACACACATATAGAGAACATAATCCCAACTCTTCACAAAAGACTTAATATAGTAAAATGCCTTTCATCCCCAAAATTCAATTGCAACACATCCACCCTCGTCTCCATATTTAAGGCACTTATTTTAGCAAAAATCGACTTCGGTCTTATATTCTATGGAAAAGCACCTAAAACCAGGTTAAAAAATACAAACAATCATAAACAGTGGAATAAAATCGGCCCTCGGTGCATTTAGGACAACACCGGTCAACAACCTACTGGCGGAAACTAAAATTCCACACATCACCGACAGATACAACCTCCTAACGAGCAAAACAGCCAAAAACATAATTTTCTCCAAACACTCACCAATACACACAATAATAAACAAACCAAACATACACAAGTATGCACAAAAAATCGACTCAGCGGTCTCAAGAACAATAAACATCTGTCTCGCCCACAACATCCCAGTCAAACCCACCAAAATAATAAAACCCAACAGACCCCCCTGGGACTTAAACCCAAACACAATAGACACAACCCTACACCAATACACCAAAAACACCACAAACCCTTTAGTATTCCAAAAACACTTCTAGAATTTAAAAACAAACACACCCACTATCACTTTGTCTACACCGACGGGTCCAAATCCACCCACAACACCTCATTCGCCATCACAACGGAAGACTTACATCGATATTCACAGCAGAAATAATAGCAATACTCGAAGCCCTTAGCACAATACTAAAAAAAAAAACGGCAAATGGATCATATGTTCCGATTCCCTATCCTCCCTAAAAGCAAAACAAAACATCGACAACCACAGCCTCTACCCAAAATCAATACGAGCACTTCTGACAAGACACCAAAACAAAGCAAAACTAATGTGGAAAAATTAAAATAAAAGGCAATGAATTCGCAGATTCACACGCCAAAAATGCAATTAAATTCCCACTCACCACTACCAATAATATAAACATGACGGACATAAACAAATACTTCAAAAGTCAAGAAACACGATCAATACTGAATTACCCAACATCAAACTGGTACAGAAACATTAACCCCAACAACATAAATATTCTACAAATTTTTAAAACCTTAAAACAGAACGAAATACCCAGACTCAACCAAATAAAATTAATTAGACTACGACTGGGACACACAAAAATCACAAACCAACACTACATTGACAAAAACATAACCAACCACTGCCCCCTATGCCAAAACAACTCCGCAATAAGCCACGAACACATCCTAACAAAATGCCCGTCCTTAACAACAGCCCGAACCAAATTCCTCCTAAACAAAAACCCAATAGACATCCTATCAAACCCATCCATAGAAAACATCACCCTTATAATAAATTTTCTAAAAGAAACAAACCTTTACCACAAAATATAACAGCAACAAGACAAAACTGCGCGTATATTCCACACCAATACTACCAACTTAACTTAAAATATAAATATCCAATACAATGCTGCAAAAAAAAAAAAAAAAAAAAACATGTACCTAATCACACACATGTAAATAACTTAATGTAAATACGTACTTAATACAACACAGCTGAAGGCCCTGGCAGCCATGCTACTATAACACTAGCCCATAAGTTTTAACTTTAAGCTAGCTTTAATAAATAAAAATACTTATATGATCCCAGTCCATTAAATTCGTTATATAAGAATTTCATTAAACTTTACAAACGAGAATGTTAGTAACTTCACCCAGTATTGGGTTGAATGCTATTGAAAAAGTAACTTCAACATTTGGTAGAGATTTGAGCAATTGGAGTTTTTGTTTTTTAGTACAATTTATTAGTGGTGAAAATACACTATTGTACGTTGCTATGAATAAGTGCTCCAATTCGTAAACACTTATTGGGTGTTCGGAGAGCAAGAACAGAATTCTACTAGCAAATAATGGGTCTTTTTTTGTTTTTTCTTTTAGTAAGGTTTTTGTATTCATTTTACTGTTATTTTATACATTTTTTTTTTTAATATTTCTATTTGAGCTAAGTCGATGGCCCTACTTTGATATCTGCTTTTCATGCTATTTCGGTTCAATTTATAAAGTTTAACTACTGAGCTTATTATCATTATCGCGGCTATTATTGCAACTAAAACAAGCATGTATTGCATATCTGGTGGATTAACGTGAACTTTGTTAATAACGTTGGCGGTCGAATCCACCGATTTCACATCAACAATGCCCATTATGTTTCCTTGTGGAACTGTTTTAACTTTGAAAGTGTATATTTTGTTTCTAACTGCTCTATTCCAACTTACGATCCTATATATTTTTTTTAAAACAAATTTTTATTTTTTTTTGTATACTATTTTTCGACCTTTCACTCATTTGAGCCCATTTTTTTATTATAGTATTAATTATATATAAATGTACTATTTTATATATTTTTATTTTGATATTTTACAGTTCTCTAGCTATTTTTTCTAATGGGGCATAAAAGGTTCCGCTCAATTTTACATGTTATAAGTATATCAATATATATATTCAGCTTGATGATATTCTGCTTGATGACCTTCTGCTTGATGACCTTCTGCTTGATGACTTTCTGCTTGATGACCTTCTTCTTAATGACTTTCTGCTTGATGACGCATCAGCTTTTCGTCGCCGGATGTGGCACGCTGATGCTCCCTCGTATGTGCGAAAGGCGGTCCTTAACGTTTTACACTTATAGATCCTTGTTTTATTTTGCACGTATATTGGCAATGTGGTGATATCATTGGTCCCTCGCAGTCCTTAGGGCAGGTTTTCTTTAATGTCGGAATTTTTCTGAAGGGTGGAGGTTTGGTTATTACTTTGTTTTTAATAATGTTAATGTGAGATAAGTGTTGTTGTTGTAGTTGTTGCATTAGTTTAGTAGTTTCTTTTTAAGTATTTTTTTTTTTAAGCTCGAGTGTCACGGTCGCCATATAGACTCAGCATTATCCTCATATAGAGATCGTACACAACTCTTTCGTTTAGCGTTCATTTATTGAATGATCTTGAGTTCTTTTTCTACGTTTAATATCTACAAAGAGAGGGAGAGCGAGTGAATATATTTAAGCGGAGAGTGGCTTAAATGCAAGCGCAGCGTTTCCCGTAGAGCAACGGTCTCACGCTTATGTGGCCTTCTTAAGTGAACTCATATTACGGCATGCGCAGACCACATGCATTTATGTTTATTCTTATTTAGGCATTTGTTTTTGCTTGCAACAAAGTGTTACAAGTTATTCTAATTGTACTTATAATTATATATGTACACTACAATACCAAATTTGGTGACTCTAGCTCAAAGTTTGTGAAATGTGGTGGAAAGGGGGCGGTATGGGTGGACTTGGCATCCAAATTTTTGCTGCAGATCTATGTGGAATGTCAATTGCTACCTTCATACCAAATAAGGTGACTCTAGCTCGAAGTTTGTAAAAGTGGGGAAAGGGGAGCTGGGGGCGGTATGAGTGGGCGTGGCAACCAAAGTTTTGCTGCAGATCTGCAGATTTTTGGGGGTCGTTACCAGCTATCTTCCTACCAAATTTGGTGGCTCTAGCTCCACAACTCTGGAAGATACATGCATTCCCGTTTTTGACGAAGCGTGGGGCAGCTGGGGCGGCTATGGCAGTATTGGTGGGCGTGGCATACAAACTTTTGATGCAGTTTTTGGGGGGTCATCATCACCTATCTTGGCACCAAACTTGGTGGCTCTAGCTCAAAAACTGTGGGAGATATAGGCTTTTTTGACTTCAAAATGCGGGGGGCTGGGTGCGGAATGTGTGGGCGTGGCTCCAAAATTGTTGATGCAGTTTTTTGGGGGCTGCTAGTAGCTATCTGCCCACCAAATTTGGTAGTTATAGCTGTAAGGATGTGCGAAATATGTGGACTTATCGGTTTTGAGTTATCGAATTTATCGATTTGCCAGCCCCTCATTTATCGTAGAACCCTCATCTTGACACTTTAATTTACGATCCCATAAATAAAGAGAATTTGAAAGTTTCAAGTCTCTAGCTTGAAGGGTGTGGAAAAACTTGCGAACATACAGACGGACAGGCGGACGGACGGAGACCATGACGGACACCATGACGGACAAAAAAACCAATATACTCTTTACCTTCGGTATCGAGTATAAAAAAAACAAGAGTGGTTCCATACATATTTTTATTGAATACATTGCTCCGAATTCTGTTTAAGAAATGCGGCATTACTGCATTGACATCGAAAACTGTGAATCGCACTAGGTGGCAGCATCTGATATCTGACGATTTCAATCCGCTCATAATACTGCGCAATAGCCATTTTGGTGCCGGGGATTTATCAGCTGATTTTAGGTAAACTTGGTGCGCTGATTTCAAAACTGCAAACAGTTTTCCTCTAGCAGCTCTAGTTTTTGATAGATATGCCTAATTCAACATATAAGAGAATACATACCTATGTATTCCTATACATATACATATACATATGTATGTATTCATGTTTATATATAAAGAAGTATAAATATGTCGGATATAATTAATTGAAATACCTTATTTGGTTGAGTTAGGCCCAATATTTCAATGTCCGGTTAAATTTTCGTTTAGCTAACTGCCGCATTATTTTGCTGGTCGAGTTAAAACAGTTTGGTTGTCTCAAAGCCAAAATAACCTTTCATCGATAAGTAACTATCGCCTTAAAAGCGTTGCCACATAAATACACAGCGTTGCCATTTATAGCGAGCGGCTCAGCTGTTTTTTGTTATTGTTTTGGTTGGTGACTGGCAAATTTTGCATATTTTAAATATATAAAATTGAAATGAACACGCCTGATTGCAAACGGTTCCGTGGGAAAAACTTTTCGCTTTCTGCGGAGCATTTGTTGTTGAGCGACGCCGTTACGTGGAAGCAGAAGGACGAAGCGTGGCAGAAACTTGCTGCTCAGTTCACTGCGCAAACTGGTGTTAGTCGTTCGTGGAAAGACAAATATGCTGTGAAAGACAAATATGATGTGCGATGCCATTTTTCTTTAATAACAAAATAAATATACAATTCAAGGGACAGCTGTTTGCTTAATCGATTATTCTTATCGATATATCGTGACTTCAACGCGCTATAAATTTTAACCGAGACCAAGCCTTCCGGTTAGTTTGTTTCTCATATACTCCTAACCGAACATTGAGAGACTCAAATTCGACTAAACTTAGAATAAGTTGACTAACCGGAGATTGAGATATTAGGCCTTAAAGGATGAACTAAGTCAATGAGTTCTAGTTCTAGTTAATTTGAGTGAGAACGCGGTAGGAGAATGGCAAAATCCTACTGAGCTTGGCGCATTGGTATAAGTGAGAAACGTGAATAAGAGAAGTCAGAAAGGATGACACAAGAATAAGTTTACAGACTCCAGGTTCGAGAGTCAAGCAGTCACTTTTGCGACAGCACGTTGAGTAGAACGGTCGAACAATTCGGTGTCTAAAAACTAATAACCATTGCGACTCGCTGCGGAATCATTCTAATGAAAATGGCTGACAATCAAGAATCACCCGTACCATCTTTTATTGCTTCTCCAACATCAGAAGTGGGATCCCCTAAGCCACAGAACTATTCTGACGCCAGGTGCAAGCGCTTCTGGAGTCGCATAACAAAATTATTTGCGATTTGTTAAAAGCGAAACATTCAGCGACACCATCGTCGCGCAATGAAAATGCATCGTTGCCGATTTTCACCCCAGCGGCTGCTGACGCTGACGTTGCAGCTTGGTGTAAAACGGCTAGTATTATTTTGTGCGAACAACAATTAGAAGGCGCAGCACTAGTGATGGCTCTAAGCAAATCTTTGCGTGGCACCGCATCGCAATGGCTATCGCAAATTTGCTTTGCTGGAATGACGTGGACACAATTTAAAGAATTGTTCTTGGAGCGTTATGAGGGCGCCGAGACGCCAGCTGTTATGTTGCTAAACATTTTAAACGGACGACCAAACTGTGAGAGGAAAGAGGAGCCTGAGAGGAAGAGGTTCAAAATGCAGATGCCGATCAAGTGCCATTATTGCGGCAAACTCGGGCATAAAGCACTGGACTGTCGGAAGAAGAAAGCAGAAGAGAAGACCGATTACAAGACGAGCCAAAACCATGGCAAATCAACCAGCTTTAGAGAGCGAGCAATTGTGACATGTTACAAATGTGGCAACGCTGGACATTTCGCATCTTCGTGTGTGCAAGGGACAGTGCCGACAAATAAGAGCGGCAATGAGAAGAGAGTGGACTTGTGTGCGGTTATTGAGCAAAACGCATTCCCGAGTCAATGTGGTGAGCACTTTTCATTTTTTTTGACTCTGGAGCTGAGTGTTCTCTTATTAAGGACAAACTGAGTGAGAAGCTAGCGGGTAAACGCAGTGACAATTTAGTAATATTGAGAGGCATTGGCGAAAGTGTAGTGAAGAGTCAGATGCAAATACTATCTACTGTGCAAATTTCCGACCTAAATTTGGAAGTTTTGTTTCATGTTGTAGCTGATGATTGTTTAAAATATGACATAATAGGTGGTCAAGAAATAAAAACGAAATAGTCTTTTCCTCAGTTCCAACTTATTCATTTAAAGAACTAATAATATTAAAATATTGTAATATGGGATGCAAATTTTGATGATGTTCTGCTATTTTGTGTCACTAGGTAGTGGCTTAGAGTCCAAGAAATTGTGTGTAGAGATGAGCGCGCAAAAGAATTAGAAGTGGTAAAAAAAGAGCGCCGCTGGCAAAAATTTTTGTTTCAATGAAAATCACGCGAATTTTTTGCCTTCGACATTTTAATGATTTGTATTACTTATTATTTTTTCATTTTTTTGTCTCAAGTACGCATACATAAATCAGGGATGTGCTATCGCTATCGATAATATTGGAATATCGATTTTTTTTTAAAATAGTAGTCCGAAAAATCAGGCGATATTTTGGTTTCGATAATATCAATGTATTCATATTTTTTTTTGCACATATCGGTGGTTGTAAATTTCCTATGATTAAACGATATCAATGGAAGCGCAGCCAACTTACTCTGATGCCATTGCGACGCAGTTTATTAAAACAAAGAGAAGCAAGAAAAAAACTTCATTGAGCTAAATTAATAATTATAAGTTGTAAGTGGTCACATGAGTGCCGTGTGGAAACATTTCGATAAAAATGATGATGGAAGGGCCACCTGCCATATATGCAACAAGGCATATAAAACAAGTGGAAATACCACAAACTTGGTTGCACACCTAAAGTCTAAGCATGAGGCGGCTTACCAGGCTTTGCTACAGTGCAAAACATATAAAAAGGTAAATTAACTAACTTGCAGACTTAAGATGTTGATCTTGAAAGCCCATGTGAAATACTACAGAAGCAGCCAACCTTACAACAAGTTCTAAATAAATCTGCTTCTTTTCAAGGTTCTTTTTCAATATGTTGTTTAAAAATCAAATTAATTTTTGCATTTTCAGAGGGTGGCGATATGTCAAAAAAAGTAATGGAATCACTTCTCTACATCTTGGTTTGAATGACTTTGCTTATTTGTGTGACTTAGTTGAATCTTTCTACTGAAGTATATCTTTTGCTTATGATAACGGAGGATTATAAACAATTTGAAATTTGCAAAAAAAAAAGAGTTTAGGAGGGCCTGATAGCACTTGTTCGAGTGTTGGCAAACATTCTCACCAGAGATCTTCTGCTTAGAATTAGTATTTAAAATCAATCTGATCGTAAATGAAACTGTACTCCGGGCCGATCAGATTGATTTTAAATATTAATATACAAATATAGGGATATACATATGTATATACATATGTATATATATATATATATATGCCTAAAAAATATCGATACTCCAAATGAGTAAAATTTTTCTGACTATAAATCGATATTTAAGGAAAATATTTTTTAATTCGTTATATCGAAATATTTTGGACAATTTTCGTCTACTATTTTGTGTAATACCGGATTTCACGTGACGCGCGTGATTTAACTACAACTCACGTTAATCATGTTGCGTGATTATTAAATTAAAACAACTCACGCACATGCGTGGTCACATGTGATTAAGCACTGTCACGGCAAAAACATGTCACGCGCCTATCTCTACTCCGAACCTTGACGTAAGCGATGTTAATGTTAGGCGATCAAATGTTGGAGATATTCCATTTAGGCCCAATATCTCAATGTCCGGTTAGTCAACGTATTCTGAGTTTAGTCAAATTTGAGTTGTTCAATGTTCGGTTAGGAGTATATGAGAAACAAACTAACCGGAAGGCTGGGTGTCGGTTAAAATTTATAGCGCGTTGAAGTCACGATATATCGATAAGAATCATCGATAAAGCAAACAGCTGTCTCTTGAATTGTATATTTATTTTGTTATTAAAGAAAATGGCATCGCACAGCATATTTGTCCTTCAAGGCTTTCCACGAACAACTAAAGGCCCAACCAAACGATGCTTGCTTGCGTAAAGCATCGAAGTTGGCAAAGTTTCAACATATGCTACGTCGTGTATCTGCCCAAACGATGCTTACGCACGGTTTCGTTGAGTTTTGTTTTTTTAACGAATGCTTAAGCGCCTAAGCATAAGTTCAATCATTGAAAACATGCTTCGATGCTTTGTGCTCTAGAGCTGTCGCTGTTTTTTTATTATGTGGAAAATATTTAAAATAATTGTTAGATCTTCATTTTGTTGCTTAGAAACATATTGATATAATATACTATTTCTATAAACCTTGTGTTATATATATTTTTAACATAATATTACATAAAATGTTACCATTTATTTTTTAATGGAATAAAAAAAGAACATGTGGCAACAATGGTTGGCAAAAAGAAAGAAGAAGAAGAGACAAAGCACTTAAGCAACGTATGGTCATAGGCTTTCATGCTCAATGCTGTTCGTTCAGTCTTTCTTCGAGACGCAAAGCAAGCAAGCATCGTTTGGTTGGGCGTTAACACAATTTTGCGCAGTGAACTGAGCAGCAAGTTTCTGCCAGGCTTCGTCCTTCTGCTTCCACGTAACGGCGTCGCTCTTCTTGCACTCTAAAATATGCTGATTCGACTCCACTAGTTCCACCAACAAATGCTCCGCAGAAAGCGAAAAGTTTTTCCCACGGAACCGTTTGCAATCAGGCGTGTTCATTTCAATTTTATATATTTAAAATATGCAAAATTTGCCAGTCACCAACCAAAACAATAACAAAAAACAGCTGAGCCGCTCGCTATAAATGGCAACGCTGTGTATATATGTGGCAGCGCTGTTAAGGCGATAATTACTTATCGATGAAAGGCTATTTTGGCTTTGAGAAAACGAAATTGTTTTAACTCGACCAGCAAAAAAATGCGGCAGTTAGCTAAACGAAAATTTAACCGGACATTGAGATATTGGGCCTTAACGTCATAATATTTAGTCCCAATCTTTTTAGCTCTTGACGGATACTGTCAGCTTTGGTCTTCGAATCTCCTGCCTCAAGTGGGACAAGAGACAAAATGTCGATACCATTAACTGCCGGTGGGAACTAAAATAATTAATTACAACACCTGAAAAGAATACTCGTATGGTTTACCCGTTTTATTAATTCATAAATTTTATTTTTAGCTTACCAAGAGACTTGCAAACACTGACATCAGTACTTTCGTCAAGCAATAAACTGAATTGAGCATCACCAATATCAGTTTTTAACTCCTCCAGAAAACATGGTCCTAAAACATTTTTTATTATATACACTTCGTTCTGTGAACTTTAACTTTGTCTCCATCGAATTTTGTGGCGCACAATATACCCAAATGGTCAATTGGTGAAATTGCAGAATGGGTGGCAATGTACAAACATAAAGCTGCTTCTTGTTGTTTGGTTTTGGGAAGCACATTTGATGCAAACACTATATTATTTTTTTGTGTAAAGCAGCTTGATGACGTCTTATGTTTGTTTGTTTTGGCATGTCCCTGTAAATCGTAAATTTTTTCAACTATGCTCGCTTTGCAATATCTGCAATAACACTTATTTTCATCATTTGGATCTATAGTTAACCAATCCTTAAACAATGGATCTCGAAGCCAGGAGTCACGCGGTTTCTGTTTTTATTGAATTTTCGGCATTTTATTAATCTTTAGCCAAATGAACGCTTTTAGTAATTGTGAAATTCGTATTAGTGATGGAAATATATACAAAAAGATGGCAAGGCTGATCGGTTTTTCATGTATTGCAACAGCTATCGATTAATGTGCTGCCACGTTTCACGTTTAAGGAGTGCTGCCAGAATATTAAATAATGCTTTAAGAGGCAAATTTGATTTTCAAAAATGCCAAATTTCCCGCCAGCAGCTAACTTAAAATTTTTCCAGCATTTGACAGTTGAAAAATGCCTGATCTGGCCGGTAAAAGTCTAAGTTGGCAGCACTGCATGCAACCATGATGGAATCATGATGGAATAAGTATGCCTTGGTCTCGTCGGCTGCCGAAGCCAAGGCATACTCAAATAGGTAGAGTCATGGGAGAGAGCGCTCTCATTTTTTTGGTACCAAGCGTCAGTCGCAAAGTGCTTGTCATTGTGGTAAGACGTCCGTGCGGACGACTTTCGTTCTGTTTGTTATTTTTGTTCTCGAAGATAGTGCTATCGATTTTTCAGATCTGGATAGTTCCTTAGATAGTGCTGAAGACCTAACAAAGAATGCATTGGAGTATGTGGCGGGATACATTATAAGGAAATTAAACATTTTGGACTGTGAGTCCACCGACGCATCATATACCTATATTGATGCAGTCTCGCACAGAGGACTAAAGAAGCCGTCCAAAGTATTTTTGGAGAAAATTATCAGTCTAGAAAAGCTGTTTTTAAACTGCCACAGCAGAACCTTTGGTACACGTTTTAACGTTTTAAAACATTTGCAAAAAACGGCACAAAATGTTGACTTGCCAATGCATTTAAAGAATTTTTTTTTTAAATACGAATACATTTTCGTATAAAAAATCTAAATTGTAAACTCAAATTGGAAACAAAAACAAAATCTTATGGGGCAGCGCAAATTATTTAAAATTTTGTTATAAATAAGATATGTTTTTTATGTTTTTAAGTTTAATGTACAATTTAGTTTAATAATTCCTTAATATAATTAAATGTTAATATAACTTTTAATTTTTGTTATTAAAAACTATTCAATTAATATAATCGAAAGCGTTTCACTCAAATTTTATTTAGTTTATTTTACGAAACTACAAAATTGCATAGGCTGCACACAACCAAAACACTTTATATACCAAGCTCTGTCGCACTAACAAAACAACCCCTTAACAAAGTCAAGACAGTAAAATAAAGAGAACAACGTGGCGCTCTCCCTCGCACTCACATGTTCAAATCAGTAGGTACCTGCTCTCTCGAATGACTCTACCTAATTAATTGTATCATGGCCGAAGCTAGAGAAGTGTCTCTACATCTTGGTTTGAATGACTTTGCTTATTTGTGTGACTTAGTTGAATCTTTCTACTGAAGTATATCTTTTGCTTATGATAACGGAGGATTATAAACAATTTGAAATTTGCAAAAAAAAAAAGAGTTTAGGAGGGCCTGATAGCACTTGTTCGAGTGTTGGCAAACATTCTCACCAGAGATCTTCTGCTTAGAATTAGTATTTAAAATCAATCTGATCGTAAATGAAACTGTACTCCGGGCCGATCAGATTGATTTTAAATATTAATATACAAATATAGGGATATACATATGTATATATATATATATATATGCCTAAAAAATATCGATACTCCAAATGAGTAAAATTTTTCTGACTATAAATCGATATTTAAGGAAAATATTTTTTAATTCGTTATCGAAATATTTTGGACAATTTTCGTCTACTATTTTGTGTAATACCGGATTTCACGTGACGCGCGTGATTTAACTACAACTCACGTTAATCATGTTGCGTGATTATTAAATTAAAACAACTCACGCACATGCGTGGTCACATGTGATTAAGCACTGTCACGGCAAAAACATGTCACGCGCCTATCTCTACTCCGAACCTTGACGTAAGCGATGTTAATGTTAGGCGATCAAATGTTGGAGATATTCCATTTAGGCCCAATATCTCAATGTCCGGTTAGTCAACGTATTCTGAGTTTAGTCAAATTTGAGTTGTTCAATGTTCGGTTAGGAGTATATGAGAAACAAACTAACCGGAAGGCTGGGTGTCGGTTAAAATTTATAGCGCGTTGAAGTCACGATATATCGATAAGAATCATCGATAAAGCAAACAGCTGTCTCTTGAATTGTATATTTATTTTGTTATTAAAGAAAAATGGCATCGCACAGCATATTTGTCCTTCAAGGCTTTCCACGAACAACTAAAGGCCCAACCAAACGATGCTTGCTTGCGTAAAGCATCGAAGTTGGCAAAGTTTCAACATATGCTACGTCGTGTATCTGCCCAAACGATGCTTACGCACGGTTTCGTTGAGTTTTGTTTTTTTTAACGAATGCTTAAGCGCCTAAGCATAAGTTCAATCATTGAAAACATGCTTCGATGCTTTGTGCTCTAGAGCTGTCGCTGTTTTTTTATTATGTGGAAAATATTTAAAATAATTGTTAGATCTTCATTTTGTTGCTTAGAAACATATTGATATAATATACTATTTCTATAAACCTTGTGTTATATATATTTTTAACATAATATTACATAAAATGTTACCATTTATTTTTTAATGGAATAAAAAAAGAACATGTGGCAACAATGGTTGGCAAAAAGAAAGAAGAAGAAGAGACAAAGCACTTAAGCAACGTATGGTCATAGGCTTTCATGCTCAATGCTGTTCGTTCAGTCTTTCTTCGAGACGCAAAGCAAGCAAGCATCGTTTGGTTGGGCGTTAACACAATTTTGCGCAGTGAACTGAGCAGCAAGTTTCTGCCAGGCTTCGTCCTTCTGCTTCCACGTAACGGCGTCGCTCTTCTTGCACTCTAAAATATGCTGATTCGACTCCACTAGTTCCACCAACAAATGCTCCGCAGAAAGCGAAAAGTTTTTCCCACGGAACCGTTTGCAATCAGGCGTGTTCATTTCAATTTTATATATTTAAAATATGCAAAATTTGCCAGTCACCAACCAAAACAATAACAAAAAACAGCTGAGCCGCTCGCTATAAATGGCAACGCTGTGTATATATGTGGCAGCGCTGTTAAGGCGATAATTACTTATCGATGAAAGGCTATTTTGGCTTTGAGAAAACGAAATTGTTTTAACTCGACCAGCAAAAAAATGCGGCAGTTAGCTAAACGAAAATTTAACCGGACATTGAGATATTGGGCCTTAACGTCATAATATTTAGTCCCAATCTTTTTAGCTCTTGACGGATACTGTCAGCTTTGGTCTTCGAATCTCCTGCCTCAAGTGGGACAAGAGACAAAAATGTCGATACCATTAACTGCCGGTGGGAACTAAAATAATTAATTACAACACCTGAAAAGAATACTCGTATGGTTTACCCGTTTTATTAATTCATAAATTTTATTTTTAGCTTACCAAGAGACTTGCAAACACTGACATCAGTACTTTCGTCAAGCAATAAACTGAATTGAGCATCACCAATATCAGTTTTTAACTCCTCCAGAAAACATGGTCCTAAAACATTTTTTATTATATACACTTCGTTCTGTGAACTTTAACTTTGTCTCCATCGAATTTTGTGGCGCACAATATACCCAAATGGTCAATTGGTGAAATTGCAGAATGGGTGGCAATGTACAAACATAAAGCTGCTTCTTGTTGTTTGGTTTTGGGAAGCACATTTGATGCAAACACTATATTATTTTTTGTGTAAAGCAGCTTGATGACGTCTTATGTTTGTTTGTTTTGGCATGTCCCTGTAAATCGTAAATTTTTTCAACTATGCTCGCTTTGCAATATCTGCAATAACACTTATTTTCATCATTTGGATCTATAGTTAACCAATCCTTAAACAATGGATCTCGAAGCCAGGAGTCACGCGGTTTCTGTTTTTATTGAATTTTCGGCATTTTATTAATCTTTAGCCAAATGAACGCTTTTAGTAATTGTGAAATTCGTATTAGTGATGGAAATATATACAAAAAGATGGCAAGGCTGATCGGTTTTTCATGTATTGCAACAGCTATCGATTAATGTGCTGCCACGTTTCACGTTTAAGGAGTGCTGCCAGAATATTAAATAATGCTTTAAGAGGCAAATTTGATTTTCAAAAATGCCAAATTTCCCGCCAGCAGCTAACTTAAAATTTTTCCAGCATTTGACAGTTGAAAAATGCCTGATCTGGCCGGTAAAAGTCTAAGTTGGCAGCACTGCATGCAACCATGATGGAATCATGATGGAATAAGTATGCCTTGGTCTCGTCGGCTGCCGAAGCCAAGGCATACTCAAATAGGTAGAGTCATGGGAGAGAGCGCTCTCATTTTTTTTGGTACCAAGCGTCAGTCGCAAAGTGCTTGTCATTGTGGTAAGACGTCCGTGCGGACGACTTTCGTTCTGTTTGTTATTTTTGTTCTCGAAGATAGTGCTATCGATTTTTCAGATCTGGATAGTTCCTTAGATAGTGCTGAAGACCTAACAAAGAATGCATTGGAGTATGTGGCGGGATACATTATAAGGAAATTAAACATTTTGGACTGTGAGTCCACCGACGCATCATATACCTATATTGATGCAGTCTCGCACAGAGGACTAAAGAAGCCGTCCAAAGTATTTTTGGAGAAAATTATCAGTCTAGAAAAGCTGTTTTTAAACTGCCACAGCAGAACCTTTGGTACACGTTTTAACGTTTTAAAACATTTGCAAAAAACGGCACAAAATGTTGACTTGCCAATGCATTTAAAGAATTTTTTTTTTAAATACGAATACATTTTCGTATAAAAAATCTAAATTGTAAACTCAAATTGGAAACAAAAACAAAATCTTATGGGGCAGCGCAAATTATTTAAAATTTTGTTATAAATAAGATATGTTTTTTATGTTTTTAAGTTTAATGTACAATTTAGTTTAATAATTCCTTAATATAATTAAATGTTAATATAACTTTTAATTTTTGTTATTAAAAACTATTCAATTAATATAATCGAAAGCGTTTCACTCAAAATTTTATTTAGTTTATTTTTACGAAACTACAAAATTGCATAGGCTGCACACAACCAAAACACTTTATATACCAAGCTCTGTCGCACTAACAAAACAACCCCTTAACAAAGTCAAGACAGTAAAATAAAGAGAACAACGTGGCGCTCTCCCTCGCACTCACATGTTCAAATCAGTAGGTACCTGCTCTCTCGAATGACTCTACCTAATTAATTGTATCATGGCCGAAGCTAGCTCGTTTTTGTCCCTTAGCTTCAGTGCACATTTGTTTGTTTTTCTCAACACTTAACCCTTAAGCATAAACAAAAAAATGAGTTACTGTAATTTTTGCCCGCAAGCATGTACTGGATGTTAAGTTTATTCATGCACCTAAATGCGTTGTGAAGCAATTCAAAATTATTAAAAATAAAACTATAAAAACTTACTTCACCGCTTTGTTTTATATTGGGCTATTTTAAACCCTAGGGGCCAGCTAAGGGTTGATCAACACAATATCCTACCGTTTCATTCACACTCACTGGGACAGCTTTTGCCGACGAGACCACCTTATACTTATTCCATCATGGATGGAATAACTATAAGGTGGTCTCGTCGGCAGCCGACGCACAGTGGCGCCCGTAGAACAAGTCAAGTGTCAAAAATCAAAAACTGCCCCAAGTACGGATACGGAAACTCAAACGATGGAAACACTTCAAGGAGATTTTTTGAGAATGATGAAGCTGTAACTCAAATCACAGGGATAAACAACCAAATCGTTAAGAGATTGGGAACGATCTTAAATGTTTTGAACTGCAAGGAAAAAGTTGATTCTGCCAAATATGGAGAATATGCTTCAAAAACTGCATCACTTTTAGCAGAATTATATCCGCAGAAAAAGTTGACCCCGACAGTCCATTAAATATTGGCGCATGGCAAGGATATAATTGAGTATCAGTCTTTGCCAATTGGAGAGCTCTCTGAAGAAGCACAGGAATCATTAAACAAATTTTATAAAAAATACAGATTGCTAAACACTTTCAAAGCATCAAGGGTGAGACAAAATGAGGACCTCTTCAACATGTTAGCAGCATCTTCAGATCCACTAATTCCATCACTGAGGCATGTTAAGTAACGAAAAGAATTAGAAAATACGTATAATGCAAAGATGATTTCTCTTTTAGATATACCATCTTTTACGGATTGTGATGAATATTTTACAAAAAACTAATAAAAAAAAATTAAAAAAAAAAAATATTTTTAATTATCATAGTATTAATTTTAAATTATAAAAACCATTAAAATGAAACAATAAAAATCGAAAAATTTAAAAAATATTTTTTTTCCTTCACGTAAAGTTGATTTTTCCACAAATTTCAACTTTGCATACCCATAAATAGGCACAGAAAAATCGTAGAATTCATTTCAAACGCTCATTTTATAGGTTGATTAATTATCTATCATATGCTTTTAAAATTGTTCGATTATCTCATTTGGTTCAAAAGTTATGATTTTTGATATGAAAAAACTCAAATGGCCCCACTGTGCGACGATAGCACGATTAAAGGCCTTAGATTCAGTGCGTTCGTGCTTGTTGAAAAGAAAGGTTGTGTGTGGACGATTTTTTTCTGAGCATTTAACACTCAAGCGCACACAAAATATGAGCTGCTATAAAATCTTTTTATTTTAAAATAAGAATACATTTTAGAATTAAGAATTTAAACAAAAAAGTTTGCATACAAAACCCAAAACAAAGACTGTTAGCTGATTCAAAATTATTGAAAATTAAACTATAAAAATAAACTTCACTTCTTTGTATTATAAAAGACACCACAGACCAGTCAAGGGTTAATCAACATACTCTACAGTCGTTTCGTTTACACTCATTGTTAAGTGTGCGTTTCACTCGCACTTACTGCTAGCATACGCTAAGGCTGTGCTTTTGCCAACGAGACTACCTTATAGTTATTCCATCATGCAGGCAACATGCCATGATAATATGGTTTGCCTTTTTTGGTCTCTTTACGTCTAGGTACTTGAGCCATCAAAATTTTCCCTTCAATCTATTGACCTTTTGGCAGAAAGCTTAATATTGAAGTGTGTTTCAGCTCGTGGGAAGTGCCCGTTATCCCGATATGGAGTGAGCAAATTAATGCTAAGGAGATAAGCTGAACCGCCTAGCAAGTGCTTCGCAGAGTCGCTGCAGATCTTAGCATATATACTCGTAGACTGTTTTTGTACACCCTTGCATATTGCACTTTGCTGGGCTGGCATTCGTGAAAATCAATAAATTTGCATGTGCTGTCACATTTGCCATTTGGCAAAATAATATAATGAAATTGCATCCGGTTATAGAAGTCGTGGGATTTTCCAATGTGGCACCCAACAATTTCACCTATCACGTCGAGAAAGCCTCAAGACCTTCTTTCAAAAATGTCGACAGTTATGGCTTGATGCTCTGCGTCAGGCCATTCAATATAAAAATTTGCCAGCCCAGACAAAATAAATATGACAAACTCAAAAATTTTATGTCCGAAACTCTTGGCTTTATAAACCTGTCACCAACAGACAGGAATGGCTTCTGCTGTGCCAAATCCAAATTACAAAAAGAAATTTTTTGTCCAGGGCCACATTTAAAATAGGCTCCCTGTACTGTGATACTTTCCCTGCAAACTCTTGAAAAACGACAAATCAATTTAATGCCTCAACAGTAGAGCTGGTCATCTGAAGGTGCTCCTGAAACTCAATTTGACTGTACTTATCTGCAGTTATCTAATGGAATCACTTCGACCGCTCTTTCTCGTTTCTTTTATTGATATTTGCTCATTTTTCTATCAAGAATCATATCCGCTGCGGCCTGTAGAACACCAGGTGGCATAGCATCATCAAAAAGTGCAACATTGTTCATTTTTGTTTCCATTTTATTTAGTTTTAACTTTAGGATGTATAGTCGTTGGTTGCTCTAGTCAGCTGTTTTTTTCGATTTTCGATAATTGAAGCGAAAATGTCACTAATGAAGCGTTATTTTTTCCGCTTTATGTGCTGCATATACTCTTCAAGAATTTTGAATCATGATTCATCCGCGGTCGCGTTTACCAGGAAAATAATCGGCAAAAGATAAAGGATTCTGAAGCAAAACTTTCTGGTCAACGCAGCCAAGCTAGAGAATGAAAAAACCAATGAGAAAAAATGTTTATACCTTTGCTATTTCTTGGAATAATTCGATTACAAACGAGTTGAAAAATTAAAAAGTTAAGATCAGAATACATGTTGATAATTTTTTTGGTCAACTTAGACCCACCCTGGTCCCGTCCCCATCCTAACATCAACATAAAACCGTAGTTTACAGGAACAATAAACTGGTTGCCGGAGGCCGGCTTCCAAACTTCAACGCCATTTTTACCGCCGAGGCACTTGGCATATTAAAAGCCTGTCACTTTGCCTTCGTAATCTGTACGGACAGTCTGTCAGCTTTATCAGCTAACCTCAACCCGGACCACAGCGACCCAACAAGCCGAGAAATCAAAAAAATTACCTCCAAAAACAACAAAAAAACAAGTGGAAACGTTGCAGTCGGACGCAACCGACTGCGGCATACTCGATACCAGTATTAAAACCGGTAAAAAGAGGCCTGATTGCAATGGGGTACAGATGCAACAGGGATGTACGCTGCCTTGAAGATTCTCCAATGCAGATGGGGATGCCACCAGCTATCTTCCTTCCAAATTTGGTGACTCTAGCTCAAAATTTGTAAAAGCTGTGGAAAGGAGGGTTGGGGCGGATTGGGTGGGTGTCGCATCCAAATTTTTGATGCAGATCTATGTGAAATGTCAATTGCTATCTTCATACCAAATTTGGTGACTCTAGCTCGAAGTTTGTAAAAAGTGGGGAAAGAGGGGCTGGGGTCGGTATATGTGGGCGTGGCATCCAAATTTTTGCTGCAGATCTATGTGAAATGTCAATTGCTATCTTCATACCAAATGTGGTGACTCTAGCTAAAAGTTTGTCAAAGGTGGGGAAAGGGGGGCTGGGGGCGGTATAGGTGGGCGTGGCATCCAAATTTTTGCTGCAGATCTATGTAGAATGTCAATTGCTTCCTTCATACCAAATTTGGTGACTAGCTCAAAGTTAGTAATCGGTGGAGAAAGGGGGCAGGGGGAGGAACGGGTGAGCGTAGCTCCAAAACTTTGATGCAGATTTTCGGGGGTCGTTGCCAGCTATCTTTCTAACAAATTTGGTGGCTCTAGCTCCACAACTCTGGAAGATACACGCATTCCCGTTTTTGATGAAGCGTTGGGGTGGATGGGGGCGGCTAGGGCAGTATCGGTGGGCGTGGCATCCAAACTTTTGGTGCAGTTTATGGGTGGTCATCATCAGCTAAATTGGCACCAAATTTAGTGGCTATAGCTCAAAAACTGTGGGAGATATAGGCTTTTTTGACTTTAAAATGCGGGGGGCTGGGTGCGGAATGTGTGGGCGTGGCTCCAAAATTGTTGATGCAGTTTTTTGGGGGCTGCTAGTAGCTATCTTCTTACCAAATTTGGTAGTTCTAGCTGTAAGGATGTGCGAAATATGTGGACTTATCGGTTTTGAGTTATCGAATTTATCGATTTGCCAGCCCCCCAGTTATCGTAGAACCCCCATCTTGACACTTTAATTTACTATCCCATAGTTAAAGAGAATTGGAAAGTTTCAAGTCTCTAGCTTGCAGGGTGTGGAAAAAACTTGCAACCATACGGACGGACAGACACCATGCCGGACATTGCACAAAACCAATATACTCTTAGCCTTCGGTATCGAGTACAATCACGCTATTCTGGGCTCCTTACCACAAAGGAATCCCAGGAAATGAAAACGCCGATAAAGCTGCAAACCAAAGGTGTAGTTTACCCACTTTCCGGTTTGAGCCAACTAGCGCCAAGGACATAAAAAAGCTTATCACGACATACACAAATATCGAGGAATTTGAACAATGGGCTCGCTTCCATCACAGATACGCTGTCATCAATCCAACTTGCAGCCCATTTTCACTGCCTGTATCTGTTCAAAGGCGGTCTGGCATCGTATTCACACGCCTACGGATTGGCCATACGATACAAACCCACGGCCTCCCTGCCATCTCTGTGGGGAACATTTGAATGTGGACCACCTACTTGACGCATGTCCGGATGTAGCGAACATAAAGAAATTGTACAACTTTGTAAATACAGGAAAACTTAAAATTTAGAGCAACAAACTTCTTTTTTTTTATATAAAAGTTATAAAACACTACATTATACATATGTATTATATCTCGAGTCGAAGGCCTAGTCAGCTAGCACTCATTAAGCATACATTAAATTTAGAATTTAGTATGTATATATATTATTATAATTTTAAATTTGGTGGCAAATTAAATATTGTGACACGCCATCCTTATTTTCATTGAAAAAAAATTCATTCATTATTCACTTTTTTTTGCAGTGTTAAATATTTAGCAGGTCTTACCTTGTTGAATGCTGAACAGCAACTGACTTGATTTGCTTTGCCGAAGTGGGAGAAACACAACTGCCGAAAGCCGAACAGCGTGCGCTTGTATTAGTTTTTTTTTTTATAGCGTACAGAGCAAAATTAAAATATTGCTGCCCTATAGCCAGCTAAAGGAAACGCTAAATGTGCCGATCGCTGACCTACAGCCTACATTTAAAGCAAGCCCGCACTGAGAGCTTTAAATCACATTTATTAGAGCGCTGGAAAACTCTCTATTATAGGAGCGTGTTCGACTTATATACAGTGTCTGAGAATAAAACACTTCCATTATTATTCATTTGAAATCATAAAAGCCTTTAAAACAATAAACATAAAACTCAAAATTTTAAAAAATATTATTTTTCCTTCCTTTAAAATTAATTCTTCCACATCATCCACATCAAAATCGAAGACTTCATTTTAAATGCTCTTTTTATAGGTTGATCAATTATCCATTAAATGCTTTTTAAATTCATCGATTTGGTTCAAAAGTTATGATTTTTGCAGCGAAAAAAAGTCAAATGGCGCCACTGTGCGACGCCACACTGACATACTGACTGTGTGATTAGGGTATCGACTAACAGGAGTCCACACTCACCTCACTAATCACACAGTGGCTGCCATTTACCAAATTGGAGTGGTAACCGTTGGTTGGCGTAATTGTATGATGTAAGGCCGGCACGTGAATGTGTCAAACTTATTTACATAGTATATATGTTTATGCCAGTACAAATATTTAAAAATAAATAAAATATGGAACTAGCACTTGTATTAATGACTACTTTATTAGTAGGAAGGAATTATTAATATCAGTGAAAAATAATTACAAGCGGGTCAGGCTGCAAATTTTTTTTTCCTCAACTACTTTTGGGTCAGCAGGTTTGCCGCTTCGTTTTTCGTCATGTTAGCTGCTTATACCTTAGCTTTGGCACTACACGAGTCGACGCACTGTGAAAGTGTTGACTCGACTGATCGTTACGCCCTTCAGCGCACCACGAGCTTTTGAAGTCTTGGGTGGGCTCTAAGTTGAGGATCGAAAGCTCTGGTTAACATATTTTCATGTTTGATTCCAAATTTAATTATTATAATATTATGAACTGCTGTTAAGCGAGCCGGTGGGACTGTCCATATTGTCGGTGGCCATTCTGGGGAGATACGCCAATTTCCTCTGGGGTTCTCGTCTACTCCCAGCTCCGAGTCCAACCCTCCCATCCTTATATTCCGTCAAACAGCTCAAGGGATGGGCGCTTTAAGTTCGCCGCGTTTGATGGTGATCAGAGAACTGCAACGAGTCAATCATTTTTGTTCATGCTCGAGTACTGCCGCGAACTCTGCCTGATTTTGTCAATTTGCTTCATGAACGTGTAGTTTGAATCGCTAGCAATCAGCTCATACATGATATGCTTTTGAACGTTCGCTGACGCAAGAAACAACCGAAAATTAATCACTTGATTGATTGAAATGTTGGACAGTGTTCGGGTTGCGCATCATACCCGAAAAATGATTTCCTCGTGCATATGCCGTAATCATGTTCTCGCAACTTCTATTGTTTTGCTACCAAGTGATGCGTGGTTATAAGTTATAAAATTGATATTTAAAAAACATTTGTGCGTTTATTAAACTGGAGGCAAACAATAAAATTATCACTGACCAAATTAATTAAGAAGATACCAAATGCTCTGGTACCTTCTTCTCTGGCATCCTCTCGACGGCTGGGTAAGTTGTTAGAAAAGCAAGCTCGTGCGTTCGCTGAGGCTTCTTCGTCGCTAATGGGCTTTTAGAAATTCGATTAGAGATTGAGCTGTGCTGGCGATATTCCTTTTTCGCTCCTAATTCACCAACCGCACGATACATGGTAATATAATCTTTTTAATGAGGAATGGCCCATCGGAGCAAGTTTTGCCGTAAATCCATCTGCTCAAGCCGGAAAGTTGGCAGCGGCATCTGCAGCTCCCCACCAGAATCTTGCATAAAAGCTCGCACTCTCTCCCTTTATTACATTCCTCTTAATGTTAACTTAATGTAATTAGCTTGCTGAGCATGCTCAGTAGGCATTTATGTTAGTACTGATTTTAATGCCATTAAAAAAAGTTCTACGCCCACGCGAAAAAAAAAACCGAAAAGTTTTAAAGTGTTTATTCTTTTATTCATTTGCGTTTGATAATTTCCTCGTAGTGTGTGCATAAATATGAATATTCCACCCCTGACGTTTTCATGGTCCTTCGAGCGGATAAATTTGTTGATGATAATAATTATCGCTCGCCCCAGCAAGCTACGGTGGACATTCATCTACATCAGTGATGGGCAGACGTCGACGTCCATATTATTTCTAACTCACACAAGGCAGCGCGCTGCCTCTTGTGAGTTGGGTTTTTCGCTGCCTACTGCACGAAACCACACGTACGCTATAAGCATTGAAATCTATTCTTAGAACACGATTGATCGTTCGTCGTCGGTTGTCGTGCCGAAGCATGCATTAGACTTAACATTGTGCTTTTAGTTGAAGGCGAACTATTGACAGGCAGGCACCACTCATCGCATTAGCAAGAAAACTAATTTTTTACAGTGCGCTCCAAAATGTTTATGCCCGAATGGGAGAATGAATTTTTTTTTTCATAGAAAATAAAAATTGCAGAGCAAAATGCTTGATTTGCAATAACATTGTTTTCCGAAATGTTTAATATTTTTCAAGATGGGATTATTTATTAATAAATAATAAGCACAATGAGTAACCGTTAAATTGCAGCGTGCACTGTACTGATCACACTTCGTTTTTTCGCTGCAGCGCACGCAAATCGTGCTTGTATGCGTGTGAAAACTGTGACATTATTTGTGTGTGCCCATCACTGATCTACATACACATACACATCTACAAGCATTTTCTCACCACTTTTTTAAACCAGATAAGTTATATAATTTCCTATTTTATATTTAGGGTGTTCATTTGTGTTGGAAAAGTGAAAAAGTGTAAAAGTGCAAGCCATCCCAACAACAATTTATACAGAATCGAGTTTGCACTTTTTGCTAGAACCCTGCCTATGACTAAAATATCGTTGTACTTTTACAACGATTTCAGTGTTAAAAAATGATACAAAAGTGAAAACGTGTTGCACAATAGAAGCAATTTTCTGGTATTTTTTGGTGTAATCTTGTGCCTTAGGTGCTAAATCAAATCAAACAGCTGTTCATTGTGAAAAGGCGCTAAAAGTAAATTAGGGTTGGTTTGCTAATTTTCTTAAATAAACCAGTTTATGGGATGCTGTCCGTTCTAGGAGTGATGCTTTCACGCTTTTAAAGGGCAATTTAAAATTTATTTATTTATTGCAAGCAGCAAATTAAATATCAAAAATGGCAAACTCAGCTCAAATGATAGCGAACAGCTGATTGTGCAAAGTTATCAGACTTGTTTTGTTCAATTCTGTGTTCACGACAGCGGTGTTCCAAAGTTACACTTTTGCACATTTGCAACACAAAGTGAACACCCTAATTATTTATATATATGTGCAAGTATTTTTATTAAGTCTTAAACGCAGCCCCATAAAGATTTTCTAATAAAATAATTCTTGCTCATTTTCCTTTCGTCCCGTTGCCTCTTTATATGTATGTAAGACCCCATTTACACGCTGAAGTTTTTTCGTGAATTTTCTCTCTGAATCTTTTGTTTGAAGGCAAGGAGAGTAGAGGTGTAAAAATTCAAGCAAAAATTCACTACTTGTTAAGTCGTGAATTTTTCTTCTAATTTTGCTTTGCCTTATTCCGATAGAATGTAAACACAGAGTTGCACAGTGTTTGATGTGAATAATAAAGTTATTGATGCGAAATATCGCACAAGCAAATATTAGCGCAAATAGTAAATATATTATTGTGGTTAATAAATTATTAAAAGAAATGTTATGGAAGAATTAACTGAACTGGTGTTAACTGTGTATGTTTATCGACCATAAATTTAAGCCAGAGTTGCATTTTCAAAGGAAAAATTTCACTGAAAAACTTCAGCGTGTAAATGCGACCTGAATTCCGAGTAAGTTTTAAAACAGAATGAAAAAAAAAATTAATGAAAAAACTTCAGCGTGTAAATGGGGTCTAAGTATATTTTACATACATTTTTACTTGCATATAATTCCGATTATTTTCGCCACTACAATGTAACAAAAACAAACAAGTGTTTCCATTTTCCTCTATCAGCCACCACTTGTTGTTTTCCATACGTACAAATAAAATAATAATTGTTTGAAAAAAATCATCCACCAAATAACGTGTCAACGGTGACACTCCGCTCACACAACCATACATACATACATACAGTGACTCACAGCTTAAATGATGCAGTGTCAGATAAAAAGTTTAAGGTTCTATATATTTAGAGGAAAAACAAGAAATGTTTAAAAGCCAATTTTTTTTATGTTACATCACATTAAAAAAGGAACTTCATTTGTTTCTAAAATATTGCTATGTTTTATATATAAAATAAAAATAAATCTTAAATATAGGTCACAGCTTAAAAGTTTCAGACTCAAACTATTTATATTTTTGCCGAATTAAAGGTTAAATAAGGATTTTAGTACTTAGCATGTAATCCCTTAACCTTTACAACAGCCCTTCACCTATTATTCATCGAAGAGACCAGCTTCCGAGTGGTTTCCGTGCTAATTTTGCTCCATTACTCCAGCAGAGCATGTTTAAGGTCATGTTTGCTGGAAATCCGAGGATTTCAGATCTTGTTCTCCAGCATAGCCCACAAATTTTCAATGACATTTAAATCTAGAGACTGGGCCGGAGGAATCATAACGTGGGGGCAGTTCCAGGTAAGCCAGGACTGCACTATTTCGGACGTATGTTTGGGGTCGTTGCCGTGGTAGAACCGGAAATCACGTCGGATTCCTAACTTTTCGGCGCTTTGGAGCAAATTTTCTTTGAGAATATTGAAGTACATAGTCTTACCCATCGTTGACTCAATAAACGCCATGTTTCCGACGCCGATATACATGCCCATACCATCACACTTCCTCCGCCTTGCTTAACTGTCGCCTTAACATTTTTTGGATCCAGTTCAGTATTGGCCTGTCGCCACACAAAATTTCGACCGACCCAAAATGGTTGAATTTGGATACGTCTGCAAAAATTACTGTGTTCCAAGAGAAATTTTGTTGAAATATAAAGCACCTTAAACTTTTATTTGACACTGCATCATTTAAGCTGTGAGTCACTGTATGTTGGTCACTGACTCCAAGCCGCTCCGATTATGCTCATTCCGCAGCAGATGCCAGTAACCAACGGTTTGACATAGCCCACTTTTTCCACCAAGTGGGGTATATATATTATTTTTGAATAAACTTGCGACATAATTCTTAAAAATATCCTTTCCGCAAGTGGGGCATATCCGACTAAACATATGCTGCATAAATATTATTGTACCCTTTTTTTTTATAAAAAAAAAAAAAAACAAGTGGAAACGTTGCAGTCGGACGCAACCGACTGCGGTATACTCGATACCAGTATTAAAAATTTTGGTGCCCATCCATGTGGGATGTCAATTGCTATCTTCATACCAAATTTAGTGACTCTAGCTCGAAGTTTGTATAAAGTGGGGAAAGGGGGGCTGGGGGCGGTATGGGTGGAATTGCATCCAAATTTTTGATGCAGATCTTTGTGGAATGTCAATTGCTATCTTCATAACAAATTTGGTGACTCTAGCTCAAAGTTTGTATAAAGTGGGGAAATGGGGGCTGGGGGCGGTATGGTTGGGCGTGGCATTCAAATTTTTACTGCCGATCCATGTGGGATGTCAATTGCTCTCTTCATACCAAATTTGGTGACTCTAGCTCGAAGTTTGTATAAAGTGGGGAAAGGGGGGCTGGGGGCGGTGTGGTTGGGCGTGGCATCCAAATTTTTGCTGCAGATCCTTGTGGAATGTCAAATGCTACCTTCATACCAAATTTGGTGACTCTAGCTCAAAGTTTGTATAAAGTTTGGAAAGGGGGGCTGGGGGTGGTATGGTTGGGCGTGGCATCCAAATTTTTGCTGCAGATCCTTGTGGAATGTCAAATGCTACCTTCATACCAAATTTGGTGACTCTAGCTCAAAGTTTGTATAAAGTGGTTTAAGGGGGGCTATGGGGCTTGGGGCGGTATGGGTGGGCGTGGCATTCAAATTTTTCTGCCGATCCATGTGGGATGTCAATTGCTCTCTTCATACCAAATTTGGTGACTCTAGCTCGAAGTTTGTATAAAGTGGGGAAATGGGGGCTGGGGGCGGTATGTTTGGGCGTGGCATCCAAATTTTTGCTGCAGATCCTTGTGGAATGTCAAATGCTACCTTCATACCAAATTTGGTGACTCTAGCTCAAAGTTTGTATAAGGTGGGGAAAGGGGGGCGGAATGGATGGGCTAGGCTCCAAAACTTTGATGCAGATTGTTGGGGGTCGTTGCCAGCTATCTTCCTACCAAATTTGGTGGCTCTAGCTCCACTAGTCTGGAAGATACACGCATTCCCGTTTTTGACGAAGCGTTGTGGCAGATGGGGGTGGCTAGGGCGGTATTGGTGGGCGTGGCATCCAAACTTTTGATGCAGTTTTTGGGGGGTCATCATCACCTATCTTGGCACCAAATTTGGTGGCTATAGCTCAAAAACTGTGGGAGATATAGGCTTTTCTGATTTCTAAATGCGGGGGGCTGGGGGCGGGATGGGTGGGCGTGGCTCCAAAACTTTGATGCAGTTCTTTTGGGGTCGTTACCAGCTATCTTCCTACCAAATTTGGTGGCTCTAGCTCCACTACTCTGGAAGATACACGCATTCCCGTTTTTTACGAAGCGTTGGGGCATCTGGGGGCGGCTAGGGCGGTATTGGTGGGCGTGGCATCCAAACTTTTGGTGCAGTTTTTGGGGGGTCATCATCAGCTAAATTGGCACCAAATTTGGTGGCTCTAGCTCAAAAACTGTGGGAGATATAGGCTTTTTTGACTTAAAAATGCGGGGGGTCTGGGGCGGAATGGGGGGGCGTGGCTCCAAAATTTTTGATGCAGTTTTTTTGGGGTTGCTAGTAGCTATCTTCTTACCAAATTTGGTAGTTCTAGCTGTAAGGGTGTGTGAAATATGCGGATTTATCGTTTTTGAGTTATCGAATTTATCGATTTGCCAGCCCCCCAGTTATCGTAGAACCCCAATCTTGACACTTTAATTTACTATCCCATAGATAAAGAGAATTGGAAAGTTTCAAGTCCCTAGCTTGAAGGGTGTGGAAAAAACTTGCACACATACGGACGGACAGACGGACAGACACCATGACGGACATTGCACAAAACCAATATACTCTTTACCTTCGGTATCGAGTATAAAAACAAAACAATAACAAGCAATAAAAAATATATACAAAATATACACACACGGACAAAAAAACATTTTTTTGTAAATGTAAAAACAATTATTTCTTGTTTTTCCGTAAAAATATATATAAAACAAGTGGAAACGTTGCAGTCGGACGAAACCGACTGCGGTATACTCGATACCAGTATTAAAAATTTTGATGCCCATCCATGTGGGATGTCAATTGCTATCTTCATACCAAATTTGGTGACTTTAGCTCAAAGTTTGTATAAGTGGGGAAAGGGGGGCTGGGGGCGGTATGGGTGGAATTGCATCCAAATTTTTGATGCAGATCTTTGTGGAATGTCAATTGCTACCTTCATACCAAATTTGGTGACTCTAGCTCAAAGTTTGTATAAAGTGGGGAAATGGGGGCTGGGGGCGGTATGTTTGGGCGTGGCATCCAAATTTTTGGTGCAGATCTATGTGGGATGTCAATTGCTATCTTCATACCAAATTTGGTGACTCTAGCTCGAAGTTTGTATAAAGTGGGGAAAGGGGGGCTGGGGGCGGTATGGTTGGGCGTGGCATCCAAATTTTTGCTGCAGATCCTTGTGGAATGTCAAATGCTACCTTCATACCCAATTTGGTGACTCTAGCTCAAAGTTTGTATAAAGTGGGAAAGGGGAGCTGGGGGCGGTATGGTTGGGCGTGGCATTCAAATTTTTGCTGCAGATCCTTGTGGAATGTCAAATGCTACCTTCATACCAAATTTGGTGACTCTAGCTCAAAGTTTGTATAAAGTGGGGAAAGGGGGGCTGGGGGCGGTATGGTTGGGCGTGGCATTCAAATTTTTGCGCAGATCTATGTGGGATGTCAATTGCTATCTTCATACCGAATTTGTTGACTCTAGCTCGAAGTTTGTATAAAGTGGGGAAAGGGGGGCTGGGGGCGGTATGGTTGGGCGTGGCATCCAAATTTTTGCTGCAGATCCTTGTGGAATGTCAAATGCTACCTTCATACCAAATTTGGTGACTCTAGCTCAAAGTTTGTATAAAGTGGTGAAAGAGGGGCTGGGGGCGGTATGGTTGGGCGTGGCATCCAAATTTTTGCTGCAGATCCTTGTGGAATGTCAAATGCTACCTTCATACCAAATTTGGTGACTCTAGCTCAAAGTTTGTATAAAGTGGGGAAAGGGGGGCTGGGGGCGGTATGGTTGGGCGTGACATCCAAATTTTTGCTGCAGATCCTTGTGGAATGTCAAATGCTACCTTCATACCAAATTTGGTGACTCTAGCTCAAAGTTTGTATAAGGTGGGGTTAGGAGGGCTATGGGGCTTGGGGCGGTATGGGTGGGCGTGGCATTCAAATTTTTGCTGCCGATCCATGAGGAATGTCAATTGCTATCTTCATACCAAATTTGGTGACTCTAGCTCGAAGTTTGTGAAAAGTGAGAAAAGGGGGGGGGGGGTGCTGGGGGCGTTATGGGTAGGCATGGCATCCAAGTTTTTGATGCAGATCTTTGTGGAATGTCAATTGCTATCTTCATACCAAAGTTGGTGACTCTAGCTGAAAGTTTGTAAATGGTGGGGAAAGGGGGGCGGAATGGGTGGGCTTGGCTCCAAAACTTTGATGCAGATTTTTGGGGATCGCTACTAGCTATCTTCCCACCAAATTTGGTGGCTCTAGCTCCACAACTCTGGAAGATACACGCATTCCCGTTTTTGACGAAGCGTTGGGGTGGATGGGGGTGGCTAGGGTAGGATCGGTGGGCGTGGCATCCAAACTTTTGATGCAGTTTTTAGGGGGTCATCATCACCTATCTTGGCACCAAATTGGTGGCTCTAGCTCAAAAACTTTGGGAGATATAGCCATTTCTGATTTCAAAATGCGGGGGGGCTGGGGGCGGAATGGGTGGGCGCGGCTCCAAAACTTTGATGCAGTTTTTTGGGGATCGCTACTAGCTATCTTCCCACCAAATTTGGAAGCTCTAGCTCCACAACTCTGGAAGATACACGCATTCCCGTTTTTGACGAAGCGTTGGGGTGGATGGGGGTAGCTAGGGCAGTGTCGGTGGGCGTGGCATCCAAACTTTTGATGCAGTTTTTAGGGGGTCATCATCACCTATCTTGGCACCAAATTTGGTGGCTATAGCTCAAAAACTGAGGGAGATATATGCTTTTTTGACTTTAAAATTCGGGGGGGCTGGGGGCGGAATGGGGGGGCGTGGCTCCAAAATTATTGATGCAGTTTTTTGGGGGTTGCTAGTAGCTATCTTCTTACCAAATTTGGTAGTTCTAGCTGTAAGGATGTGCGAAATATGTGGATTTATCGGTTTTGAGTTATCGAATTTATCGATTTGCCAGCCCCCCAGTTATCGTAGAACCTCCATCTTGACACTTTAATTTACTATCCTATAGATAAAGAGAATTGGAAAGTTTCAAGTCTCTAGCTTGAAGGGTGTGGAAAAAACTTGCATACATACGGACGGACAGACGGACAGACGGACAGACACCATGACGGACATTGCACAAAACCAATATACTAGTTACCTTCGGTATCGAGTATAATAAAATTCATTACATAAAATGTTTTGAATTTTTCCAATACACTTGAGAAAAATTATTTGTAATTATGATTTATTTATATTATTATTTATTATACTCGATACCGAAGGTAAAGAGTATATTGGTTTTGTGCAATGTCCGTCATGGTGTCTGTCCGTCTGTCCGTCCGTATGTGTGCAAGTTTTTTCATCAAAAATTTTGGAGCCACGCCCCCCCATTCCTCCCCCAGACCCCCCGCATTTTTAAGTCAAAAAAGCCCATTTCTCCCACAGTTTTTGAGCTAGAGCCACCAAATTTGGTGCCAATTTAGCTGATGATGACCCCCCAAAAACTGCACCAAAAGTTTGGATGCCACGCCCACCAATACCGCCCTAGCCGCCCCCAGATGCCCCAACGCTTCGTAAAAAACGGGAATGCGTGTATCTTCCAGAGTAGTGGAGCTAGAGCCACCAAATTTGGTAGGAAGATAGCTGGTAACGACCCCCAAAAAACTGTATCAAAGTTTTGGAGCCACGCCCACCCATCCCGCCCCCAGCCCCCCCGCATTTAGAAATCAGAAAAGCCTATATCTCCCACAGTTTTTGAGCTATAGCCACCAAATTTGGTGCCAAGATAGGTGATGATGACCCCCCAAAAACTGCATCAAAAGTTTGGATGCCACGCCCACCAATACCGCCCTAGCCACCCCCATCTGCCACAACGTTTCGTCAAAAACGGGAATGCGTGTATCTTCCAGAGTAGTGGAGCTAGAGCCACCAAATTTGGTAGGAAGATAGCTGGCAACGACCCCCAACAATCTGCATCAAAGTTTTGGAGCCTGGCCTATCCATTCCGCCCCCCTTTCCCCACCTGATACAAACTTTGAGCTAGAGTCACCAAATTTGGTATGAAGGTAGCATTTGAAATTCCACAAGGATCTGCAGCAAAAATTTGGATGCCACGCCCAACCATACCGCCCCCAGCCCCCATTTCCCCACTTTATACAAACTTCGAGCTAGAGTCACCAAATTTGGTATGAAGAGAGCAATTGACATCCCACATGGATCGGCAGTAAAAATTTGAATGCCACGCCCAACCATACCGCCCCCAGCCCCCCTTTCCCCACTTTTACAAACTTTGAGCTAGAGTCACCAAATTTGTTATGAAGATAGCAATTGACATTCCACAAAGATCTGCATCAAAAATTTGGATGCAATTCCACCCATACCGCCCCCAGCCCCCCTTTCCCCACTTTATACAAACTTCGAGCTAGAGTCACTAAATTTGGTATGGATGGGCACCAAAATTTTTAATACTGGTATCGAGTATACCGCAGTCGGTTGCGTCCGACTGCAACGTTTCCACTTGTTTTTTCTTGCTTTTTTATAAAAATATATATAAGACAAACTTCAATATATCAAAAATGCTTTGATTTTTTTTTCCGTACAAAAAAACATTTTAAACACAAAAAAGTTTTGATGTTTAAACAAAATTTTCTTGTTTTTTGGTATTTTTTTCCATAATAATATAAATAATAAATAAATAAAATTCAATTCAAAAAAAAAAAAAAAAATGTTAATAACTTTTCTCCGTACAAAATATTTACCTAAAACAAATTACAACCAAAACCAAAGTAAAATAAATCTAGTATCAATTACATTTATACTGTAACGACATATTCCGTCCAAATATTACATTGTCTTTGGCAGTTTTTCTGTTGTCGAAGTAATTGTTTTTTTTATTTTTTTCTCATTGCATAAGTCTCCAGCTACATAGAGAGCTTATTATGTCAAAGGAACAGAAGCAACAAGCGAAACCATGTCCTTCATTGTCTAACGTTCGTCGTTCATCCTTGTCGAGCGTTCGCAGGTTGTCCGCTTCATCCGTGTCCAGACAAAAACCGTCTGTTACTATATCCGAACCCAAATCCGACAGTTTGGCAACTCCGCAAGAAATCGCACTTGTGACCAGACAAAATCCCAAAAAGTTTTAAACGAATCAGTCATGGCCCTCAAGGATTTTATCGCTGTGTCGGCTTAGCCAATTTGAGACAAGATTTGCAGGCTCGAATCATCCCTGCATGCATCCCTGTTTACACTTCAAGTGCGTCGGGACCAGATCCGATCCATATGGGAGAAAGTTGAGTTAGCTTTCGAACAAGGTTCCCAAGGCGCCGGTTCCAGCGGTGATCTTGATTTTTTTTTTTTTTTTTAGTGTTTATTTCATGAATCTTATAATTTTAATTACTAAAGAAACAAAATATTAGTTATAAGTAGGGTACACTCTGTCTCCAGACGAGCTCTCTAGTGTTAGGGTAATTAAGATTTTAACTCACTTTTTGGTGAATAATAGGATATGTTGGAGATATATTTATCGGTTGGATGTGTAACGAAAAATTATTTTCAAAAAAAACATTATTTATTTATTTATAGTCAGCTAAGAGCAGCTGACATTAAAAAGAAATCAAAATTAATTTAAATTAAAAAATAGTTAAAATAATTAAATTAAGTAAAATATAGAATAATAAATAAATCTGAAAAAATAATTAAAGGTTAAAGTTAAAGCTCTGGGAAATTCAATAAAAAATTGAGCAGTCCAACATTTGCTGCGAGGATTGGGAAAACCCAGAAAAACCCAATCAGACCAGCGTTAGATTAGTAGTTAGTGGTTACGATTAGATAAAGCAAAAAGGATCGATCTTTTTAGTACTGGAATTGAGGCCTCCAAGGAAACAAGAGAATAAAGTTTGTTATAGTCAGAACATATAACACGAAATGGTTCATGAATTAAATAGTTGCTGAAGCAACGATCAAGGCTAAGGGGTAAAAAGTTACGTGAAGATCTAACCGGGACATTAAATTTAATTCGACTCAAAAGAACTGATGAGTCGATTTCACCATTAAGTAGGTTAGTAATAAATAATACTCCATGCATAGTTCTACGGTTTAACAGGGAGGGAAGATTTATAAAAAGGAGTCTACTTGAATACGAGGGTAAGTCAACTCCAGCAACCCAGTTAAAACTTCTAGGGCAAATAGAAGAAAATTCTTCTGCACAGATTCAATTCTGACCTGGTGAATCGAGTATTGTGGAGACCACACACAAGATCCATACTCCAGAATGGGACGTACTAAGGATGTATAAAGCGTTTTAGTGGTGTAGGGATCATTTAACTCTTTCGACCACCGCTTGATGAAGCCAAGGACATTAATGGCCTTATTGCCCATGGACAAAATATGAGCGTCAAACTTAATTTAGGATCAAGAATAATGCCTAAATCTTTAATTTCAAACACGCGGTCTAGTGGTGAAGCATCAAGCAAGAAGTGAGCAGTATGAGGGGTACTTCTACAAAAAGACATGACTTTACATTTTGAACAATTTAAATTGAGTAAGTTAAAACGACACCAGGCCGACAATGCACCCAAATCCGACTGTAGTAAATTACACAGGGAAGCGTCATTATATGTGAAACATAGCTTCACATCATCAGCAAACATATATACTTAGGAGTTAGTAATAACAGCTGGAAGATCGTTAATAAACAGATTAAATAGCAAAGGCCCAAGGTGACTACCCTGGGGAACACCAGAGGTAACAAAAATAGGTTTAGATACCGACGATTTAAAAACTACTTTTTGTGTTCGACCACACAAGTACTCCGAAAGCCACAGTACGAGTTTTGATGGAAATCCAATAATATTTAATTTTTTAAGCAACAGAGAATGACTAACAGAATCAAATGCCTTACTAAAATCGGTGTAAACAACGTCAGTTTGCATTTTTTCCTGGAACCCTTTGATAACAAGCGAAGTGAATTCAAGAAGGTTGGTTGTAGTAGATCTACGCCTAACAAAACCGTGTTGATAAGGCGATATAATTGAACTACATGTGTGTTGAAGTTGAGAACATATAATTTTTTCAAAGACTTTACGAATGGCGGACAACTTTGATATGCCCCTATAATTTTTAACGTTAGACTTAGAAGAATTTTTATGGAGTGGAATGATAAAAGATTCCTTCCATATAGCAGGAAACACTGTTGTGTCAACCGACAAGTTAAATAATTTATGTAATGGTTTACAAAGTGAATCCGCACAGTATCTAAGAATACAACCTGGCACTCCATCAGGACCAGGCAGATAGCCTGGTTTGACAGAGTTAAGGTCACTTAGAAGCGTACACTCAGTTATAACTGGGATATATATGCAATTAGACGATTGAACTTGAAAAGGATAGGAATTACTACTACTATACATACTCGATGAGTATACTGATTGAAAATACTCAGCAAATAGATCGGCTACTGCCTGATCAGAACTTGCTTTTGTATTATCAAGGTATACTGAGGACGGCAAGCAAGAAGACTTACGTTTAGAGTTAACAAATTTATAAAAATGTTTAGGGTCACGTGAAAAGTTTAGTCTACAACGATTAAGATAATTATTATAACAAGATGTGTTAACAGAAAGAAAACTTGATTTTGCTATTAAATAAGAAGATAAATCTAAAGTGGTTCCCGATTTTTTAAATTTTTTATATGATCTTGTCTATGCGTTTTTCAACTTCGATAGTTCTCTCGTAAACCAAGGTGGTTTATTGTCACTTGTAGAACAAGTGAGGGGAACACCAATATCCAAAAGCGAATTCAAGGTCCTATAAAATATGGCTATGGCAGTTTCTATATCACTACAAGAATAAAGGCGCGACCAATTAGTATGTTGAAGAAGAGAATTTAATTTAGTAAAGTTAGTTTTACGACAGCAACGGGTTTTTAAAGTATTTTTAGATACTGAAATAGGGTTCAGAATTTCGATGGATAGTTCTAAGGTTGGATGGTAGGTATCTTCCGGAAGCATTAGAGGGGGTATTCTACTAGCATTACTGCAATCGGAGTCCGAAAGAAATGTTAAGTCCAACATTCTACCACTACAGTTATGCACCCTGTTAACTTGCGATAGGCCTAACTCCAGTAGGCCATCGATAACTTATATATATCGATTACTTCGATATATACCTTAAGATAAAATCCATGTAGGTTTAGGGGACACGCTTTGGATGGATGAGGGTTGTAATTTATAGGCGTGACTTTTCTAGCCACCAGAATTGGTTAGTGACTAAGGCGGAATCCCTAGCTTGTATTGTTTTGTCAAACCGCCAGTTCCCTTCCTGTACAAGGGACTCTGGGACGGTTATGTTTGTGGCGCGCCTGTGGAGGTGGTAAAACACCGGTATTCCATTGAGGCTTTGAATAAATCCTTTTTTATCTAGCATTATAAATGCTTCTGGTGGGACAAGGCCTATTGATAGTGTACGCTTCAAATATTGCTCGACTACATAATAAGGAGCCATGGTAAAATTGTGTTCATGGTACTCGGTACATCTGAGTATGTGGTTGCGAATAAGATTTATTATAAAATTATCTAATCTGGGGATGTTGGCCGCGTTGTACAGTTTCTCGTTGCTAACATATTTAAGATAATTGCTGGCCGGGGCTATGTATAAAGAAGTACAAGTTCTAAGGCATTTTCTTTCAAAGACTCGTAGTCTTTCCATATAAGATGGAGAGATATTAAACCAGATATTGCATGCGTATGTTAGTATGGGTCTAATGAATGCTTAGTATATGAGAATTTTAACTCTATGACCTAAGAGCTTCGAATACATTAGAGATTTGAACGTGAAGAATGCTGTTTTGGCTTTGGCTAGCTGCATATTAGTATGTTTGTTGAAGTATAAGAAGCGGTCAAGATATACTCCCAGATATTTTACATTACTGTATGTTGGAATTATTGCGTTATTTAAGGTTGACGAAACTTCGAATTTTTTCCATTATTTCTTTATATCGGCGTTGCAGTTTTTAACCGGGGGTCTGAACAATATAGGTTCACATTTGTTGTAGTTGATTTTCAGGTGCCATTGATGGGCATACTTCTCTATGAGTGAGAAATCATTTTGAAGTTTCATGTTGATGCTTGATATTGAGCTGCCTGGCTGGTAAATAATTAGGTGCTATAATATTCTCTAGCTTATTAAGTAAGTCTAGGGTGTATAAATTAAATAATTTAGGAGAGTTGACTGTGCCCTGTTGGAGTCCGTTAGATATTTAAAAACGTTTTTTTGCTAGTATCGTTTTTGTTAGTGATAGTGAACGATTTTTTATTAATCATGTTGTGAATAAGACATAGTAAGTGGAAAGGGAATTTGTATTGGACTAGTTTCAACAGTAGCCCTTTCAACCAAACGCTATCAAATGCTTTTTCTAGGTCTACTAAGCATGCTCCTACTGCCTTTTTATTGTTCTGATGCCATCTGATATCTGATATTAATATGTGTATTGCCTGTATAATAGAGAATGCCTGTATTTGAAGCCAAACTGGCGATCACTAATAAGTTTGAATTGTTCGCAGTGCTTGTTAATGTTAATATTTATACATGTTTCGAAGATTTTACTGATGTTGGGCAGTAGGCTAATTGGCCGTAAATTGTTTAAGTCAGTTGGGTCTTTGTTCTGTTTTTGTATGAGTATTATTTTTGCTGTTTTCCATGAAGAAGGAAAGTAGGAGTTGTTTAGCATATTATTAAATAGTATGCTATATTGGTCTATTAGGATTTTTGGGATGTTCTTGAGGGCCACATTTGGAATTTCATCAATACCTGTGGACATCTTGTTTTTAAGTTTCTTGAATATGTTTGCAATTTTGTCATTTGATAGAAAATAGTCGTTTTGTTCATGTATATTCCTTGTATCGTTTTGGTTGTTAAAGGTGGTTATCGTACTTTAAGCTTAAAAACCTGTCGAAGCCATACTCAATGTAGCGATGAAAAGGTTGGTTGGGATCATTCTCTTTAGGGGAATGAACCAACTCAAAGTGGGTTCCAATTAGGTTTAGTATATCTTCGTTATTTCTTATTAAGTAACTATCTGATGTAAGGTTCATTTCCGTCGTTTGGGGGTCTATACCTGACTTAACTAGCAATTGGGCTTTGTCCGTTGGAACTTTTATTAGGTTAAGGTCTCGGCAGGAGTGTTGCCAAGAGAAATTTTTTGCAGTTTTAAATAAATGTGATTGGTTCTTTGAAGTGAGTATTTCAAGTTTTGATTTCATTTTGTTGTTTATGGCTATTGGGATATTTTCGTTGATAAGTTTTCGGATCAGTTTAAGTTTATTTTGGAGTAAGTTAAGTTGAGCTAGTGAAATAATGCGTTCTAGTCTATTGTGTTTTTTTATGGCTGTTAGTATACTGCTTTTTTCATTCTGAAGCTTCTTAAGAATTGGAGAGGATATGATACACTTGGTGTATGTTGTTTTAAATGTGGGTACTACTTGATTTAGAGTTCTTTTAATGGTTTGTGAGATCCTGTTTAAATGTTCATCTATTTCTGTGTTGCTTATGTTTTTATTGGTTGGTATTATTGGTCCTGAATCTATTGCATTTGATTTAAATGTAGTCCAATTAGTTTGCCTATAGTTCAGTCTTGGTGAGATGATATTTTCTAACAGGTTAAATGTTTCCCTATTTGGCATTGAAGCTATTACTTAAATTGCTTGATGGTCACTATCGTAGTCTAGCGATGGAAGACAGTTGGTTGAGGTATTTTCCCCTTTTATTTGGATTCTTCTATCCACAAGAAAGATATCTAAATATGAATTTCCCCGTGGAAAAGATGGTTTGGATGATGCGTAGAGTTTTATTTTAAATTGTATTTCTTTGTCTTCTACCCAGCTGTTAAGAGTGTTTCCGGCAGTGTTGTTGGTTTGGTTATTCCAGTTTATGTGCTTACTGTTCAAATCACCGCCAATAATATAATAATTAATGGGCTGATCAAGGTCTAGGGATTCAAATAAATCAGTAAGATCGGATTTAAAGTCGCTTTTGCCATGGGGATGGTAGAGCGCTATGATATATAGGTTTGCATTACACCTCATACGGAGTTTTATTATACACGTTTCTAATGACTTAAGGTGGTCAATTTTTGTGTGGGCTACTATGTAAAATTTAGTATCTTTTCTTACTAGTATACCAGTGCCTCCACCTCTGGTAGCTCCTGCTCTATCTTTCCTTATAAAATTGTATTCTTTGAATGCAACTTTATGTCGATAGTTAAGTTTGGTTTCGTTAAGCAATGCGATATCTGGTTTTTTATTTATCTAGAAAACTTTGTAAATCGTGTCTTCTGCTTAAATTTATTATTGAGTTTACGTTAATAGTGATTATTTTAAGTTTTTTTGATATTAATTGTTCTCGTTTGATGAGTACCTATTTAAGATCCTATTATAGCAAAAAGTGTATCTATTCTAGCATCTTGCGATTTCATGTGATTTTGCAAGTTGGAAATTTCTTTGGCTGGCTGTGCCATAGTACTATTTAAGGCTTCAAAAACAGAGTTTGTGATGTAATTATTATTTTCTTGTCTCGGAGTATTAGTTTGAGTATTATAAGGGCTATTATTTGTATTAAGATTGGTTCTAGCTGTTTGGGCATAGCTCATGTTAGTGTTGGTGTATGATAAGTCTATATTGTTTTTAGTTTGTGAGATCATTTGACGTCTTGCTCGAATTTTATCTTGTAGTTCTTTGAATCTCTCACATCCTCTGTAAGAGGCCGGGTGGCCGTGCTTCTTACACAGCACACAGAATTGTTTCTCTGGATCTTCCATTTTTTGAGTTGCACACTCCGTGCTTTTGTGGCAAGCTCCGCACTTGACACATTTAGGAGGTAGGTAGCAGTTCGCTGCGCTGTGAAAGAACCCGTGGGAGTTCCTGCATTGGGTCATTTCTAGTTTGCGAATATTTTCCCATCGTATGAAACAGTGGAGTAATGTTTTTATGGCCTTCAGCTAGTTGATATTGCTTTCCGCTGTTATTTGCACTATGAATATTGCAAGTGCAGAATTATTGGCTGTAGACTGCTTAGTAGAAAATCGTTGAACTTTAACAAATTTTAACTCTTCTTTTTCTAGTTTTTGTAGTTCTGCTCCGACTTCTTCCAGGGTAGTGTCTTCAGATAGGCCTTTTAGTAGTAGCGTTTTGGGCTTTAAGCTTTTGGGTGTATATGCATAGAATTTGGTCTTTGTCTTGTCTAAGTAAGCTCTGATTTTCATGTAGTTATCAATATTGTTTACGTAGATAGCTTTTTTCTTTGTTTGGTTTTGATTAAATTCTTTAATTTCGAAGTTAGTAATTTTTAGACCTTCTTTTATAAATGTTATTAGTGTTTTAGTTGGGACATCGATGACATTAATGGGTGGCACCTTTTCGTTGATAATATTTTGTGTTTTTGTTGGTTGGTTGACATTTGCTTGCAAGTTTTTATGACGCCTCTCTGGAGCGCTAGAATTAGCTTTTAATTCCGTTGCATTGAATGATGCTGGTTGTTGTTGGTTGATGTTTATGTTTTGTATTGTCTTATCAGGTCGGTGTCGCACGACTCATCGTCCAGCACAGCATAGTAATTTTCGCGCATTGTATGTAGTTTGGACCGAGGTTGCTCCATGCTTGGGCTATTTGATTTACGCTTTAAGTCATTGTTCGTTTGGGAGAGATAAGAGTATTGAGCTTTAAGCTCGCTCATGGGTTTGGGCTTGATTTTGATTTAGTTTATGACTTTTTATTTGCAACTTTTAAATAATACCCCTAGGGATATAACACTGGTCATTGGCACTATGTGCACTTATGCACCACAACAGCTGGTGGATTTGTCTTAGTTGGTTGATATTGGATAGGCTTTGCGTTATGGAAACACGTCCGCTTGCGATCGGTATCAAAACGACACTCCTCAGCGGTGATCTTGAAATCATGCAAGGGAAGTGTGAGCATTGCTATTCCGTTTATGAACGCTGTGTCGCTCAACTGAGTGAAAGTATTGACGCTGCTTCGACCAAAAAGCAAGCACAGCCCATGGTCCAGTCTATATCCAGGGATTATAGTCTCCCCCCAAGTGACACTGAGGTCTTCGACGGAGACTATCTGTGCTGGCCAACCTTCCGTGATCTTTGCACTGCGATTTATTTCGATAATCCACGATGGAACCAAGTCGAGAAACTGTTGCACCTCAACGCTAAGACAAGCGGCGAGGTAAAGGGTATTGTTTCGAAATCCCCAATAACACATGACGGTTTTCACTCTGCGTGGCAGAATCTTTCAGAAAGATTCGAAAATAAGCGGCTGTTGGTGAACAGCCAGCTTAAAATCCTACTTAATCTGCCGTCAGTTTCACAAGAGTCAGGGAGTGCTTTAAAAGAGCTCCAGAGTACAATCCAGGGATATTTGACGGCTTTCAAGTTGGCCAAGGTCAGCATTGAAAACTGGGATTGTTTACTCGTTTTCCTCTGCTCGTCCAGACTGCCGAAACTTACCATATCACTCCACAATAAATCCGATATCCCGACTTGGTTCGAATTCTTAGCGAGCGCCATCGCACGCTGGAGGCGATAAAAGACATAAGGCCTAACACGGGAGGCCAAGCTCAATTCAATTGTAAAGAGGCAGCCCAGAAAAAAATTAACTCTATCGAAGCAAAGGTCAAAGTAAATGCGCAATCTTCCAAGCAAACTTTGACCTGCAAGCTGTGTTCCAAAGGGAACCACCCCATCCGTTCATGTCCAAAGTTTCTGCAAATGGCAGTCAACGATAGGGCCTCCTACATAAGACAGGTCCAACTTTGCTTAAATTGCTTTGCCAGAGTGCACCAGAGAGCACAAATGTTACACATGCAAAGGTCGCCACAACACTCTGTTGCATCGTGGCGACCCTCCTTCCCAAGTTGTTTTTTGGAGCATCCCTAAGCTCGGCTGCTACTCCATACCTTCCAACTAAAAATATACAGCCCACTTCAAATCAAAGTCCGGCAAATATCCACAATTATTTCACGTCCAACACGCAAGGTGTTTTACTTGGCACGGCAATAATTAACATATGCCACCTAGGCAAGTGTTATAAGGCTCGTGCGTTGATTGATTCTGGCTCCGAAGCAACATTCATTTCAGAACCAATGTTAAGAATCATCAAACTTCCATTTAAACGTGTGACAGCATAAGTTGCCGGACTTAATTGATCCGTATCAACCAATCCTGAGAAGTTATGTCACTTCAACATAGGATCCCTTATAAAGCCGCGAGTTCGCATTGATGCGTCGGCGTTTGTACTTCCAAGTGTGGCAGGGACTCTACCATCACATCCGATCCCCGAGAGTTCCTTGAGAGATCTGCCCAATATTCCACTGGCTGACCCTTCTTTCTATAGGAGTTCGCAGATAGATGTGCTGTTAGCCGCAGATATCCTTCCATCCATTCTTCTTGGCGGCTCCATTCCAAACATCTGTGGCGCGTTATTGGGTTAAGAAACCCTTTTCGGTTATATCCTTACCGGCCCAATAACTACTGGCCCCACATCCTCCACCTCTGCTTTTTCCACTCGTGTCACGGTCAAGAGTGACCAACGGTTGGAAAACCTCCTCACAAAGTTTTGGGAGGTGGAGGATTTTCCAGTAAATCCGGTGAAGGAGTCTGATGCCATATGCGAGGACAACTTTATCCGCACCACGTCTAGGGATGAAAGTGGCAAATATAGTGTCACTCTCTCATTCAAACATCCTGATTACATCAACTTAGGACTTTCAAGGTCAATCGCACTAGCTCAGTTTCTTAAAAACGAGATTCGTTTAAATATAAACTTTCCTCTTAAAGAGCAGTACAACTCCGTGATCCAGGAATACTTGGACTTAGGTCATATGCGACAAGTCCCCCCTTCGTCCAGTACTTTGAACTTATATCTTCCACATCATGCTGTTTTTAAACCTGACAGCAATAAAACAAAAGTTTGCGCAGTATTTAACGCTTCCAGTCAATCCACTAACGGCAAAAGCTTGAATGATGTCCTTCTTACAGGCCCAGTTTTCCAATCTGATCTGACCATTCAGATTTTGAAGTGGCGGTTTTTCCGTCATGGTTTCAACGCTTACATCACCAAGATGTATCGGAAAATCCTTGTGAAGCCAGATCACACTCCTTTCCAAAGGATCCTTTATCGGAACAAGGATCAAGAGCTCTGTGATTATGAGCTGAACACTGTCACATTTGGGGTCAATTGCGCACCGTTCCTGGCAATTCGAGTTTTGCAAAAGTTCGCTCAAAATTTGCGAGCTCAGTTTCCGAAGGATTGTGACATAATTTCCAACTACATGTACGTCGACGATGTGTCAGCTGGAGCTCATACGAAGCAGTGTGTAATCGCTAGCATCAAGGAGCTTCAAGGAGCTATGGACTCAGCAGGCTTTCCACTACGAAAGTGGACCTCAAATAAGAAGGAAGTCCTCCGCGGTATTCCTAAGGACCACCTTTTACGCGAGGATTTCCTTGAACGCGAAGAAGCCAGCGTTGCTAAAACCTTGAAGATCCGATGGCAAGCTGATACAGACAAGTTCTTCTTCGAACATTCCGAGATTCCTTTAAAAGAGACAGTCACCAATTGTGAAGTCCTGTCCGAGATAGCTAAGCTCTTTGATCCAGCCGGATGACTAGCATCCGTCATCGGATGAGCTTGGCTGGGACGATCCGATGCCATCCCAATTTGTTCAGCGTTGGAAAGACTGTACTGCCAATCATCTCCGTCTTGGAGACATTCGAGCGACCATTCAGATCCATGGCTTCTGCATTGCCTCCCAAAAGGCTTACGGAGCAGCGTTTCATGTTCGCGTAGAAATAGGCTGCGAGGTTTCAGTCCACCTACTGACGTCCAAGACGAGAGTAGCTCCGGTCAAGACAGTGTCGCTGCCGAGACTCGAGCTGTGTGGGGCTGTCCTGAGTTATCTTCAGCTATCATTCCGCAGATGCCCATAGCGAAGCCTGAAACCTTCTACTGGACTGACTCAACAATCGTTTTGGCCTGGCTCCGCAAATCACCCTGCTCCTGGACGGCGTTCGTCGACAACCGCATATCCAAGATCGGGCAGCTTACTGACTGTCAAGCGTGGTCGCACGTGCGGTCTGAGGACAATCCTGCAGACTTAGCTAGTCATGGGATGTCACCACAAGAGCTAAAGGATAGCCATCTGTGGTGGGAAGGTCCTGAGTTGTTACGTCTCCCTTGAGAAATAATGGCCTATTCTATCGGATTCCAGTCTTGAGACTGAATAAGAGCAGCGTCCAGGTAAGGTCTACATTGCGGAACTAGTTCCATCGTTCGATCCACGAGAACGTTTCTCTAATTTTGGCCGGGCTTAAAGAGTTACCGCATACATGTTCAGATGCGCTAAGTGATGTCGCCAATCCTTACTGTTGTTTCCAACGCAGCAACTGCAAAATAGTAAGCTGCTAGAGCTTCTCAAGAGTGACTCGTTATCATTACTCAACGGAATTCCTTTTCAAGGGAATACGATTGCCTTCGTGACAAGCGCAGCTTGCCAGCATTGCCAGCCTGGCCGTTAGTGAGCCAGAAATCAAGGGGAATGCTGCGTCAATTCTAAATAGGTGGCAACGGCTCAAGGCTCTTAAAGAAAGAGGAGTACTTCAAGCTTCACAAAAGGACTAAGTGGAAACTACCCGAGGGGAATTCTTAACAAGGCGACATGGTAGTTGTCAAGGAGGATAACCTTCTATCCAACGAATGGCGCTTGGGTCGAGTACAGGAAACCCACGCGAAGCAAGATGACCGGATCTGAGTAGTCGATTAACTCACAACCCGAGGGATTATTAAAAGGCCAGTGGCCAAGCTTATCCTCCTTTCAATCCATCCCGAACCCAAAACTCCAATGTCGTGACTAACTTGTTATTTCAATAAGAGTTTGTTGTCTAATTCCTACTTTGTTTATATTTTCCCAGACAACATTCGAAGAGCAATAACACCCACATCCAGGACGCAAAAGCAGGCTATTCGCCCACGCGGTGTCGCGTCTTTCCGCTGCCGAATCTGCCGGGGTGTCCATGCCCTTAAGAAGTGCCAGCGCCTTATGCACATCGACGCTGAAAAGCGTCTGCGGGCAGTAATTATCAACAAGTACTGCCCCAACTGCCTGGTGCATCAGCACTCCGGGCAAACGTGTCGCAGTGAAGCGAGGTGCCGCGTCTGTGATGATGAGCACTACACCTTGCTCCACCTAAATTAGGATAACCCTCCGGCCTCCCCACAAAGTGCTCGACCAAGGAGCCGTTCTCAGGACTCACCCTTCACACGAGGAGACGCTCTCCGGTCCGAGCGCAACGACACTCAACACTACCATCCACCCTGGAACTTGCTGTCTTGCCGACAGTGATACTCCTTGTCACTTTCGGTGAGAAAACCTTCGAGTTGCGAGCACTGGTCGATGCACAGCCGCATCGATGCCTCCTGGGCAAAGGCTCTAGGCCTCTCCGCCACCAGGCTGGATGACAGGGTCAGTGCTCGCATCAAATCCAAGTACGGCTCTTTCGACAGGGACTGCCACTTGGAGGTCATCCAAAACCTCAATTTCCAAACGCCAAAGGTGCCGGTTGAGGAACATTTCAGGGAAAGCGTTCCTAACATTGTTTTGGTGGACTCAAGATGGTTTCAGCCGTCTACAGTGAGTTTGGTGTTGGGTGCCGATGTATACGGCTACATTATTCAGCCAGGTGTGCTTCCGAGCGAGCATGGGCCAGTGGCGCAGAATACAACGTTTGGGTGGATCCTGTCTGGAGTCTGCAGCCAATAAGGTCCGCTCCCCAAGTCATATCCCATTCATTTGCAACTATATTGCAATGGGGGCGGAATTTTCAAGAAAGTAGGCAGCGGCATCTGCAGCTCCCCACCTGAATCTTGCATGAAAGCTCGCACTCTCCCTTTATTACATTCTCTTAATGTTAACTTAATGTAATTAGCATGCTGAGCATGCTCAGTAGGCTTTTATGTTAGTACTGACTTTAATGCCAATAAAAGAAGTTCTACGCCAACGCGACAAAAACCGAAAAGCTTTAAAGTGTTTATTATTTTTTATTCAATTGCGATTGCTAATTTCCTCGTCGTGTGTGCGTTATTATAAATATTCTACCCCCCAAATTGATTCCGCCTTTGGCTATAGTCTCCCTTGATCCTTCCATGCGCGTTCAAAGTTGTTTTTTACGATGCTAAATACGTTTTCCAGCCTGTTTGCCATTTCTTCTGGGGCACGCTGTCCAGACCAGGTATATTTTCGTCTTATAAGGTGGTGGGCAAGCATGATTCTCTTCCCATCAGCGAGCTCAAAAACTCCTTAGAAAGTCGACTCATACGCTGTACTCCGTTGTCATAAACTAATTTTCTAGGTATCCCGAACAGACTCAAAATGCGCTTGCGAAAAGCTTTCTGCAGTAGGGCCGCCATTGCCCTCTAGGGGATCAGTTCCTTCCATTTCGTAAAGGAAAACCAGACGCATGGAATATAATCAGCTCATTATGTATGTCGCTTGTGTAGTGCGTTGTTGATATAAGTACCACTGCTTTGTTTTTTGCTTTGCCACAAATGAGTATAACGCAACGTTGTTATCGTGGTAGCCGAATAGTGTGCTACCAATTGGGCGCTGGCGATTCTTTAAAAACTCCCTGGGAATATATGCTTTATTTGCGCGTTAGGTACAAACGATGAAAAAACGTTATCTGCATACCTGTAAATAGGTAATTCTGTACGAGCTTCATGGTGATTTTGTAGCCAAGCTGCATGTCACGCTCCTATCCGGGTGCTCTTCTTGAATATATTATGCTTTTGAGCTAATATTTTGTTTCACCACACCTTTATATAATATTTTGCTGGCTTGGATGGAATGTATTGTGTGAATTATGTTCGTACCTGTACGGAAATAATTGTTCATCTACAGTTAGAGCTTCATGTGGCACGTACCGATTTCATAAATTAGCTTGCAGCATTAAGGCCTGTACGCATGAGCCTCGTACAGCTCCCGTACCGTATACGTGAGTTTTACGGACCTTAACGAGCAGTGTTAAAAAATGCACATATTGTGGCGGTTGGCTGATAACTTTCTCTAAATTAATCGCAAGTGCAACTGTGTTTTGTGCACTTAAATTCAAAATAATGATTCACTTCCAAAGCGCGCTACTTCTGTGATTGAGTACAACCAATAACTATACACTTATTGCTGGCGGTTGTTAAAAAAAAAGACAGGCTGCAAAACCAAGAAGCATTTTAAAGAACCCATATTTGATGGGCAGAGCTGAGATTACCAAAGATTATGCTAATCATAACTGAAACCACTCAAAAGACTCAAAGCAAATTCACCTTACTGATCTATACCCTATAATAGACCAGTTCCAGTACAATCCAGTTTATATGTTATTTAAATTTTATTTTATTAATTAATTAATATATTTATATTCAATACTTCTTGCGCAGCATTGTCTGCCAAAACAATAAGTCTCTATTTTAACCTGAATAAGGCCAGCTTTGTTAAAATTTTTCCAAATATTTGTATGCCAGCTCTTGCCCGACAATTTCCAATTTTCTCCCACGCGCATTTAACGATACTTTATTAAAGTGCAACTTGCTCATAATGCCCCACAAGACTGCCGACTTTTCACAGCCTTTATTAAAGCAATTTTCTCCGAATCCCTATTAAAATTTTCGAATCTACTTTTGTTTGCCGACTTCTTGGTTCACTTTTAAGGCCCTTAAACAATTGCTGAACATTGATTCCATCAGTAACAACAGCACAGCTTTTATTTAACATTTTCATTGTTCAACACTAAGCTACTGCTTGTGACTAACAGAGCTGCATAGCAGAGTTTCGTAATACGGTACGGGTGATGTACGAGACTGTTTTTATACTCGATACCGAAGGTAACTAGTATATTGGTTTTGTGCAATGTCCGTCATGGTGTCTGTCCGTCTGTCCGTCTGTCCGTCCGTATGTATGCAAGTTTTTTCCACACCCTTCAAGCTAGAGACTTGAAACTTTCCAATTCTCTTTATCTATGGGATAGTAAATTAAAGTGTCAAGATGGGGGTTCTACGATAACTGGGGGGCTGGCAAATCGATAAATTCGATAACTCAAAACCGATAAGTCCACATATTTCGCACATCCTTACAGCTAGAACTACCAAATTTGGTAAGAAGATAGCTACTAGCAACCCCCAAAAAACTGCATCAATAATTTTGGAGCCACGCCCCCCCATTCCGTCACCAGCCCCCCCGCATTTTAAAGTCAAAAAAGCATATATCTCCCTCAGTTTTTGAGCTATAGCCACCAAATTTGGTGCCAAGATAGGTGATGATGACCCCCTAAAAACTGCATCAAAAGTTTGGATGCCACGCCCACCGACACTGCCCTAGCTACCCCCATCCACCCCAACGCTTCGTCAAAAACGGGAATGCGTGTATCTTCCAGAGTTGTGGAGCTAGAGCTTCCAAATTTGGTGGGAAGATAGCTAGTAGCGATCCCCAAAAAACTGCATCAAAGTTTTGGAGCCGCGCCCACCCATTCCGCCCCCAGCCCCCCCGCATTTTGAAATCAGAAATGGCTATATCTCCCAAAGTTTTTGAGCTAGAGCCACCAAATTTGGTGCCAAGATAGGTGATGATGACCCCCTAAAAACTGCATCAAAAGTTTGGATGCCACGCCCACCGATCCTACCCTAGCCGCCCCCATCCACCCCAACGCTTCGTCAAAAACGGGAATGCGTGTATCTTCCAGAGTTGTGGAGCTAGAGCCACCAAATTTGGTGGGAAGATAGCTAGTAGCGATCCCCAAAAATCTGCATCAAAGTTTTGGAGCCAAGCCCACCCATTCCGCCCCCCTTTCCCCACCATTTACAAACTTTCAGCTAGAGTCACCAAATTTGGTATGAAGATAGCAATTGACATTCCACAAAGATCTGCATCAAAAATTTGGATGCCATGCCTACCCATAACGCCCCCAGCCCCCCCCCCCCCCCTTTTCTCACTTTTTACAAACTTCGAGCTAGAGTCACCAAATTTGGTATGAAGATAGCAATTGACATTCCTCATGGATCGGCAGCAAAAATTTGAATGCCACGCCCACCCATACCGCCCCAAGCCCCATAGCCCTCCCAACCCCACCTTATACAAACTTTGAGCTAGAGTCACCAAATTTGGTATGAAGGTAGCATTTGACATTCCACAAGGATCTGCAGCAAAAATTTGGATGCCACGCCCAACCATACCGCCCCCAGCCCCCCTTTCCCCACTTTATACAAACTTTGAGCTAGAGTCACCAAATTTGGTATGAAGGTAGCATTTGACATTCCACAAGGATCTGCAGCAAAAATTTGGATGCCACGCCCAACCATACCGCCCCCAGCCCCCCTTTCCCCACTTTATACAAACTTTGAGCTAGAGTCACCAAATTTGGTATGAAGGTAGCATTTGACATTCCACAAGGATCTGCAGCAAAAATTTGGATGCCACGCCCAACCATACCGCCCCCAGCCCCCCTTTCCCCACTTTATACAAACTTCGAGCTAGAGTCAACAAATTCGGTATGAAGATAGCAATTGACATCCCACATAGATCTGCGCAAAAATTTGAATGCCACGCCCAACCATACCGCCCCCAGCCCCCCTTTCCCCACTTTATACAAACTTCGAGCTAGAGTCACCAAATTTGGTATGAAGATAGCAATTGACATCCCACATGGATGGGCATCAAAATTTTTAATACTGGTATCGAGTATACCGCAGTCGGTTGCGTCCGACTGCAACGTTTCCACTTGTTTTTATATGAAGTTTCTACGGTACGGGCGATGTACTAGCATCTGCGTAGATGCCTTTAGCATTATATCATCGATTGCCGCCGTTTTGTTTGTCTGTTCACGTTGTCAAATCTGATGTACTTCAATAATAGACTGAATGTTGTTGCAGCTCTAAAAATTGGTGAATGATTTGTATCAAACAGGCAACAAGCTGGTTCATGGTTTGACTAAATTAGGCCAGAATCTAGTAACATTGCCAGGAACGCATCAAACTCTTTAGGTTTCAGTTGTTGCCACTCTTAAGTTTGTTTTGTGTTAGCTTCATTCCACGCTTCAATATCTTCTGTGGCTTATCTCTGATGATTATGTCTGACATTTCCTCAAAAAAATCTTTGAATATGCTCAATGCATCATGCGAAGTCATCACTGGCCCTGTTCCTCTACTTCTCACGGTGAAAATATTGTGCGATAATACACGTGAAGTAGGTGATGGCGCTTCATTCCATTTCATTCCATTTTTGCCAACATAATAGCCATCTGAAGTCGTTTGTTGATTTGGCGGCTTTTTATCATCATCGTCACTTGTATCTTCGTCCCAGTATTCAATGTTGGCTTCACTTTCGCAATCAGAGGCATCTTCATGCATTTGGAATGTTGGATCATTTATTTCATCATCAAAATCATTACTTTGTTCATTTATTATATCATCCATAGTCAAATTTTCATTTTCTTCACACATTTTTTATACCCTTAACCCATAAAATGGGTAAATAAGGGTATAATGGTTTTGTGCAAAAGTATGTAACAGGCAGCAGCATCTCCGACCCTATAAAGTATATATATTCTTGATCAGCATTAACAGCCGAGACGATATAGCCATGTCCGTCTGTCCGTCCGTCTGTCTGTCCGTCTGTATGAACGCGTGGATCTCAGAGACTACAAGAGCTAGAGACTTCTGATTTTGTATTTAAGTTCTCCTATACCATGAGCAGGACAAGTTTGCTTCAAATTATCGATAACTATTCTGGTTTCCGATATACACATAATATCGATAACAACAAATATCGAGTTATGAAAATCTAAAAATGAGGGTTGACGTAATGGTTAATGATAGAACTTTTCTGAAAATTTCGTCCAAATCGGTTGAGAAACACCGGAGATGAATGAACTTAATCGATGGAAGCTAAGCCAGTATACCAAAGTCTTCTAGCCGGGCTCTCCCGACTAGAGCCTTCTTACTTGTTTAAACTTTATTCAGTCCAAAACTTAGTTGAAATCTGTTGAACATTATTCAAGCAAATCTACACATATTTTTTTAATTTGTTTTCGAAAGTGGTCAAAATAAGAGTAATTTGCACTTAAAAATCGAAAAAGTCCCTAGGGACCTTACCGCCCCACGAAGGGTTAAGACAGTCTAAGCTCGGTTGCGCTTCTTTGCTCCCCGACCATTTCTTCAAGCAAAGCAGTCATCGACTGCGCCATCTAGCCGCTCATTAAATTACCCAAGTAGATCCGTTCCTTCTCAAAGAAAGAGCACTTCTTGCGATTTAATTTCAAATTTGCTACCCTGAGGTTTGGCACACGAATAAGAGCAGTTGGCATTAAAATGAAATCAAAAATCAAAATTAATTTAAATAAAATAATAGTTAAAATAATTAAGTTAAATAAAATATAAGATAGTATATAACTCTGAAAATAAAATGTAGGTAAAAAACTTTAAAAAAAAATTTACAAGTACAACATTTATTACGTGGATTGGGAAAAACCCTGAAAACCCAATCAGACCACCGATAGGTTAGTAATTAGTGGTTACGATTAGATAAAGCAAAAAGGATCGATCTTTTTAGTACTGGAATTGAGGCCTCCAAAGTGGCAATAGTATAAAGTTTGTTATAATCAGAATATAAAATACGAAATGATTCATGAGTCAAATAGTTGCTCAAGCAACGATCAAGGCTAAATGGTAAAAAGTTACGTGATGATCTAATTGGGACATTACATATAATTCAACTCAAAATGCATACTTCTACGGTTTAACAGGGAGGGTAGATTAATCAAAAGGAGTCTACTTGAATACGAGGGTAAGTCAACTCCTGGAACCCAGTTAAAACTTCTAAGGGCAAATATAAGAAATTTCTTTTCACTGTGTCCAAAGCTCTTTGAAAAGTAGCACACGCCGAATTAAATCCGAATGGCATGTCTCGCCACTAAAACAACACTCGGCAGGGCTCAGTAAACGCATAAAAACGGATTTGGTTGCGGTTTTTGACGTTACAACGTCTAATAAATTGATGAGCGCCGGCTGCATGCATAAAAAAGTATAATGGAGGGTAGATTAATCAAAAGGAGTCTACTTGAATACGAGGGTAAGTCAACTCCTGGAACCCAGTTAAAACTTCTAAGGGCAAATAGAAGAAATTTATTTTCACTGTGTCCAAAGCTCGTTGAAAAGTAGCACACGCCGAATTAAATCCGAATGGCATGTCTCGCCACTAAAACAACACTCGGCAGGGCACAGTAAACGCATAAAAACGGATTTTGTTGCGGTTTTTGACGTTACAACGTCTAATAAATTGATGAGCGCCGGCTGCATGCATAAAAAAATATAACGCTCAGTGCGTTAAGCTCATTGCGTTATCTTTATCTTTATCTAAGGGATAGTTAATTATAGTGTCAAGATTGGGGTTAAGCGATAACTGAGAGGCTGGCAAATCGATAAATCCGATAACTAAAATCCGATAAATCCACATATTTCGCACATCCTTATAGCTAGAACTACCAAATTTGGCAAGAAGATAGCTATTAGCAACCCCCAAAAAATTTGGAGCCACGCCCACCCTTTCTGCCCCCAGTTCCCCCTGCATTTTAAACAGCCATTTTATAGCCACCAAATTTGGAACCAAGAATGCGTGTATCTGCAGCAAATTTTGGGATGCCACGCACACCTATACCGCTCCCCAGCCCCCCTTTCTCCACCTCTTACAACCTTTGATCTAGAGTCACCAAAATTGGTGTGAAGATAGCAATTGACATTCCACAAAGATCAGCAGCAAAATTTTGGATACCACGCCCACCCATACCACCCCCATCCTCCCTTCCCCCACCTTTTAAAAACTTTGAGCTAGAGTCACCAAAATTTGGAAAGAAGATAGCTTATGGCATCCCCATCTGCATCGGAGAATCTTTACCGGTTTTTGATGCTGCAGTCGTTAATATCATTACTTGAAAGATTCAAATCAGTTTTACTTTTTGCTTGATTTTCTACATCCTCGTCGTCTGTGGCATCCAAATCATCATCTGGAGAATAATCAGTTTCATCATCAGCAAAAGAGTTTCATCATCAGTGTGGATAGCGTGCCTTACTATTAAAACACTAGCGATTTGCAACGGTGTTAACTCCTTATAAAGAATTAAGATCAAGTGTTGATATAAACCGCGCGTGCCGTACCCGTTCCAATCAAACATGTATTCTGGGCACGGGGTAAGCATCGGTAAAGAATGTGCTTTGCCTGTAGTCTATGCACATTAGTCATTTGTATGTTTTCTTGCGGAAAGCACACTGGGTGCACTGTGCGGACTCCGGCTTGCATCAGCTCATTCGGTTTCGAGAGCTTATCTTGCTTTCTCACATTGTGCCCGCCTTACACAAGACAACCATTTCTAGAATCCAATTGTCTAGTATTGATGCCATCACGAGCAAATCCATCGGGAGCTAATCACCTGCTAAGCCAACAGCTTTTCTACTACTCGGGTTACATCTGTTGATCGAAAATTTGCTTTGGCCGCTAGCACTTCGCCTCCTTTCAAAAACTTTTCGTTCGCAAAACTCCTAGTCGCCCCTGTGTCGTTGTGGTCGCTACCAGCTCACCGACTCTTACGGAAATTGAAACTCCAGACCTGGCTCACTTCGACATTCATCCGGTCCCGCTTTGTATGATGCCACCCAGAGTAATTACCTGCAAATTGGTACTCAAGGATTGAGACACTTTTTGATAAAGTAACCGCTCTGCGAACAGCTATAAAATATGTGCTTAGAATAGTATAATCTAGATAACTCGTCGCTGATCATCCCGTTTGAAATTTTACCTGGTTATAACGGTACCAGTTGATGCAACCATGCCGTCTTCCTTGTCCCTGTACCTTCTACCTACCGTCTGACTGCGAACTGCATCTCCGCAGCTCTGATTTTTGACATTTTCGAATGAAGCGACTAACTGCGTCAGCTGGGTCAGGGTCAAGGAATCCTTCATACGGATATACAAACGGTATTCTGCTGCAACTCCTGGTCCGATCAATATGCAGCATGGTACATTGGCTCCCTGAGATCTTTCAAATCATCTTGACATCTTCGCTACCGAGCTGTATTTGATCTTGTCTTCTAATTTGTTTAAAAGTGGCCGACGTAGCTTATCTCAAACGACTCGTAGTCAAACAGTGAGAAGCCTATCTTTTATGCTGCACTCATTGCCCGAGGCATTCAATCAAGACTTATCTCGAAGGACATTGAACGCTCCTCGATCGCCTTCAAGAACGCAAAAGGCTTTGCGATACCGGCGTCATGCTGACACACCGACTGGGTGTTTAAGGTATCGACTGGGACGAATCCACAGTCACTCCTCAAAACGCACAGTTTTCGTTCTTAAAAAAATAGGGGTGACACCCGCAGATTGGCGAACTTTTGTATTGTGAGGTCGACACGTGAATTTTACGCTCATCAATAGCTAAGCCGTGCTTATATATACATATATCCAAAAATTTAAACCAGCACTTATTGAGGTTAAATTGTAGTATTCTTTATTTTAGTGCGTTAATGATTAACTTGCTGGAAGTAATTATAAATTTCAAATAACAATTATAACGAACGCCGCGGCGCGCCGGCACGGCTGCAAATCTTACTCTTTGCTATTTTTTCTTCAACTAATTTTGGGTCGGCAGGTTTGGCCCATCTTCTTTCGTCTACATCGCTGCATTACATTTAACTGGGCGGTAATATACGCGTCTACGCACTTTGAACATCCCAACTCGACTCTGCGATCTAAGTGGATCCTATATTGTGGATCGAAAGCTCTGGCTAGTGCTTTGGCTACTCGCCCTAACGACAATTTGCATTTCAAACTTACTTAAATAAATGATCGTTAACTAACTGTACTAAAATTCTTTTTCCACATATATAATTGGCAATGTGTGTTTGTATGTTTGTGCGGGGATTTGTGGCTTGTAGACTCTGAAACCACTGATACGATTTTGATGAAATTTTAGTGAGCTATTGTGATTACGCCCGGGATGGTTTTGCCAAAAAAATCCCACCTTTTACGATCAGTTTGTCTTATCTGTCATTATTACCTCACAACAATTTAAACAGCAAAGGTATTTTCTTACTTTGTATCATCTGTTCAATATTCATAGAGAAGAATTACGGCGCGGCGCAAGACTGCTGAGCGGGAGTTAAATAATTATTTAAATACTTCGGTGTAACTAACAAAATATAATTATTCATTTATTTGTGTTTCTCTTAAAACTAGAAGAAAAAAATTGGAAGGAGAAAGGAAATTAAATAAAATCAGAAAGGACTGAATAAGAAAATTTGTTCAGGACTAAAACGGTTAATTTATATTTTATGACAAACTTATTTAAGTGAAACTTATGCTGCATTCACACTAGTTGAACAGCTGTCAACTTGGTAAACTGTTAGGTTGACAGAAGATTGACAATGCGTAATACATCAGTTGACTTTTCCAATGTGAACATAGTGTGAACACTTTGTGTCAACAGTTGACGTCAATATTGGCGAGTTGACAGCCGAAAATAAATTGACTTCATGTTTATTCTTTTGCATTGTGTTGGCACATTTTTTTTTTTTCTAACGATATTGCGCACAACAGCTATCGATTAATGGTATATTGATATTTGTCCTCCTCCAAAGCAGTAATAGGGTCTTTCCACTGTTCAGTTACAGTAAAATTTATCGGTCATTTACCAATCCTGTTTCCATTGTTCAGTTACTGAGAGTTCAGTAAATAAATCAGCTGTTTGATTTGAGTTGTTGATTAAAAGTGCAGAAAATGAATCAAATTGAATATTTAAAAGCTTTATTGCCAATTTTAATGGCATACTTGCAATGCCTGCAATCTTTGCTGCTTTTGATTCATGAAAGCAATAAAAGTCTTAATACGGTGGCCGCATACGTTGCGAAAAGCAGAAAACGTAAGAGTCCAATTGAGTGGTCATTTGTAAGTATATATACAATTACAGCTATTGTGAAAAAGTTAATAAATATGCTTAATTGGAAAGGGTTAGATAACCGCCATGACAACGCTTCACAAATAGTTATGGCTGCCTGCATCCTCCACAACTTTTTAAATGAAAAAATTCATACATTTCAGATTCCTGGAAAGAAGTCACAAATGAATTGCCACAACCACAGCACTTTAATGTAGTAAATGACTTCAATGAAGAAGCTAGAACAATAAGAAATGCTATTGGGGAATACCTTAATCATCAATAAAGCATTTCACTTTTAATATTTATTTTATTTATTAATTATTTTTTTAAACTTTCGTTTAGTGCGCTAAGCGCTTCTTTGATGCTATTGCCCACATCCATTATAGAGTCCTGTACACTCCGCATCATTTCTAGTGATTCTTTATGGCTTTCCACTATTGCCATTTCAAAAGCGGACATTGATGAGTTGCTGCAGGTTTTCCGTCGCTTAGCTGGACGTTGGCTGGGCCCTGGCGATGCGCGCTCAACGGACGAACGGTCTGCTGATGAGCGCTCCATCTCCATAGATGAGCTTGGCATCGACTCATCAAGAATAAGCCAAGGCACCTCCTCCTCAGGCGCATCAATGGGATCTAAACAAGTTGAACTTAATAAATGAGTCTGATTTTAAACTTAAAGTCTCCTACCAGTAGATTCGTGCACCGTTCCCTCAATGTGAATGGTTTTGGCCTGGTGAAGAATCTTGTGCACTTTTTCAAAATGCTCCCACTTAGATGGGGCACCGCCAGACACGCCCTGTGCTTTCAACTCTTGTCTACAAAAAAAATAGCATTATTGAACTATATATATGTGATTATTAAAATGCATATCTTACTTATATTTTTTCGTCAAATTTTCTATTTTGTACCGGACTGACGAACATTCGGCACTTTCCAATCCGGCCTCCTTTAAAGACTCCGCCATCCTCGACTATATATATGCGAGTTCCGCTGCAACCCCCTCAACCCTATATAATTCTCCTCCCACAGCTCAAACAGCAGTGTAGTGTGTTGGGGCTCCCAATTTACATATTTTTTTCGTGAATCCATCTAAAAATCTAATTGTTTTAAATAATTTTTAAAATAAATATAAATTTTGCGCTTACCTTTGCTCAATTACTCAGCTGTTTTGGCTATTTTAACACTATGTTAACATATTAACAGCGTTATTTCAGCGATAGTCATCGAAAAGTACGATAGTCGATGCCCAGTTATTCTCAGTTAATATTTACTGACAGTTTACTGCAGTAAATTTCCTTATGGAGAAATACACGCAAACTGAAGCTCAGTTACTCAAAATGGTAATAACTGAGAATAACTGAGCAGTGTAAACACGCTATAAGAATAAAGTATTATAGAGCAATCATTGCGTACGGGGCTTGTTGGGAACGCCTATGCTGTACATTTGTGTGAAAAACTTTCTGAGTGCTCCCATAGCACTTCGGGTGTCGAGCCGACTGGAAGCTCTCGAGCATGATACAATTACTAAAGGTAGTGTCTTCCGAGCCCAGCCCGTGCTTGCCATATAATGTGCGAGTGCGAAGGAGAGGGCTGCTCTCTTAGTTTTACTCTCTTGAGTCTGTTAAAGGGCTGTTTTGCAAGTGCGATAGTTAGGTATACAAAGAGTTTTGTTGTATGCAAGGCAAGTATGCCTTGGTTGTATGTCTGCGGCCGATACATTTTGGTTGCTTTGTTGTGATATTTAAATTAAATAAAAAAATAAGTAAAACGCTTTCGATTCATATAGCATTAAAACATTTTAATAAATATTCATTTTCAAATAAACAACATATATTATTATTAATTTAAAGTAATATTTTGAATAGTTTTTTATTTCCAATTATGTCTGTAAACAAACAACAAGAATAACAAACAGAAAAAAATCGTCCCCATCAACGTCTTACCTCAACGACAAGCACTTAAGGCCTATTTACTCTTGACTTAACTTAACTTAACTTAAGGAATGTATGCGTTTACTCTCAACTTAACTTAACGTATGAAATCAGTGTGTCAGTGCTGTAGAATTATGTTAGCAGTGCTGTTAAACAAAAAAAAAATATATTGACCGCTCGTTGGCGCATTTTGAATACAACGTTGCTACCAAGTTCTTTGGCAGTTGCATTCCAAACTGCTCTTATTTATGTTATTTTTAAAGTCTATTGACTTTTTATCATAAATTAAACTATGATTTTCAATTAAAGGCCTGTACGCAGACGCCTGTACAGCTCCCGTACAGCAAAAACTTCATATAAAAAAAAATGGTCCCGTACAGCTTCAGTACAGTACGTACATTTTAGGTCTGCAGTTCTGTTAGCTACTGCTGGTACGGTAGCGTTGAACAATGAAAATGTTAAAATGTTAAGTTAAAATGCTACGGGCAGTAAATAGCTTTCAGCAGCTATTTACAGTCGTAAAAAAAACAACAACATGTCGGTCAAGAGCCGGCTTATACATTTTTCTGATAATATTAACAAAGTTGACCTAATTCAGGCTCCAATAGAGCCATACTTATTGTTTTGGAAGTCAATGCTGCGCAAGAAATATTGAATAAAAATATATTAATAAATTAATAAGGTACAATTTAAATAACATATATGTAAACAGGATTGTACTGCCACTGATCTATTACAAGGTATAGATCTGTAAGGTGAATTTGCCTTGAGTCTTTTAAGTGGTTTCGGTTATGTTTAGCATAATCTTTAGTAATCTAAGCTCTGCCCATCAAATATGGATTCACTAATTCATTCATATTATTAAATTACATATCAACAATAGCACTAATATTATATTAGGGTATCCAACACTCAACATTCGTCTGTTCATACTCTTATTCAACATGTTCGCAATTTAAGTCTATTAGTGTGCGTGTGTGTATTCACAAAAGAAGCAAAACAGAACTGCCGCACAAAATATAAAATCGACAATTTCAGACTTCTGCTTGAATCTGCTTTATGCAGTCCAACTTGGGAGGGTAGTATAAACTTAATATGAACTTTGTCAAACTTGATAGCAAAACGTGAGATACTTTAATATTATTTATGTACATATTTTTTATTTATATATCGAAAATAAACTATATATATATAAAAAATAAGGATTTGAGTTTTAAATGACTATTATTGAAAATTGGTACAAGGGTATTTTTACGTCGTGCATTTTGTGTTGAAGCACTGGTTTTGTTATTTTGGAAGTGGCTGAGAAGAACGAATTTCGTTTGAATGCGCTGTGTGCGTGCACATGAATATACATATATTATGCGTATGCATGTGTGCGCTTTGTTGATCTGCTGGTGGCCGTCAATAGCAAAACCTGACCTTTCTCAACATCTTCAATATGATTTTTTACATGTACATACATTTGCATGCTGGTGCAGGGCTTTTGGGTGGGCAACTAAAAAAAGCAAAAGAAAATTATAGAAAATTTTAAACTGTTAAAAAAATCCATATATAGTAAAAATCGGCGTTGTAAAATGTTAAAGAAAACAAAACCAAATGTGCTTTCAGCTATTGCCAGCATGTCACATGTCTCAGAGGAAGCAAAAACAATATGCATTATGCTTTTAAAGAAAAAATGTATGTATACTCAAGCTGAAAAAACTATTGCACAAAATATAAACTTTTACTCTTCGAGACGTGCTGAAATTAAAACTGCCGTCGAAGGTTTCATTAACGCGGTGGGCTGTGCTAAAAAACATGAGACCCGGCTTCAACCCTGATTTGCTTATCAATTTGCAGAAAATTGTAAGCGAGATGAGTGCTAAGGGTAAAGAAGCAGTCATTCTATATGACGAGATAAAGATTAAAAGGGAGCTACAATACAATAGTACTCTGGATGAAATTCAAGGCTATGAAAGTGATGGTCAAAAAACAAAATGCGTGTTGGGGCAGCAAGTGTGTGTATTTATGTTAAAGGGGCTTTATGAAAACTGGAAGTATGTTTTAAGCTATACTGTTTCTGCAAGCGGTATAAAGCACGATGCCCTTTTAGACAAAGTAATGGCAAATATTGAACATGCCCAAGCTATAGTCCTTAATATTAGAGCAGCTATTTGCGACCAGGGCTCAAATATTAGAGCTGTTTTTAAAAGATTGGGCGTTGATGCCACCAAACCAAGTTTTTGCGTTAATGGTAATGAAATAAGTGCAATGTACGACGTCCCACATTTAATAAAATCCCTGCGAAATATTATAATGAAACGTAATCTAATTTCGCCTGATGGTGTTGTTTTATGGAAAGTTATAGAAGAGTTATTTGAAGTAGATACCAAAAAGTCAACACGACTCTGCCCCAAATTAACAACAAAACACGTGCATCCGAACGACTTTGAAAAAATGAAAGTAAAATATGCCACCCAAATTTTAGCCATAGTGTAGCCGCTGCAATAAAAACAATGCTTGATACTGGGGGCTTTTTAAATTGCAAAGAAGTAGCGAAATCAACGGCAGCATTTATTGAAAAAGTTAACAGACTATTTGACTGCCTCAATAGTTATGTTTTATATGATAAAAATCCATTTAGATGTGCTCTTGTTCACGGTAATTTAATTCATAAAACGCTTTTAGATATGCGAACTTACTTTGAGGCAGTTAAATATCCACAAAAAGTTTTTTGTATTAAGGGAATTATTTTAACTATAACATCTATACTTTCTTTGGCACAAAATGTTTGGAGTGAAAGTCAGGATGCATTTTACATTGCGAAGTCAAAATTAAACCAGGATCCATTAGAAAATTTGTTTTACCTTATCAGGTCTCGCGGTGTAACGAATAGTAATCCTACAATGTTCGAGTTTAACGTAATTATATCAAAAATGCTGTCAATGAAAATTCTAACGTCTACAGTAGTAGCTGGGAACTGCGCTCCGGATGAAGATTCCATGTTAATTAACATCAGTAATAATAATGGTTCAAGTCAATCAACATCGAAATTTGGCAGTGTCAATGACGATAACGATGACTTGATTTTTTCTGACGAGGAAGCAGAGTTAGAACTTTCAATAGAAGCAACAAATTTAAATATTGAAGACGCATTTAATGAGAATGCATTGCGTTATTTTGCGGGATTTTTATTACATAAGCTGTTGAGAAAGCACGACTGCAAGGAGTGTGCTAATCTTTTGAAACCGTCCGATGAAGTCCAATGTTCTTCAGAGTATTTAATACTCAATAAAAATTTTGGCTATGTAAATAGCAACCTTAAGCTCAAAGCACCGTCTGATTATTTATATAATTTAATAAAAATACATTTTGACATTTTCAAACGCTATTTCGAGACAAAGTCTCACAAGTTCCACTTAAAAAAAATTAATTGTACAAAAATGCGTTATCATAACATCTCATTTCGACACATATGCAGACTGGTTTAATAAGTCCGATAAATGCTTTGAACATATGTATAACCTGGTTAATGAGTTTATTCTTATTTTGATTAGAAAAAACTGTAAGTGGCTCACTGACAAACTTACAGCTATTAAGCATTCAACAGCATATAAGAAAAAACTCAAAATAATAAAACAATAAATAAGTATGCATTCCAAAAAAATAAATAAAACAAAAAACACAAAAAAAACAAAATCCAAAACATACAAAAAAAAAATAATAATTTATAAATTAAGTTTACGTATGCATTTTAATACCTTTGCGTTTAAGGAATAAGGTAGTTTAAGTGGGGAACATGGATATGACTTAATTGTTATTTTTAATAAATTTAAATTTTTAAATGGAGTCATATCAAGTCGACTCATAGGTCATATTCAAATATGACCCCATTACATTTGTAATGGCCTCCTCGTGGTGTTCCCTGGGTACCGATTGACTATTTATGTGATTCGGGAGCCAATATGAGCGGCGATCATAGTATTTATATACATATGTTCATATGTATGTATTTAATATTATTTAACATAATTAATAATAAATATAGTTGCCCACCCAAAAGCCCTGCACCAGCATGCAAATGTATGTACATGTAAAAAATCATATTGAAGATGTTGAGAAAGGTCAGGTTTTGCTATTGACGGCCACCAGCAACAAAGCGCACACATGCATACGCATAATATATGTATATTCATGTGCACGCACACAGCGCATTCAAACGAAATTCGTTCTTCTCAGCCACTTCCAAAATAACAAAACCAGTGCTTCAACACAAAATGCACGAAGTAAAAATACCCTTTGTACCAATTTTCAATAATAGTCATTTAAAACTCAAATCTTTATTTTTTATATATATAAAAATATGTACATAAATAATATTAAAGTATCTCACGTTTTGCTATCAAGTTTGACAAAGTTCATATTAAGTTTATACTACCCTCCCAAGTTGGACTGCATAAAGCAGATTCAAGCAGAAGTCTGAAATTGTCGATTTTATATTTTGTGCGGCAGTTCTGTTTTGCTTCTTTTGTGAATACACACACGCACACTAATAGACTTAAATAGCGAACATGTTGAATAAGAGTATGAACAGACGAATGTTGAGTGTTGGATACCCTAATATAATATTAGTGCTATTGTTGATATGTAATTTAATAATATATTTGTTATAGTTGTATATTTTGATTATAGTAAGTTGGCACTAAGCTAACAATTGAGAAATTGCTAAAAGTAGTCTAATAAAATAACATATTTTGATGTTATAAACTCTTCAAGCGGCAAACTTGATAGTGTAGCAAATAAGCTTCTTCGCAATAGCATTTTCTTGTGTTGCTGTTTGTGGGCATACAAAAATGAATTCATAGATTTCTGGGTGTTTACACATTTTTGTTGCTGCGCTGTGAAAAATGCTTAAATGTATTGTTTTAATATGACTTAATTATATGTTAATAGAATAAGAAATTTATTATGTAATCATCAATCATAGATATAATTAAATAAATAAAAAATATGGCAAAATTTTTAAATTATTTCATATGTGCTTTTTAATAAACAAAATAAGAAAGTCTTAATATATACACCTGTAAAAATAAATAAAAATATCATAAAAACTGTCACAGGTTCTTGTACACATGACATGCATACAAATAACCATTAATGCATAAATGTGAACGCACACATTCAAGCGCTGTTCAAATTTAAAAGTCCCACCCAAAAATAACAAAACAATCACACGCAAAAATAACAATACCATCACGCGCATATAAACAGCAGAGCTGCGTGGACCGACCTTCTCATTCGACTGCCTCTCTGCAATTAAGCGCAAACAAAAATAATCCTGAGCTAGAACGCGAGAGCTTCCATTCGGCTCGAACCCGAAGTGCTATGGGAGCACTCAAAAAATGTACAGCATACGAGTTCCCAACAAGTCCCATACGCAATGATTGCTCTATAATCTTTTTACTTGGTGCCTTTAGCGACTGACAACTAGTACCGAAAAAAAGAGGGCACAGTCTCGCATGACACTACCTTTAGTAATTGTATCATGCTCTCGAGCAGTGCTGCCAACTCTTCCGGGCAATAAAATGCTAAAGCAACCTTCCAAACCTGCTAAGAACGGCTAGATCAAATTCATAAATAGTGAACACTTTGTGTCAACAGTTGACGTCAATATTGGCGAGTTGATAGCCCAAAATAAATTGACTTCATGTTCATTCATTCATTCATTACCTGGTTATAACGGTACCAGTTGATGAAACCATGCCGTCTTCCTTGTCCCTGTATCTTCTACCTACCGTCTGACTGCGAACTGCATCTCCGCAGCTCTGATTTTTGACATTTTCGAATGAAGCGACTAACTGCGTCAGCTGGGTCAGGGTCAAGGAATCCTTCATACGGATATACAAACGGTATTCTGCTGCCATATTCTCGTAAACCCTATACAACTCCTGGTCCGATCAATATGCAGCATGGTACATTGGCTCCCTGAGATCTTTCAAATCATCTTGACATCTTCGCTACCGAGCTAAAAGTGGCCGACGTAGCTTATCTCAAACGACTCGTAGTCAAACAGTGAGAAGCCTATCTTTTATGCTGCACTCATTGCCCGAGGCATTCAATCAAGACTTATCTCGAAGGACATTGAACGCTCCTCGATCGCCTTCAAGAACGCAAAAGGCTTTGCGATACCGGCGTCATGCTGACACACCGACTGGGTTTTTAAGGTATCGACTGGGACGAATCCACAGTCACTCCTCAAAACGCACAGTTTTCGTTCTTAAAAAAATAGGGGTGACACCCGCAGATTGGCGAACTTTTGTATTGTGAGGTCGACACGTGAATTTTACGCTCATCAATAGCTAAGCCGTGCTTATATATACATATATCCAAAAATTTAAACCAGCACTTATTGAGGTTAAATTGTAGTATTCTTTATTTTAGTGCGTTAATGATTAACTTGCTGGAAGTAATTATAAATTTCAAATAACAATTATAACGAACGCCGCGGCGCGCCGGCACGGCTGCAAATCTTACTCTTTGCTATTTTTTCTTCAACTAATTTTGGGTCGGCAGGTTTGGCCCATCTTCTTTCGTCTACATCGCTGCATTACATTTAACTGGGCGGTAATATACGCGTCTACGCACTTTGAACATCCCAACTCGACTCTGCGATCTAAGTGGATCCTATATTGTGGATCGAAAGCTCTGGCTAGTGCTTTGGCTACTCGCCCTAACGACAATTTGCATTTCAAACTTACTTAAATAAATGATCGTTAACTAACTGTACTAAAATTCTTTTTCCACATATATAATTGGCAATGTGTGTTTGTATGTTTGTGCGGGGATTTGTGGCTTGTAGACTCTGAAACCACTGATACGATTTTGATGAAATTTTAGTGAGCTATTGTGATTACGCCCGGGATGGTTTTGCCAAAAAAATCCCACCTTTTACGATCAGTTTGTCTTATCTGTCATTATTACCTCACAACAATTTAAACAGCAAAGGTATTTTCTTACTTTGTATCATCTGTTCAATATTCATAGAGAAGAATTACGGCGCGGCGCAAGACTGCTGCGCGGGAGTTAAATAATTATTTAAATACTTCGGTGTAACTAACAAAATATAATTATTCATTTATTTGTGTTTCTCTTAAAACTAGAAGAAAAAAATTGGAAGGAGAAAGGAAATTAAATAAAATCAGAAAGGACTGAATAAGAAAATTTGTTCAGGACTAAAACGGTTAATTTATATTTTATGACAAACTTATTTAAGTGAAACTTGTGCTGCATTCACACTAGTTGAACAGCTGTCAACTTGGTAAACTGTTAGGTTGACAGAAGATTGACAATGCGTAAAACATCAGTTGACTTTTCCAATGTGAACATAGTGTGAACACTTTGTGTCAACAGTTGACGTCAATATTGGCGAGTTGACAGCCGATAGTAAATTGACTTCATGTTTATTCTTTTGCATTGTGTTGACAAATATTTATTTCACGATATTGCACGCAACAGCTATCGATTAATGGTATATTGATATTTGTCCTCCTCCAGAGCTAAAAGTTTGAGTCGATGTTCGCGCGCTCAAATAAATTTATTAGAAAAATATGGCGGACATTTTTTACGACGGAGAATGGCTTGATACTGATCTTTCAAGTTATATAATTTTTAATTTATTTATTTATTTTTGTTGTGGGACAGCACCAAATGATTATAAAAAATAACAATCAATGAGTGTTGGAACTCACGGGCGATGTGTTTACACCTGTTTGTTGGTGTGTTTGTACCGTTATTATTGCTATGAGCACGTATAATATTTTATTGAATTTGGTTTTGTTTTTTGAATTTGAGTTCATCATTCGTCAGTTCATTCTCTTATTAAAGAAATCCGCTATTTTAGTCTATAATTGTGTGTGAGTGTGTGCATTCACAAAAGAAGTAATACTAGTCGAATGATAACTGTTGGATACTCTTATAATGTCGGAAGATGATATGTTATTAAACTGTTTTCAGTTATTTCCCAATTTTGTGTTAACCCAACCTTTGCTAATCAAAATAATCAAAATATGCAATTATTGCAAATATATTCTATAACTCATATCCACAATAGCACTTATATTTTATTGGGGTATCCAACATTCATCATTCGTCTAGTGCATTTCTGTTTTGCTTCTTTTGTGAATGCACCCAAACTCACACTTTTTATTATATCTAAATTTAATAATTGCCAACCCATTATTCTATATAATAACTAAATATATTAATAATTGCCAACCCAGAAACCCTGAACCTACAAATAAATAAGCTTGTACTTTTTGTGGTTGTTTGTGGGCATAAAATAAACATCATATTCGCGTGACTCGCCCGTCTCAGTGGGCTGCATCTCTGCAACTTAGATCAAACAAAACAAAGCGAATGCAAAGCAACAGACACCGCGTTCGTTAATTCAGGAGCGAGACTTCGTCTTTTACGACAAACGTGCTGGGAGGAAATTGCAAAGGCACTAGACTTGCCTAAAGATGAAGTGGCTAATAAGTGGAACTTGTTGCGCCATTTTATTATTTTTATTTTACTAAACGCAATTAAATTTATTTTAGAATGCAAAAAGCAAGGTAAAATCGACTATAAGCGGCCGCTTCCGCGCGCTATTCGCCAAATAAATGAAAATCACTTTCGATACTTTCACAATATTGCCGTTAACGAAAAATACTTTAGCTACGTTGACTTCAATGAACGTTGATATCAACAAGTGTGAATTACTGTCAACTTTATCATCAACGCGTTGGCATCTCGCTCGTTGCTCAACTCGAAAATTAGTTGACAAATCGGTTTTTTGGTTAACTCAGTCAGACGCAACCGACTGCGGTATACTCGATACCTGTATTAAAGCCGATAAAAAGAGGTCTGATTACAAAAGGGTACGGATGCGGGAAGGGCTTTAAAAGATGGGGAAAGGGAGGCTGGGGCGGTATGGGTGGGCACTCTAATTTTGCTGCAAATCTTTGTAGGATGCCACCATCTTCCTTCCAAAATTGGTGACTCTAGCTCAAAGTTTGTAAAAAGTTTGGGAAGGGGGTTTGGGGCGGTAGAGGTGGGCGTGGCATCCAAATATATATATATATTTTTTTTTTGGGGTTTAAACAATCTTTATTCAGAATCTGTCATGTTTTGACAATGGCTAAATTTTGTGGAGTAATTGACGGTTACGTATACTTAACACTGATGTTAACTATATTTATGACGTGTCAAATCGGAAAGGGAGGTCAAAGGGATGGAATCTTGAGAGCAGTCGGGTCTGATAGCTGTTGTCCAGCAGCTGTTGCGCCAATACATTGCTGTGGTTCTCAAGTTTTATCATGTATTTCTGGCTATATTTAGTGATTGTTTCTTGTACTACGTTGTTTCTAACGAAGTACGGTGCACCCACAAATGTGCGCAGAACTTTGTTTTGGAATCGCTGTATGATTTGGATGTTAGAGGCAGCTGCAGTTCCCCAGATCTGAATACCGTAGGCCCAGATGGGCTTGAGAATCGCCTTATATAAAAGGACTTTGTTCACTAGACTGAAACGAGAGGAGGGTCTTAGCAGCCAGTACTGACCTTTGAAACGAACATTGACCTGTGCTCTCTTGTTTGCCAAGTGTGCTCTCCAATTCAGTTTGCTGTCCAAAGTAAGGCCCAAGTACCTGGCACTTGACGCTGTTGGAAGCAGCTGTCCAAAGAGGTGCACTTTTGGGCATGTGAGAGTCCGCAGAGTAAAGACTACTTGCACGGATTTTTCAGTGTTGATGCTTATATTCCATTTTTTTAACCAAGGCTCTAGTGCTGAGAGCTGCGTCTGAATAATAATAGAGGCTTCTGTTGGGCTGGTGTTTGAAGCCAAGATAGCGGTGTCATCCGTATACGTAGCGATGAGGGAGTGATCTGGGTTTGTTACTGGTAGGTCGGCAGGAGTAAAGAATTGGCGCAAGCACGCTGCCTTGTGGTACACCAGCCTGAATAGTGCACAGTTCCGACTCAGCGTATTTAAATCTGACAAAAAATTTACGATTATGCAAATACGACTTCAGTACCAGGTAGTACGGCATAGGAAGACTTTTTTTAAGTTTGTACAAGAGTCCTGGGTGCCATACCCTGTCAAATGCCTGTCGGACATCCAGAAACGCTGCAGAACAATACATTTCTTCTCCAAGATATAGTTGGCGACCCTGTGGCACTGCTCAGGTGTACCATGAAGTCTTCTGAAGCCGAATTGGTGGTCAGGAATGAGCTGTTTCTCTTCCAAAATAGGTAAAAGCCTACGCAAAAATATTCTCTCGATAATTTTGGAAACGATCACTAAGAGACTAATTGGACGGTAAGAGCTGGCAAAATGCACAGTTTTGCCAGGTTTAGGAATCATAATGATCGTAGCGCACTTCCATTGGGAGGGGAAATGGTGAAGACGTAAGATCCCATTGAAGACGAGAGTGATCAGTTTGATCACGTTAGGTGGCAGCATCTTCATGGCAAGTGCGTTAATCCCGTAATAGCCTGGTGCTTTTTTGTTCGACAGCGAATTTATCTCCTCTTGAACCTCGTCCTCTACTATTTCAGTAATTGGGAAGTCCAATTGGCATGGGATGTCCAGGAAGTTGTGTATTTCTTCATTAGAAGACGCGTCGCTGAATTCGAATGGGGTAAATGTCCGTTTTAAGTGCGCGGCAAACTCTTGAGCTTTTTGCTCGCTAGAGCGGCACCAAGGGCCACTGGCACTCTGTATCGGGGGGCAACTGATAGTTGGCCTTCTTTTCTCCCTTGTTGCCAGCCAAAGGTTATTTTCAGGGTCACCAGGGTGAGCGGCAGACAGATATGCTTCCAGACTATCACTCCGTAGCTTTCGCATCAGCTCCTTGAGTCTCTCAGTGGCGCGGTTTAAAGCGGCTTTGTCTCGGGGGTTTCTGCTTAGCTGCCAGATGTGCCTTAGTCGCCTTTTTTTCCTGGATTTCCAGCATAATTTCTCCAGACCAGAGATGTCTGTCCCTTTTGGATTTATCGGTTCTGAGCTATCGAATTTATGTATTTGACAGCCCCCTAGTTATTATTATTATATTCTGCTCATCCTTACAGCTAGAACTACCAAAGTTGGTGGTGGTCGGTTGCGTCAAACTGCAACGTTTCCAATTTTTTTTTTTGCTTTATTTCACGTTTTTAATTGACCAAATAAAGGAACAAAAGAGTACTTATTGCGGCGACGATAGTTAAATGCAGATCTTTAGAGAATTCTTCCAGCTATGTAGCAACCATATTTACGGCCTCTAGCTCAAAAACTGTGGAAGATATGAAGATTACAGATTTTTGAGAGCGGGTGGCATGGGTGGGCGTGGCAATCAAATTTGTATGCAGATCTTTCATCGATGTCACCTAAATTGCCACCTCTTTAACTCTACCTCAAAAACTCGATACGATATGGGGATTTTCGGTTTAAAAAGTTGGTGGCACGGGCGGATTTTGATCTGATCTTTGGGGACGTTACCAGCTATCTTCCTACCAAATTTAGTAACTTGCTTAAAAACTGTGATAGAAACATGCGCTCCCGTTTTTAAAGAAGCGATGGGGCGAGAGGCTTAGCTTAGGTGCATCCCAAAAACGATGAAACTCATATCACGAAGTCAGGGGTTCACCTTCTGCGTATCTACGTCACGTGTGCCCAGTTGTGTTTTGAATTGCATATTGCATTGTAGTGAATTTGAATAATAACGACTGTTAAATGCGCTGTTTTAAGATGAAACAATAATAACAAATTGTTCTTAAAATTGTTATTGACGTCACATGTGACCAATGTGCACAACGTATCGACTTGTCATCGATTTCGAAGCACCTCCGTGGGCGTATCGCCCCTATATTGTCACTTTGTTTGACACACCCATGAACCAAGTTATTTGCAAAGTTACAAGTTCTAAGCTTTAACAGTGTCCAAGAAACGCGCTTTCATACAGGCCGACAGACGAAAATAATGAAATATTTACCTTCTGTATCAGGGTATTAAATAAAATAAATATAGTTTGAAAAAACTAAAAAATACGCTTTTAAAAACATTGAACTAAAAATTTAAAAAATAATTTATAATGTTAGCTTAAAAAATCTAAAAATTATTTAATTATTGTCAAAAAATTGTGGGCGCTTTGTGATATATTTTCGTGTATCGAGCGCCAGACGCTTTTTCACACTAATTCAAGAATTTTTAGATTTTTTAAGCTAACATTATAAATTATTTTTTAAATTTTTAGTTCAATGTTTTTAAAAAGCGTATATTTTAGTTTTTTCAAACTATATTTATTTTGTACTTTTTACTTCAATGTTTTTAAAAAGCGCATTTTTTAGTTTTTTCTAAATATATTTATTGTAATTATAATTATTATTACTGAATATTAACTATTAAAAAATACAAAAAATCTATTAAAAAAACAAAATTGGACTAAAAAACTAAAATACGAAATTTACTACACGGGGATTCGAACCCGCACCTGGTGAGAGTCTGGCACTCTTACCACTAGACTATATGAAAGTGTACCAGAGCCTTTGAAACCCAATTTATACTTTTTTTGTGAGTTACATACTCCGCCTCAAGCGAAGCTAATAACACGTAAATCAAAAAAAAATATTTTTGAAGATATGCTTTCTTGCATACATATGTAATTGATAGTTTAAAAAAGTTTATATAATAAAAGAGTAAAAATAAAAAAGATATATAACTCGGTCAGAGATCGAACCTATGATCTTTGGCCTGTGAAGCGGCAGTCTTCTCCCTATGCCATCGGAGCTCTTCAATTTTACTAGTCAAATTAGTAAGTTAATCAAAAGGGAAAACAGGTTTTCGTGGTTTTTGCATGGTATTAAAAATTGTATCGTGCCAAAAACTTTAAAAACATGTATTGTCATTTGAAACACATCTTTGGTGAAAATTTCAGAGCTCTAGCTAGTCGGGAACTTGGTGAAAATTCGATTACAAGAATCCAGTACAAACAAACAAACAAACAAACAAACAGACAGATAGGCAAGTCAAGTTAAATAAAAGCATGTAAAAAGCTATTAAAAAACAAAGCATTAGCAACAAATTGAAACGATGTACCAATCTCCTTCTCATTCTTGGCTCGACCAAATCGAAATTGATAGTGGGTCTTTGTGATTCATCAAGCAACAGCTCGCTCGTTAAGAAATTCCACGTCGTGTGGTGCTGTTTACATGGATAACACTTTTCACCAGTGTTGATATAGTATACAAGTAAGAGTAGATACTTGATTTTTGGAACCATAGTGCTGATTCCAAAGTTGTGTATGATGAGTCTCAATTTTAACTTGATCATTAAAATTCACTAAAGCGGGGTGAATTAATAATTTTACAAATTTTTTACAAACCACGAAATATATACTAATCGGCTATCCATCTAATTTTTATCTATAACCTTGTTTATCCAGGTGCTCAGTCAAATGGCTGCAAATTCAACAAAAAGCCACTTTACCGGTACTCTGGATGTCATGGATATGATGCATCAGCTTTCAACATTGTATTGGGACTGACGTGGCATCTCGATGATTCAAAATATTCGTTGCCTAGCACTGCATGGAAAATCATGTTCTACAAGGAGACGTTTGAGGAAGCGAATAAAATATTGGAGAAAAGACGACGCAACTGTAGCGAGACATCGGATCATCCATTCACGGAAGTTTAATTAAATTCAGAAGCAGATGCAGCTGGAATAGATGTAACATTTTTATCCTGATACCGTACGAAAAGAGTATTGGTTTTGTGCAGTGTCTGTCCGTCTGTATTGATGCAATTTTTTTTCAACACCCGTAAAGCTAGAGACTTGAAATTTTGTAAATATTCTTGTCTATGGGTAGGACAGATAAAAGTTGAAGATTGCGTTTCAACACCTACTGGGGAATGTGACGATTTCACAAGTTCGATTAATGAAAATCTATAAATAAACATATTTCCCACATCTATACAGCTAGATTTACCAAATTTTGTAAGAAGATGGATACTGACGTCACCTAAAAAACTGCAACATTTGGTGTAATGCCCACCATTTTCATCCCTATGTCTTCCAAAGCTATGACATGTGTGACATCCACCAGCCATTTTAAGCCGGAAATCCAAATATCTTTAAAAGTTTTTGGGCCACAAGCTAAACTTCAAATTAACTTTGAACTCAGCGATGTCCCCTGGCGCCTCCCCCTGTGCATGCAAAGCACTAAACACAGCTATTAGAGTATACCGCAGTCGGGTGCGTCCGACTGCAACGTTTGCACTTGTTTTTAGTTGTACCAAAGAATCTCAATAGCTTGCAATTGGTAAGAGCAAGCAAAATAGCTTTTTTGTCTCAAGCAGATGAAGGTAGGCCATAACGGTATTTTGCTATGTTTTTCCTGTGAGCGAATTACCTTAGCACTCAGCGGCCCTTCAATCTTTCGAAAAGCAGCGGGCCAGCAACAACCAAAAACGGTAAAAATGTGAAAGTATTTTTGTGTATGTGCGTTTTTTATGAAATCAACAAATGCACTTCTAAATACACTTTCGGAATTTGTGCGCATCGCTCCATAACTGTATGGTAGTTGCGATGGCATAAAATTGGCTAGTGCTATAAAATTAAAAATTTGAAATAGTATGAATGACCAGTAATTGCAAAACTGAAAGTTGACTGTGTGTGTACATCTATGCATATGCTGCTCCCATAAATGTGTGCGTGCCAACTCAAGTGATTTGTCAACTTATGAACAAGTTAGAGAAATTCATGGGAAATGCATTTAAATTATTATATTTTATTGTTTTCCTTATATTTTTTAATTGTTCAAAACACTTTATGCAACTCAAAAATTAATAATACTTGAAAACAAAATATATAATGGATATTTGTGAAGAATCTTTTGTTTTTTATTCCCATAGAAGGATTCAAGTTTCTAACCTCCCCCTGGATAATAAAATTTAAATTAAGTTTTTAAGAATTTCTCCAACTTGTTCATAAATTGCCAATTACAGTCGAATCCCGATAATTCGTACCCCGCTAAATCGAAAACCTCAATAGTTCGTAAAAATGCATACATTTTGGTCCCCTCGTTAATTCGAAGTATTTTGCGCAACGCATAGAAAATTCAACCTCTTATAAATTGAAATTTGATTTTGTAACCTCTTGTAATTCGTAATGCAACGCAAAATTTTCTGTCGTTAAGTTATGCAGACAGCTATGCACCCTTTATGTCGCTATGAATGTCGAATTTTGCGTTTTTTTCACACTTTTTTCGCCCAGTTTGCTCCATCAACAATAGCATCAATTTTACTCAACAAAGAGCTTATTCTGCAAACATCTTCTTGCAGTAAACTTAAACGTCAGAAACATGCTGAATACCCCAATATAGAAGAGTCTCTTCTCTTGTGGTTTACGAAATGCCGCCAAAGTAATGTTCCCCTTGGGGGAGAGTTATCATATAAAAAGGATTTTTTTTTGCCAAAGCATTGATCATAACAGATTTTAAGGAAAGCAGTGGATGGCCAGATCGTTTTAAGCACCGATCCAGTATTGCATTAAAAAAAATGTGCGGTGAAAGTTCATCTGTTAACGCAGGCGTATGAATTGAAGGAAAAGTTGAGTGATCTGATAAAAGATGACGATGCTAAGGATATATATTCAATGCAGATGAAACTGAATTGTTCTATAAGTGTTTGCCAGATTGAACCTTTTGAACCTTTGTACCACGTTAAAATTGAGTTTTTGCCACCCAAAACCCTTTCAAGCCCTCTGACATGGGTAATTTAAAAGATTTTAAATCATTATACCGCAAGGAAATGGTTGTTAATCTGGTTAATAGCATTGATGAAAAAAAAGTTTATTTGTACAATATTAACAGCTATACAAATTGCTTATAAAGCTTGGAAAAATATAAGCATATTGTGCATTCTAGAATGCTTCCGTGCTTGTGGCTTCAGTAAAATATTAAACGATGATTTTTTATAAGAGAGCCAACTGAGCATAGATTATCTTTTTGCAACAATACCTGAGAACTTTGAAAATGCCAATACTTTTGAGAAATACGTAAACTTTGACAATGACATTGCTGTTCCGGAATGTTGACAGATAACGACATTGTGGAAGAAGTTTCGCATATCAATTACGAAAGGATGATGATGACGCCGAAGAAGAGGAAATTTTAGCCGACGTACAAGCCAGAGCGTTAATTCCTCAATTAAAACTTTTTTTCTCATCAAATGACTATGATATATACTTAGAGAACGAAATAGAAAAACTAAGGGAAAAAAACACCAAGCAATCGAAAACTACGGACTTTTTTAAAGCTTGATTTTTTGTTACTATAATTGTATGTTTCTGTTAGCTAGCCTTATTTTTGTTATTATTAGTATTTTATGTTTCGGTTTTATTTTTCGTTTATTTGTAAAACGTACAAATAAATGGTCCTTCATTGTTTGTTAAACTCGAATAAAGTTAATGTGAAATTTAAAAGCCCCGTTTATTCGAATTTTTCTTTTTTGAGCCTCGTTAAATGGAAATCCCCATAAATCGAATTCCCGTGTAAAAGCCTGTACACAGAAGGTCGTACGGCGCCCGTACTGTAAAAACTTCATATAAAAAAAAATGGTCTCGTACAGCGTCAGTACCGTACTAACATTTGCGGTATGCAGTTTTGTTCGCTACTGGTCGTACGGTAGTGTTGAACAATGAAAATGTTAAAATATTATGTTAAAATGTTAAGGCAGTAAATAGCTTGAAGCAACAACATTTCCGGCAAGAGCCGGCTTACACATTTTTCAGAAAATATTAACTAAGTTGACCTTATTCAGGCTCCAGTAGAGCCATACTTATTGTTTTGTCATTTATATTATAATAATGATAAAAATATATTAATTAATTAATAAGATACAATTTAAATAACATATAAACTGGATTGTACTGCCAGAGATCTATTACAAGGCAACGAGTATATACCTAACAGAGCGGAATACAGAGCCCGCCACTTTAACAGAAAACGTTCAGACCTATACTCGTTTGAGTATACAAATAATTTTCCTCTCTGCCTTGCCAACTTATTCTGCCAGCAATTTGAAAATCAGCTGGTGTATAGGGAAATAGTGAAGAATTAAAGTCGGCCATCATTGTTTAGACTTTTGTTTTGATCGCAAAGTGTGCGATGCGACTGCCGAAAATAATATGTTGCCGTAGTTCGTTTCTCTTGACTTGCTAAAGAACTTGAGTTTGGCAATTTAAGACTTTTGCTTGAATCTACTTGCTGCTGCCCAACATGGAAGGGTAGTATAGACTCAATATGAACTTTGCGCAATTGTGATGCTAAACGTGAGATACTTTAGCTCAATCTCTATTTTATATGTTTATTTATAACAACAAAAATTTATATTTTTACGTAAAATTAACAACAAAAGGAATAGCAGATATTCTTCACATGTTCGGACAATTTACGGATATACTGGGTAAACAGGTGTTGACATTAACCCCTAATGTGTGCCCCCCTACCTATGAGTTGGCCTATTCATACTTAAGTGCCAACTCCCTAAACATTTTACAACAACAACAATTTACCCCGACATCAACACACAATCGTCCCACCCACACATAAATGACTACTCACACATGTTTACATAAACACTAATAACAATAATTTATTTATATTTAAGATTTAACATTTTGGCTTTCTTAAATTAAATTTACTTTATATTAATCATAAAAAATGAATAATGCAAATAAATAATTAAATAAATATTAACAAAACTAAACAAAAACTAATAAACGAGAAACAAAATAAACAATAAACAGAAAACAAAGAAAGAATTTAAATATATATAAATAGTAAATAAATAAATAATATAATGAATAAATAATAAATTAAATCATAATAAGTAAATAAATAAGGCAGTAATAAATATCGGGACGGGTGCAAATAAATAAATATTTGTGCAGCTGCTGCTTCGGGTTGCGGCCCACTGTGCCTGTGGCGGCTGCTGTCCGCAAGTGTGTAGGTGTGGGTGCGCTCGCTTTTGCGCTGGCAGATTTCGCGCTTGCGCAATGTAAATTTTTAATACAATAAGGGGGCAGGCTTTGCTTAGGGCACAAAAACAAACTTGATTTTTAGTCTGGAGATTAAAGCTGATGACCACCCAGACGGGTTGGCCAATCTCGTCGGATGGTCTGATTGCCTCCTTCGGCCGCTGAAGTTGCGCGTGTGTGTGAGTGTGTGTGCACGTATTGGTTGCCGGTCTATACCGCACTGCTGCTATCACTAAATAACCACTTTTAAAATGATTTTCACTAAAAGAAACAATTTTTTATCGCCTACCTTGTATGCTGTAGGCACCTCACTACGCACTTGGCTTCAACTTCTTTATTTTTTTATTTTATTTAAATATTTTTTCTTTGCTGGCGCCTTTTCGCTGCCGCTAAAGAATTTTGCCTACTCACGGCCTCTTCTTCTCTCTACCTAGCAGCCACCTGTCAGGCAGTCGAACAATCGAGTATCGGGTGCCAGCACGACTCTCCACCCCTCGTCAACAACCACAACCATCGATAGCCCATCGCCGACTTTAACACCACACTCCGGTTCGCTTGCGTCCGCCAAGAACAGCAGTGCTAAATGGAGGCGTCTGTTCGCTACGCTGACCAACGTAGGCCATCGCCCACGCCCTGAGACTAAGCGTCTCATGCTCTACCGACTGAGCTAGCCGGGCAAAGTTCCGACGCTCGGGGGTCATTGCTTAATGTCCTTGGCGTGGAAAACTCCGAGTGGATGTCCTTGCAAGGTCTCCAGCTCATACAAACTTTGGCCCACTGGTTTGACCACTCGGCACTTGGTGAATCGGCGACGGAATTTTGCGTTGAGATTCTTTGCAAAGTCGCTCAGCACGAAGTTCCGCTTGAATACTTCCTGACCCGCAGAGAAATTGACGTCTCGGGCCTTCAGGTCATACTGCCTTGCCGACTGAATTTAAGCCTTGTGCACTGTTTCCTGAATCTTAGCTCTGTAGATCTGCTGCTTCAGCGATCTGTCCAGTGGCTTTATCTCGGCGTCGTTCACGTCGCCCAGCTTCCTGGCCAGTCCATACTCGCTGCCGTTTCTCAGCATGTGTTGTCCAAACAGTGCGAAGTATAGCACTGCGTAACGCCATCGCGATTTCTGGCAACTTCTCGTCCCACGTCGTCTGGTCAGTCCCGGTATGTGTCCGGATCGCTGCAAACACCGACTGATTCACCCGTTCGGACGTGTTGGATTTCAGAGCATAGTTACCGGTACGGACATGCTTAATGCCGTGATGCTCCAGCAAAGCCTCGAACTCCTGCGACACGAACTGCTTGCCGTTGTCGGTGTGCACGATCTCGGGGACTCCCAATACGGTGTAAACTTCCTCTCTCAAAAATCGAATGATCGCCGCAGATGTTGCTCTCGGCATCGTCTTGAGCCACACAAACTTACTGAAATGGTCCAGCACCACAAAAATGTAGGCATTTCCTTGCCTCGACATTGGATACTTTCCTAAGAAGTCCAAGTACAGTTTCTGCATCGGGCGCTCGGTTACCACCTCCTTTCCCATCTTTTGCCTGCCGACTTGCGTGCTGTGCTTCGCCTCCTTGCACACTTCGCAACTGAGCACGTAAGACCGCACCTGAGCTTCCATCCTAGGCCAAAAGTAAAAAAGAAAAGAACGCGATTGGCCGATCTGCACCTTCGTCGTCACGCTGGAAAAGAACTGCGCCAATCCCCAGGTGGCTTGCGTCGCACTGGATGAAGTAAGGCCGTCGAAAATCCGGATGGACCAGCACAGCCTGTTCTTACCAGGTTTCCGCACCAGCGTCATCCTGTTGTTCCACGGACTCTCGCTCGGCTCGATGACTCCGAGTCGCAACATTTCGTCCACCTCCTCAAACAAGAGCTGTTGAACCGCCGGTGACACGGGGTAAAAACGCTCCTTTACCGGCACGGTACCTTCCACCAGCTCGATTGTGTGTTGCTCAAGATGCGTTTCACCAAGTCCTCGCTTTTCGTACGCCAGGAATCCCCAGCTTCTCTATAAGTTCGACTGCTCCAGCACCGATCAGACTTACTGTCGCACCCGTATCCAAAAGACCTTTCACGGAGTGTCCATCGATTTGCACTTTGGCAAAGGCTCGATCGTCGTCTTTTATCAGAGAACTGAGTGCCTCACATACGCGTCTTCGTTCTTTCCCGCGTAGAATTGATCGTTTCCGCCTCTTTGCTCTGTTTTTTGACTCCCTCCTTAGCAAAGATGCGGGCTCTCGCTTCCTCGTACGCAGCACTGCGCACCTCCAACGGCTGGCGGATCGACCATTTAAGCCTCGGTGAGTGGTCGCTGTTGGTCTTCTTAACGACATCCTTAACTACCATGCAATCCTTATTCCTAGTGCTTATCTCTAACATGCAATTTAGCGAGGTCTTTACTGGTTGCCCGGTGGTGCTGAGCGCGACTCCTCTGCCTGCGTCATGCTCCGCCTCCCGTTTCCCGACCGGCATTTGGGGCACTTGTGTAAAACGACACCTGGCAGCCCACATCGATAGCAGAAGATGTTACGCGTTGTCGCCTCACACTCCCAAAACGTATGCCCTCTCTTCGCGCAATTCCAGCACGTCAGTGCATTGCTCTCGCAATTTTCCGCTCTCGGCCTATATAGGGCTTTAACTGCCTCGCCGGGTGTTCTCTCCTCTTCCTCGTGGTGCGCCTCGTGCACCTGGAAGCGTTCCCTTGACCGGCTGGTTGGCTCTGCTAGGGTTTGGCTCCTAGACCAGCGGGATGAGAGCAACCTCTCTGCATCATGGCACTCCTCTCGCAGCTTCTCCAGGTCGGTGATCCAAATCGGATAAATTATTCTCGAAACAGCATCCCTGATGTTGACTTTAACTATCTTTATCAGATCGTGATCGCTGAGCGGCACCTCCAACCTCGACCTGAGAGCAAACATGGCCTGCAAATACTCATCGATGCTCTCCCCTGACTTCTGTCTGCGCTCACGAAGCTCCTGCTCACGTTCGAAGTTAGATCGGCGCGTCTGGAACCGTTGCTTTAGCGCGTACCGCAGATTTGGCCAATCCGTTGCACCACTCGTCCTCAGGAACATCCAGTACCAGTCTTTGGCTCTTCCTTCCACCAGGGTGTGGAAATCTGGCAACACATCCGCCCATGGCACCTGGTACGTTTGACTCAAATGGTCTAACCGAAATATAAACTCCCCGACCGGCATTCCTGTTGGGCTAGCATCAAATGTGAGACCCCATCGGCGCATTGGTATCGCCTCTGGCAGGCACTCCATCCCTCCAAGTGGTCGGCGTTCCCCTGGGTCAACTCTCGGCTGGTCTTCGGCACGTGCTCGGGACCGCCAATGCTCCGCTTGCTCTCGCTGCTCTGATTCCAGGGCTCTCTGATCGAACCAGCGACCCTGTGCTGCTGGTGGCTCTTTCGGTGGGACACTCTGGTTCGACTGCGGGTGTAGAGTCTACTGCGCCTCCTTCGGACCTGATAGCTGCGTATAAAGGCTGCTATCCCGGATTGCCTTCACATACTCCAGCATTTCTCGCTTGCTCTGAGCCTGCATTTCGGCCATTCCGGTGGCCATAACTGCTTGAAGAGTTGCCATTGCCTCCGACAGCGCCGTGTTGATGGCTGCTTTCAGCTCGCTGTGTAGGTCCAGTGGCACTTGCTGCTGTTGTGGCATCGTCGACGGACTCCTTTTCTGGCTAAGCTTAGGCACATGTACACATATACGGTAAGAAACAATTAATTACACATGTTCAAAAATTCACATTTACCTACTACTCCCCAGATCTCAGAGCTGCGCTACAGCAGGACATGGTGGTCCACGCTCGGATTGCTCAAGCCCTAAGGAATGTGGCTTGATCAAAACTATTTCTCCCCCTTTCTCCAGCTACTTCCGCATCAGTCCAGGCATTAAACCTTGCTGTGGTCTAGTATTATTGGCTAAAGAGTTAAGACTAGTAAACTAACACAACATGTAAACTGAAACAATAAATTGAACATATACTGCGACTTCACTAGCTTCCTATTATTGGGTTTTCCATTGGGCGCCATTTGTTATGATCTGGCGCTATTTTTCCAACACTGTATCGATAGCCAGCAAGCAAATCGGTTGCTCAGGGATGGATACGACCTACAGCGTGAGCCGGGCTAACAAAAATTTATATTTTTACGAAAAACTTACAACAAACGGACTAGCAGATATTCTTCACATATTCGGACAATTTACAGATATACTGGGTAAACAGGTGTTGACATTTAGCCCCAATGTGTGCCCCCCTACCTATGAGTTGGCCTATTCATACTTAGTGCCAACTCCCTTAACATTTTACAACAACAACAATTTACCCCGACATCAACACATAATCGTCCCACCCACACATAAATTACTACTCACACATGTTTACATAAACACTAATAACAATAATTTATTTATATTTAAGATTTAACATTTTGGCTTCCTTAAATTAAATTTACTTTACATTAATCATAAAAAAAGAATAATGCAAATAAATATTAACAAAACTAAACAAAAACTAATAAACGAGAAACAAAATAAACAATAAACAGAAAACAAAGAAAGAATTTAAATATATATAAATAATAAATAAATAAATATAATGAATAAATAATAAATTTAATCACAATAAGTAAATAAATAAGGCAGTAATAAATATCGGGACGGGTGTAAATAAATAAATATTTGTGCAGCTGCTGCTTCGGGTTGCGGCCCACTGTGCCTGTGGCGGCTGCTGTCCGCAAGTGCTCCGCTTTTGCGCGGGCACATTTCGCGCATGCGCAATGTAAATTTTTAATACAATAAGGGGGCAGGCTTTGCTTAGGGCACAAAAACAAACTTGATTTTTATTCTGGAGATTAAAGCTGATGACCACCCAGACGGGTTGGCCAATCTCGTCCGGTGGTCTGATTGCCTCCTTCGGCTGCTGAAGCTGCGCGTGTGTGCACGTATTGGTTGCCGGTCTATACCGCACTGCTGCTATCACTAAATAACCACTATTAGAAAGATTTTCACTAAAAGAAACAATTTTTTATCGCCTACCTTGTATGCTGTAGGCGCCTCACTACGCACTTGGCTTCAACTTCTTTATTTTTTTATTTTATTTAAATATTTTTTCTTGATGGCGCCTTTTCGCTGCCGCTAAAGAATTTTGCCTACTCACGGCCTCTTCTTCTCTCTACCTAGCAGTCACCTGTCCACCACTTGTCCTCCTCCACCCCTCGTCGACAACCACAACCATCGATAGCCCATCGCCGACTATAACAATTGGCAATTAGGTAGGGCATTCACAACTAATGAAACAAGCTGTTTATAAAACTACTTAACTATTACTTGAATAAACATATTTTTTACTTATATAATGAATATAAGTTATCTATATATTAAATTATGTATTTCATATAATTAATATTGGGACAAAGGGTATTTTTACTTTGCGCATTTTGTGCGTCTTAGCTACGGGAAGCCAGCACGTTGTTGCTTTGTTTCAATTGCGCTTTGCGTTCAGCGCCCTGTGGACTAAAGGAGAGGCAGCGGGCCAGCGTAAAGCAAGAACGGTTAAACTTGTTAGTATTTGTATGCATGTGTGTTTGTTTCATTCTTGCTGGGCCTGCTGCAGTATGGATCATTTCATCACAAAAAGTGGTAAAATTACCCATTGTGTGCTGTTTTCTAGATTTTCGATACACAAATTTTGTCTTTTTCTGCGCCCTGCATGTACATGTGTGTATGTATGTGTGCATGCATATGAAGCATGTTCAAATGTATTTGTGTTTTATTTTTATTTTTTATTTTCATTCATTGACTTGTCCAAATATTATAATTTGACAATTTCAATTACTGAAATGGTGAGATCGCAGATCTAACAAGCTCTTATAAAAACATTTTCAGCCATCATCTGATTGTCGGCTGAATCAATTTAAATAAGCTTAGAATGTATTTTAATAACTATGATTAGTGCCATTCCATTTTACTTTAATTTCATACAATATTCATATATTTTAAGCAACACATACACAATATGTATTTTGATTGTATAATCTAATAATAATATTTACATCATACATACATACGTAGATGTCTTACAAACTCAGCGCACCCAAACATTGTATGCCATAAGTATTTTGATTGTATTCATATATTAACGTTTCTAAATAAAATAAATAATATAAACATCAAAAATATGTTCATGTCCTACAAACAAATACTCAGCTCACACAACCATTGTACGAAGCAAAAACAAAAAAAAAACAAAAAACAGCGTCGCTGCATAATCAAAACAAACCATTTTAAATATGACGGCTTCCCTGAAAAATAAACAAAGAAGCTGTTCGCTCTCTATTTTTGTATAGGTGCCCAAACTTAGGTCTTTGATGCCCCACTAAAATTGAGTTGGCAGCTCTGAGTTCCGCTTTGTTAAGTATATAATCGTTGTTACAAGGTGTAGATCTGTAAGGTGATTTTGCTTTGAGTCTTTTGAGTGGTTTCAGTTATGTTTAGCATAGTCTTTGGTTATATCAGCTCAGCCCATCAAATATAGGTTCCATAAAATGCTTTTTGGTTTTGCAGCCTGCTTTTTTCGCAACCGCCAGCAGCAGGGCGTTAGTTGTACCCAAACACAAAAGTAGCGCGCTTTGGTTGTGAATCATTATTTTGAATTCAAGTGTACAAAACACAACTGCATTTCCGATTTATTTAGAACGGCTAATTTGGTGCAAAGATAGGTGATGATTACCCCCCCAAAAACTGCATCAAAAGTTTGGATGCCACGCCTACCTATACTGACCTAGCCGCCCCCATCCACCCCTTCGCTTCGTCAAAAACGGGAATGCGTGTATAGAGTTGTGAGGCTAGAGCCACCAAATTTGGTAGGAAAATAGCTGGCAACGACCCCCAAAATTCTGCATCAAAGTTTTTGAGCCACGCCCACCCATTTCGCCCCCCTTTCCACACCTTTTACAAACTTTAAGCTAGAGCCACCAAATTTGACTTAAGATAGCAATTGACATTCCACATAGATCTACATCAAAACTTTGAATGCCACGCCCACCCATACCGCCCCCGGCCCCCCACACCACACCTTTTACAAACTTCGAGCTAGAGTCACCAAATTTGGTATGAAGATGGCAGTTGACATTCCACAAAGACAAGCATGATAAATTTGGATGCCACGCCCACCCATACTGCTCCCAGCCCCCCTTCCCCAGCTTTTACAAACTTCGAGCTAGAGTCACCAAATTTGGAAGGAAGATACCTGGTGGCATCCCCATCTGGAGAATCTTCAAGGCAGCGTACATCCCTGTTGCATCTGTACCCCATTGCAATCAGGCCTCTTTTTACCGGTTTTAGTACTGGTATCGAGTATGCCGCAGTCGGTTGCGTCCGACTGCAACGTTTCCACTTGTTATCTAAACGTACTTTCAGATTTATATATAATTTTATTTTTCTTAATTTTAATTTCGATTATAAATTTTATATTAATTAATTTGGATTTCATGTCAGCTGATCATAGTTGACAATAAACAAATAAATAAATTAATAAATAAAATGGTGGGAGACATAGGCGTATTAATTTTGGATCTTGTGGTCTCTTGTTCACTCAGCGGACGCCTTAGCCATTGCGCTGTTTCCGAAGTAAAACGAAAAGTTTCGGGACGAAAGTAAGATGTCTGCTCTTTAATTTGAATAAGGAGCATACTAATTGTCAAGAATGTTTGAATTATCTATGGGGAAACATCTAATATAAATAATATAATAATAATAAATTCTCCTGTCACAGTGTACGAGGACATACTCCTCCGAAACGGCTTCACCGATTTTGTTGAAATTTATATATATATATATATAGTAAGATATCCATATCCACACCAAACCACTTATGCATATCTCAAACTTATTGTAAACAATATCTGTATCCACACCAAACCACTTGTGCATATCTCAAACTTATTGTAAACAATATCTGTATCCACACCAAACTATTGTAAACAATGTTTGTATTCACACCAACCCAATTATTAAAAATTGTAAACAAATCATCCCAATCACGCCACAAGCGCGAAATTGTCAATATAAACATTTTTCGGCTTCAGCATAGAAAGAAGCCAAAACAAAAGATAGCCACTTATGGTATATAAACTCAAAGCAAGAACTTTGAGATTTGAGTTTGATTTTAAGTTTAAAACAAGTGGAAACGTTGCAGTCGGACGCAACCGACTGCGGTATACTCGATACCAGTATTAAAAATTTTGATGCCCATCCATGTGGGATGTCAATTGCTATCTTCATACCAAATTTGGTGACTCTAGCTCGAAGTTTGTATAAAGTGGGGAAAGGGGGGCTGGGGGCGGTATGGGTGGAATATCATCCAAATTTTTGATGCAGATCTTTGTGGAATGTCAATTGCTACCTTCATACCAAATTTGGTGATTCTAGCTCAAAGTTTGTAAAAGTGGGGAAAGGGGGGCTGGGGGCGGTATGGTTGGGCGTGGCATCCAAATTTTTGCTGCAGATCCTTGTGGAATGTCAAATGCTACCTTCATACCAAATTGGTGACTCTAGCTCAAAGTTTGTATAAGGTGGGGAAATGGGGGCTTTGGGGCTGGGGGCGGTATGGTTGGGCGTGGCAACCAAATTTTTGCTGCAGATGCTTGTGGAATGTCAAATGCTACCTTCATACCAAATTTGGTGACTCTAGCTCAAAGTTTGTATAAAGTGGGGAAAGGGGGGGCTGGGGGCGGTATGGTTGGGCGTGGCATCCAAATTTTTGCTGCAGATCCTTGTGGAATGTCAAATGCTACCTTCATACCAAATTTGGTGACTCTAGCTCAAAGTTTGTATAAGGTGGGGAAAGGGGGGCGGAATGGATGGGCTAGGCTCTAAAACTTTGATGCAGTTTGTTGGGGGTCGTTGCCAGCTATCTTCCTACCAAATTTTGTGGCTCTAGCTCCACTACTCTGGAATATACACGCATTCCCGTTTTTGACGAAGCGTTGGGGCAGATGGGGGTGGCTAGGGCAGTATTGGTGGGCGTGGCATCCAAACTTTTGGTGCAGTTTTTGGGGGGTCATCATCAGCTAAATTGGCACCAAATTTGGTGGCTCTAGCTAAAAAACTGTGGGAGATATAGGCTTTTTTGACTTTAAAATGCGGGGGGTCTGGGGGCGGAATGGGGGGCGTGGCTCCAAAATTTTTGATGCAGTTTTTTGGGGGTTGCTAGTAGCTATCTTCTTACCAAATTTGGTAGTTCTAGCTGTAAGGGTGTGTGAAATATGCGGATTTATCGTTTTTGAGTTATCGAATTTATCGATTTGCCAGCCCCCCAGTTATCGTAGAACCGCAATCTTGACACTTTAATATACTATCCCATAGATAAAGAGAATTGGAAAGTTTCAAGTCTCTAGCTTGAAGGGTGTGGAAAAAACTTGCACACATACGGACGGACAGACGGACAGACGGACAGACACCATGACGGACATTGCACAAAACCAATATACTCTTTACCTTCGGTATCGAGTATAACGAGTAAGACGTCTCGCATTCGTATTCTTGTAAAACATAACTGTCAATAATTCAATAAATTAATAAAGTGCTTATTAGTGATAATATAAAATAAAACAGTGTTGTTATTTTTTTGTCACATATAATACGCAAACTTATTATTGGCGCAGCCGGTAGGATAAGTGAAAAAAAAGTGCAATACTTAACAACACACTTATCCGCTAAAAAACAGACGTGACTTAACACACTAAATAGTGTTCAAATAATTAAAAATCAATACTTGAAAAACACACTGATCCGCCAAAGAACATTGTGAACTTAACACAGTTAATAGTGATTAAATAATAAAAAACCAATACACGCAAAAATAGTAAAGTATTTGAAGACTTTAAAAACAATCAAACAAAAATTGAAAATGACAGCCGTATTAAGTGACGCAGAGGTTAATCAGGCCTTGTCGCAAATAAGGCAAGTGCCACAGTTTAATGGAAATCATGACGAATTAAGCGCATTCATCAGGAGGATTGAATATATAATACACCTTTATCAAACTACAAATCCACGTCAACAAAGCATTATTTATGGAGCCATAGAAGTACAAGTCGTCGGGGAGGCACAACGAATTTCCCAATTATCATTCGCCAATAACTACACAGAACTAAAGAGGGCATTAACGGAGGAATATAAAACACAAACACCGATCGAGGAACTACTGAGACAGCTATACAACACACACTTCAACGGAAATCTACGTAAGTTCATAGAAGAGTTAGAACGAAAATCATATGTTATAACAAATAAGTTAACTTTAGAAAACAACCAAGCAAATATTCAAGTGTATGTAAACGCAATGGATAACACTATAAAAGATGTAATTAAAAGAAAAATTCCCGATAGAATTTTTATGATATTAGCCAGATATGATATAACAACCAGCCACTTACTTAAAGTAGCAGCACAACGGGAGGGATTATACGAAAATAGTGTGATTGATACAACAAAAAATAATAAATATCAAAATGCGAATAAAACTAATTCAGGTCAAAAATATCAAGCAAATTTTAACCAAAGTATACCTATTTATCCCACTAACCAAATTAATAACAACTATCCAAACAATAATTACAATAACTCACGTGCAGGCAGTCCACAAAATAACAAACAAACATTTAATGAATTTCAACAAAAACTACATCAGGGTAGACAACAAAATCCAATGAATTATCCAAACAATGGAACTTCAAATGCACAATCATTTAATTATCAAAACCAACCCCAGAAAAGACAAAGAGAAAGTAACAGCGGTGTGTCAAAAATGGACACTACCGAAAATTTTCAAGCAGTTGCCTCGGACGAATAAATAATAATAGTCCATTCATAATTGTGATTATGAATGACAATCCATTAAAGTGTGTAATAGACACAGGGTCTACTATTAATATAATGAATAAAAATTATTTAAACTTTCCAATTAAAAACGAAGAACTTAATGTTCACACAATCAATGGTAATATAAAACTAACAGATTGCATTACAATTGGTTCGTGTAAAATTTGTCCATTCAAACAGAAATTTTATTTACATAAGTTTTCAAATCGATATGATTTATTACTCGGAAGAAATTATTTAGAAGCTTGCAAAGCAAAAATTGATTATGAAGAGGGAGTAGTAACATTAGGAGAATACAGATTCCTATTTAAATATGATCCAAATATAAACGTAGAGAAAGAACCAGCACCAGAGTGCCTAGATCCACCTTCAGTTGAAGACTAAGAATTCAACTTCGTAATAAACGAAGAATTAAAAGAATCAAATGAATTTCGACTAGATCACTTAAACGATGAAGAAAAAAATGTGTATTTCAAAGGCGACAATTTGACTTTCACCAGTACTGTTAAACACTCGATAGTAACAAAACATGAAGATTCAATTTATAAAAGACCATATAAGTATTCACAAATACAACATGAGGAAATAGACAAACCTCAATCACCTTACAATTCACCAGTAATGGTAATTCCAAAAAAATTGGATGCTTCAGGTAAACAAAAATATAGAGTAGTAATTGACTACAGATTTCTAAATGAAATCACAATTGACGACAAATTCCCAATTCCAATTATGGACGAAATTTTAGATAAACTTGGCAGATGCCAATAATTCACAACTCTTGATCTAGCAAAAGGCTATCATCAAATACAAATGGACCCTAAGTCAATACCAAAAACAGCATTTTCCACTAAACATGGGCATTACGAATACACAAGTATGCCATTTGGTCAAAAAAATGCACCGTCAACTTTTCAACGTTGTATGAACAATTTATTGGAAGATCTAATCTACAAAAATTGTTTAGTGTATTTAGATGGCATTATAATCTACTCCACTTCATTGCAAGAGCACATTTTGTCACTAAATAAGGTATTCACAAAACTAAGGGAAGCCAACTTAAAATTGCAATTAGACAAGTGTGAATTTCTAAAAAAGGAAACTGAATTTTTAGGACATGTTGTAACAACAGAAGGCATAAAACCAAATCCAAACAAAATAAATGCAGTAATGAATTATTCCATACCAAAAACTCCAAAAAAATAAAACAATTTTTAGGATTATGCGGATTTTATAGAAAATTCATTCCCAACTTTGCAAATATCGTCAAACCTATGACACTTAAATTAAAAAAAGGAGCAACATTAGATATTAAAGAGGAATCATACATCTTAGCATTCGAAAAATTAAAATTACTTATTACATCCGACCCCATTTTAATACATCCAGATTATAACAAACCATTTTGTCTTACAACGGATGCCAGTAACGTAGCTTTAGGTGCAGTCCTAACACAAAATCATAAGCCAATATGTTTCGCGAGTAGAACTTTAAATGAACACGAAATAAATTACTCAACCATAGAAAAAGAATTGCTAGCAGTGGTATGGGCATCAAAAACTTTTAGAACATTTTAATATGGTAGAAAATTTGAGATTTTAAGCGATCACAAACCATTAGTATGGTTAAACAATATAAAAGAACCCAATATGAAACTCCAAAGGTGGAAAATAAAATTAAATGAATTTGATTATACAATTAAGTATTTACCAGGGAAATAAAATCATGTAGCGGACGCATTGTCACGCGTACAACTAAACGAAAATCTATTAGGAGAGGAAAAAAGCCACATCACCTGTGCAACAATTCATAGTGCACAAGAAGACAATCAAGGGTACATCCAAATCACAGAAAGACCGTTAAACTATTATAACAGACAAATTGAATAAATTAAGGGAATTGAAAATAAGACAGAGGTTACTAATTATTTTCACAAGAAAAATATTAAAATAATATATACAGAAATGACAAACGCAAAAGCAAAGCAAATCAAAAATAAAAGAATATTTATGCATTAAAAATAGTGCTTTATATTTTCATGATGACAAAGATTTTCAAATTTTTCAAAGAGCCTATGTAGAAATAATTAATCCAGAAAGCAAAATAAAAGCACTGAAGAGTAACTTAAAACTAAGAGACTTACAAACGTATGCAGAGTTCAAAGAATTAATATTAAATAGACACATTGAGTTATTACATCCAGGGATAGAAAAAACAATAAATTGGTTTAAAGAAAAATTTTACTACCCAGATTATCAAAAGATAATACAAAATATTATAAATGAATGTCATATTTGTAACATGTCAAAAACTGAACACAGAAACACAAAATTATTTTTTGAATTAACCCCAGAGACAAACTACATTAGAGAAAAATATGTTATGGATTTTTATTTAGTTGAAAACAAACAATTTCTATCATGCATAGACATTTATTCTAAATTTACGACATTAGTCGAAGTCCAAAGCAGAGACTGGTTAGAAGCAAAGCGTGCTATTTTAAAAGTATTCGATTTAATGGGAAAACCGACAGAAATCAAAGCAGACAAAGACTCAGCATTCATATGTGCAGCATTACAACAGTGGTTAAAATCAGAAAATGTTAAAATTAATATAACAACAAGCAAAAATGGTATATCAGACATAGAACGATTTCATTAAACTATCAACGAAAAATTACGAATTATTAATAGTGACTCTAACATAGAAAACAAACAGACAAAAATAGAAATTATATTATTCACATATAATCATAAAACTTAACATAAGACTACTAATAGTACACCAGCCGACATATTTATGTACGCAGGAACACCAATTTATGACACACAAGGCAATAAGAAACGACAAATAGAGAAGTTAAACAAAACACGAGAAGAATATGAAATAGATACAAGATATAGAGCATCACCATTGGTAAAGGCCAAAATAACTAACCCATTCAGAAAGACCGGTACATTAAGGCAAATAGATGAAAAAAATTACGAAGAAACAAATAGAGGTAGAAAAGTAACACATTATAAATCAAAATTCAAAAAGAAAAAGACAACTAATGCAAGTAAATATGTTAATTGCAGCGAACCAGATAATGACAGGAATAACGGCCAATAAACATCAATCATTTAAATCAATAAAGATACTTTTAATATTACTAACATTCCTAACGGTAACTATCAAAGGCCAAAATATTGAAATCAATCCAATAAAAGCAAATAACGGGTGCTTAATATTTAAAACAGGATTAATGGAAATACCCACAAATTATGAATATCATTATTTAATTGTAAATTTAACAAAAATAGAAAGTGTTTATAATAATTTATTAATACAAGCCAAGGAATTTAAAAATGCAACATAAATTATTTATCTGTTGGTAAACAGTTGAAACTCACATCGGTTGTTTACATCAAACACAGCTTGATGATCAAAGCATATGTATTTTTCGATGTGTATTGTACGGCAGCGGTGTAGATCATCTTGTGTAAGTCCCATGAATTGATCTCTGTGGTTGTTGACACCTATAATAGGTGTTTTTAGCTCGAACAATCTCCAACTAGTTGTGTTCCGCACTGGAATTGGCACCATATTAAATAGCTCGAGTATCGATGTTGACACTAGGGGTAATATTACTCTGAATATATGAAATAGATACAAGATATAGAGCATCACCATTGGTAAAGGCCAAAATAACTAACCCATTCAGAAAGACCGGTACATTAAGGCAAATAGATGAAAAACATTACGAAGAAACAAAAACAATAAAAGCAAATAACGGGTACTTAATATTTAAAACAGGAGTAATGGAAATACCCACCAATCATGAATATCATTATTTAATTGTAAATTTAACAAAAATAGAAAGTGTTTATAATAATTTATTAATACAAGCCAAGGAATTTAAAAATGCAACCAAAATTATTTATCTTATCGAAAAATTAAATAGAGAAATCAATGGAATAACAATACTAAAACGTCAAAAGAGAGGATTAATAAATGTAGTAGGAAAAACTTACAAATACTTGTTTGGAACATTAGATTCAGAAGCTAAAGATGAATTAGAACAAACAATACAAAACTTAGACAAAAACAGCGTTCAAGTAAATTAATTAAATCATGTAATAAACACAATAAACAAATTAATCGAAGCAATGAAAACATATAAAACAAATGAAGAAAGATACAAGAAGTTAGACATGCTAATTTTCAATTTAGAGCATTGCACCGAATATATAGATGACATAGAGATGGGAATGCAACTAACAAGATTAGGAATATTTAATCCCAAATTACTAAAGCATGATGCCTTATTACACATAACACCAGATAAAATACTTAACATTAAAACATCCACTTGGTTAAAATATGATACAAAAGAAATTTACATTATATCACATATACCGCAAGAAATTATTAAAACACCTATTTTTGATATAATACCATACCCAGATGAAAATAATAATATTTTAACAGAAACAATTCAGGAAAGATATTATATAAATAATAATAAAGTATATGGCACAACAGCCAAAAATCAAATAATTAATAATTGTATAATAGTTATTGTCAAACAAGTATCAACAGAGTGTAAATACACTAAAACAAATAAAAATTTTCAAACAAATTATATCGAACCAAATATAATTTTAACATGGAATTTTCCCGAATCTATTATTAATCAAAACTGTATGAATAATAAAATCAAAATTAAAGGAAATAATATTATAAAAATGTATAATTGCGAAATACAAATTAACGAAATTTCTATAAAAAATTCAAGATTAGATTTTACACAAAATATTTATGTAAGCAATAACGTAACAAAAATTGAACCTTTATCATACATTCAAACAAAAGAATTAATCAATGAACATACGAAATATAATAATATATTTCAAATAATAACATTAACATGTTTAACAATTACTATTTTAAGCATATTATTGTATTTAACATATAAGTATAAAAACTTACCCAAAACATTCATTGTAAAATATCAAAAGCCAAAAGAGCAAGAAATAATTAAGGAACAAATAGAAACAAAATTCGAGCAACCATCACTGTATCCAAACATAATAACCGCCTGAGGCAAATTTTTTAAGGTTGGGGGAGTAAGATATCCATATCCACACCAAACCACTTATGCATATCTCAAACTTATTGTAAACAATATCTGTATACACACCAAACCACTTATGCATATCTCAAACTTATTGTAAACAATATCTGTATCCACACCAAACTATTGTAAACTATATCTGTATTCACAGATTGTGAAAAAATCATCCCAAACACGCCACAAGCGCGAAATTGTCAATATAAACATTTTTCGGCTTCAGCATAGAAAGAAGCCAAAACAAAAGATAGCCACTTATGGTATATAAACTCAAAGCAAGAACTTTGAGTTTGATCTTAAGTTTAAAACGAGTAAGACGTCTCGCATTCGTATTCTTGTAAAACATAACTTTCAATACTTCAATAAATTAATAAAGTGCTTATTAGTGATAATATAAAATAAAACAGTGTTTTTATTTTTTTTGTCACATATAATACGCAAACTTATTATTATTATTATATATATATATATATATATATATATATAATATATATATATATATATATATATATATATATATATATATATATTCGTTAGGTCTAAAGTGAAATTTGTTATCTATTTTTTATGTCTTTAAGTTCTTTTTATACCCTTAACCCATAAAATGGGTAAATAAGGGTATAATGGTTTTGTGCAAAAGTATGTAACAGGCAGAAGGAAACATCTCCGACCCTATAAAGTATATATATTCTTGATCAGCATCAACAGCCGAGACGATATAGCCATGTCCGTCTGTCCGTCTGTCTGTCCGTCTGTATGAACGCTTGAATCTCAGAGACTACTAGAGCTAGTGACTTCTGATTTTGTATTTAAGTTCTCCTATACCATGAGCAGAACAAGTTTGCTTCAAATTATCGATAACTATTCTGGTTTCCGATATACACATAATATCGATAACAATAAAATATCGAATTTGGAAAATCTAAAAATGAGGGTTGAAGTAATGGATAATGATAGAACTTTTCTGAAAATTTCGTCCAAATCGGTTGAGAAACACCGGAGATATTGAACTTAATCGATGGAAGCTAAGCCAGTATACCAAAGTCTTATATAAATTAAATATATTTATTGCAACTGGGTTCAGGGTATCTTCTAGTCGGGCTCTCCCGACTAGAGCCTTCTTACTTGTTTAAAATAAATAATGTGCGAATTTTCAATGGCAGTAGGCTATTCAAAACATGTATCGGGAAAGCAATGTTTAGATGAAAATTCAAACATTCAGTCTAGTCTATAAACATTTTAACATGCTTTTATTTAACTTGACTTGTCTGTCTGTCTGTCTGTTTGTTTGTTTGTTTGTTTGTTTGTTTGTTAGTACCGGATTCTTGAAATCAAATTTTCACCAAGTTCCCGACCAGCTGGAGCTCTAAAATTTTCAGCAAAGATGTTGTACCTGTAAAAGGTGTGTATGTATTGTTAGCATCCAGTACAAACTGACTGCTTAATTGTTGTCGCAACTGGCACTTGTAACCAGGTGGACTGCGGAGAAAAATGAATGTATCTTTGTAGGTTGTACTAAGAACACTGATTTTATTAACGAAAAGTAACAATATTTATAGGAAATAATAGCTTATTTTACAGTTTTGTGGTGTCAATTAAAATTAGGTTATTGTGTACTCAGCAGTTGCTTGCAATGCAGAATAGCATATTTAGCGACTACCGGGTTGGCTGACCGCTACTGTTGCGACATATTGCATGCATTGTGCAGTCAGCGATATTCTGTGTGTTCAGCATAATTTGGTGTTGCTTAAAGTTTTATTGGGTTAATAAATGTAGCGCATTGTGTATTGTCTTGACCTAGTTTTACATATGTTAATAATTTGTGTGTCATTCTTACATAGCTATGTGCAGTTATTTGATATCTTATAATATAAATATGTGCTAACTTGTTTATGACTTAACATTCTCCCGGCCGTTGAAACGGTTGTCAACCATCCTCTAAATCCAGTGTAAATCGTCTTGGAGATGCTGAAGGTTCGGACGGGTTGACTGCTTCTTTCCTAGTGGCTGTGGGTGGACAAGTCCATCGCCGTTGCGCCCGCATTGCATATGCACATAGTATTATGACAGATATCACTAGTGCAGCGTAAGCGGACCGAGCTTATTTGGTTGGGCAGCTCTTCTTTGTTGAGTGTTGCCAATTTTACCTGTAGGTCATCTAGATCCTTGTCGTCTTGTGCGTTGTAATACGAGACGTTGAGAGTTGTCTCTGGTACCTTTGTTATAATTGGTTGGATAATGTCACCAAAGCGGGCGTAGCCTTGTCTTATTTGACTCGTGACAGTGCCAAAGGTATTGATGCTAATGTCTGTGTTTCGTGCAGTACAGCCAGGTGATAGCGACAGTAGTCCACTGTTTTGTAGTTGGATAGTTGACGGTGTTCCGTTGCAAACTGCTTGAAGTTCCACTTTCGAATGTGTTGCGAAGATCCAGTTGTTCTGCTGTTGTGTTTTTTCCCATACCATTTTGGTTGTTCGGTAAGTTACGTTACACGTCGTTGGTGTCTTGTTGGTAAACAGTTGAAACTCACATCGGTTGTTTACATCAAACACAGCTTGATGATCAAAGCATATGTATTTTTTGATGTGTATTGTACGGCAGCGATGTAGATCATCTTGTGTAAGTCCCATGAATTGATCTCTGTGGTTGTTGACACCTATAATAGGTGTTTTTAGCTCGAACAATCTCCAACTAGTTGTGTTCCACACTGGAATTGGCACCATATTAAATAGCTCGAGTATCGATGTTGACACTAGGGGTAATATTACTCTGAATATCACATGAGTGTCGGTGGCTGTGCCTTCTGCTCGCATAATTCTGTATAGTTGAATTACATTGGATGATGTCACGGGTACCATTTGATCTGGTGGTAAATGATCCCGTATTTGATCCAACTGATCCCTTAATTGTTTAGGGGAGATCAACATTGGGCTTATTGTATGGTGGTGAACTCCAGTTAGTACGTTCACTATTTCGGATTGCGTGCGCTGAAGAGATACTGCTAGCAATGTCAATTGAGTTGTCAATGCCACGTAGTTTTCCGTAAGACGTGCGTCAGTGTACTTTCCTCTGCTTTGGCTAATGGCGGCTACTTGTTGTTCAAGTAGTTTTAGACGTTTCTCCGATGTTGTCCTTGTTTTCTTAACAACGTTAATGGTTGAGTCAAGCACTGAGGTTTGGTTTCTCAGCAGTGTCAGTAGAAACTCCTCGTTCTTTTGCACCTTCTTTATGACCTTAGTCATTTTATTGGCATAGTCTGAGTCTAAGACTCCAAACAGACTGTTCGCAATTATACCCACTGCATCGAATGGGGAGCGGCAATTCCGAGTATGTTGCATTAGACCGTTTGCCATTTGTAATTCGTCATACAAGTGTCGATAGTGCTATGATATTGCGTCACATGTGTGGTTGTTGTTTAATTCTGGGCATATGTACTGGAACTCCTTGATGCCTGAATTAAACGTGTTCATGTCTCTCCAGTATGGATCCAATTCATAGTAAATATCTATGGTCCAGTCGGATATTGCTCTCATCGTTGAACCAATTTTTTCATAATATACTCCTGGTTTCGTGTCGAACCTTGTCACCGATACTGACTGTGTAAGTACCAGAGGTAGCATTAGAAGCAGAATTAGCAAGGAGGAAGTTATGGTTGGTGACATTAACCGTCTCCGTTGAGCAGCCGGCGTATCCTTTTTATCCGTATCCTCTTCTTCCATAATAGGTCGCTTTTTGGCCGCTTCTTCCGGAAAGATTGGCGCCAGCCTGTTGATGGCGCGCTTGTAAATGCCTGAGGCCGTCTTTACGTCAACCACTCGTACATGGTTATCCATTCCTGGATATGTCTTTATAATGCGTCCCATAGGCCAGCTCATCACCGAAATGTTGTCTTCCTTGATAAGGACCAGCATGCCTTCCTTGATATTGGGATTAACGGTTTTCCACTTGTGCCTCGCTTGTAACTCTTGCAAGTATTCCTCTGACCATTGCTTCCCGAATCCTTGCTTAACTCTGGATACTAATTCCCAACGTTTCAATAGGGATTTCTCTTCGCGATCGGCGTTGACATCGGGTGGAGCCGTTAGTGTTTCGCCAATCAGGAAATGCGCTGGGGTGAGAGCTGTGGTGTCTGTAGGTTCATTTGACATCGGGGTTATTGGGCGTGAATTCAAGATAGCTTCGATTTCGACGATCACCGTGTTAAGTTCTTCAAATGTAAGGGTCGCCGTGTTGGTTGTCGTTACCAACAGTCACTTTGCCGACTTGACTGCAGCTTCCGATAGGCCTCCAAAGGATGGGGCTCGCGGCGGGATGAATTTGAAGGCAACTTGTTTCTTGTTGCAGTGATTAATGATCTCCGCTTGTGCCTTCTCCCCAAAAATTGTTGATTCCAGTTCCTTCAGCTGGTTGTTTGCTCTGAAGAAGTTGGTTGCATTGTCACAATGAATTATTTGACATTTGCCACGGCGACTTTAGAAGCGTCGCAACGCTCCCAAAAAGGCGTTTGTGGTCAGATCGCTTACCAGTTCAAGGTGAACCGCCTTTGTAGAGAAACAGCAGAATACGGCTATGTATGCCTTGTCTGGTCTCTTTCCTCGAAGTTTGTGGTGAATCCAGATTGGCCCGCTGTAATCTACGCCTGTTGTAAGAAATGGGCGTGTTGGTGTTACTCGATCGGCTGGCAAATTACCCATAATTTGGTTCATTAACTTGGGCCTTGTTTTGTTGCATGTCACGCAGTTGTGAATAATATTCCTTGACATTGTTTTGTCGTTGAGGATCCAATATTGTTGTCTAGCGGTTGCTCGTAAGGCTTGGGCACCGCAATGCATATTGTCCTCATTGAGATCTTTCAATAGCATTTTAGCTATAGGATCATTGTAGGGCAGCAGAATCTGGTGCCTTGCATTGTAAGGGAGTGGGGCTTGATCCAATCTGCCACCAACTCGTATAAGTCCATCGGATCCTTGCAGGGGGGACAGCGATGAAATGGAACTCCTTTTTTCCACCGTGTTGTGACGCTGCATCGTTTTTAGTTCAGCAGCAAATACCACTTGTTGTATTGTCCGCAAAATTACGTTTCGAGCGTGATTCAACTCCTCGACGCTTAGAGTGACAGTTGCTGGTCTGTATTTTTTGTAGCAGAAGCGTAACATGTAAGCCACAATGCGTTGTAACTTGTGAAATGAATGGCTGTGTCTACAAGTGTACAATTCTTCACCTATTGTAGATGGAGATATTGCGAGACTTATATGTATCGTTTTCCTTTCCAGGTTGCTGGGGGTGATACTGGGTAAGGCTGACCATTTGTCTGGAGAGCCATACAGAAATAGTGGTCCATACAACCATAAGTTGTGCTCATGTAGTTTTCGTGCCGATATTCCTCTTGAGAGTACATCTGCCGCATTGTTGGCCGATGATACATGCCGCCATTGAGTCTGGCTTGTCAAGGCCTGAATTTTCGCTATTCGGTTTGCCACAAATGTATGATATGTGGCGGCAGCTGCGTTGATCCATGAAAGGACAACCGTAGAATCTGACCAAAAGTATCCTGGCACTGCGTTGCTGTCGAGGCTTAGATCGCGTCGAACCCTTTCAGCAAGCTCTGCACCCAATAGTGCAGCACATAGCTCTAGTCGAGGGAGTGACTGTTTTGCTGTTGGAGCCACTCGAGACTTTGAACATAGTAGCCGAACAGATATTTTTTTGTTTCTGTACGTTGCACGTACGTAAACTGCAGCGCCATATGCACGTTCCGACGCATCAACAAAGACGTGTAGTTCTTTCGTTATCGGAGTCTTACCATCATAAACGTGCCTTGGGATTTGCATTGAGTTAAGGCTTTGCAACTCGTCTCGATACTCCTTCCAATCATTCTGAAGACTTGTAGGTAACTCGTCGTCCCAATCGAGCTTTAATTCCCAGAGGCGTTGCATGAAGATTTTTGCCTTAACTACGACTGGAGCGAACAAGCCTAGTGGGTCGAAGATCTGTGCCAGCTCGGAGCAGACTGCACGTTTTGTAATGACTGTTGCTGCACTGCTGTGAGTTCGACCGCCAAGTTGATCCGTTTTGGGCGTCCATATAAGGCCTAATGTTTTTACACTGTACTGTTCCAGTGTTTTTCCGAGCTGTACGTCGTTAACTGTGTCTTCCTTTGGAATTCCCTCCAATATTTGTTCATTGTTTGAACACCATTTTCGTAGCTTGAATCCCGATGGCTGAAGAATTTTGTTTAGTTCTTGTTGAACTTGTTTTGCTTCTGCGATTGTGTCAGTGCCGGTCAGGCAATCGTCTACATAAAAGTCACGTTGTAGTGCCTTTGCACCCATCTGTAGCCTTTCCATATGCTTATTAGCCAGAGTATCCAAACATTTTATTGCTAAAAATGGTGCGGATTTTGTGCCATATGTGACTGTTTTCAATCGGTAGTATTTAATTTCTTCCGACGAGTTGTTGCGCCATACAATCAGTTGATGAAACTGATTGTCCGGATTGATCCAACCCTGACGATACATTTTTTCAATGTCAGCCGTAAACACATATCTATGTGTTCTGAATCGTAGTAGAATAGACATAAGATCGCTTTGAACCGTGGGGCCTGCATGCAGTATGTCATTCAGCGATTTTCCAGAAGATGTTTTGCACGATGCGTCGAAGACAACTCGTAATTTTGTTGTTGTGCTGTCAGGCTTCAACACGCAATGATGTGGAATCACGTAGTGATTTTTAGGAATCTGTTGCGGTGACACTTGTTTCATGTGTCCCAGCTTCTCATACTCCGCCATGAACGCTGCGTACTGCTTCCACGTGTCAGCGGAGGTTCTGCGCTCTAACGATAGAAACCGTTTGGTCGCAATCTCCATGGACTCTCCCAGGGCTGAATAGTGTTCAGAAAATGGAAGTTGAACGATGAATCTGCCGTCCACCGCCACTTGTAAATGTTCTAAGAAGTGCCTTTCACAATGCGCTTCAATTGGTGTTCGGTGTTTATCTGTTGTATCCAAGCTATCCAATGTCCAGAATCGTTCCATTAATGCATTTGTTTCCTCACTTGTTGCAACTGCGCAGATGGCTGACGACTTACTTGCAGCATTTACTTTTCCAGCAATGATCCACCCGAACTCGGTTTTTTGCATCGTTGGACCAGACTGGAACATTTTGTGTTGTTGTGGGAGCAATATTGAAAAACAGTGCTCTGCTCCAATCAACATGTCGATTTTGCCTGGTCTGTTGAAGTTTGGATCCGCCAGTGGTAACTTGCTCGGCATGCCCCAATCGGCCGTGTTGATCGACTGGGCAGGTTGATCCGAAATTATATGCGGTAATACGAATGCTTCCAATCGCATCGTAAAATTGCTGTGTAGTGATTTAACTAGGACATTCACTCGAGCCTTGCTGACTCTTGGCTGTCCTCCGATGCCCTCAATTCGGAGTGTTGTGTCATGACGCTCAAGTCCCAAAATTGTCACAAGTCTTTCGGAAACAACGTTGATTTGTGATCGAGAGTCCAGTAGAGCCTTGAATGATGCTTGTTGTCCGCTAGTTGCTTGAACAGCTACCTTTGCTGTTGCAAGTAAGTTATAATTGTGGTTGTTTGCGGATGCCACAACTTGTGATAATGGCTCTGCTGCTGCTGATGAGACAACATTTTCCAAATGCACTAGAGTGTGGTGCTTTTTGTTGCACTTAAAACAGCTGAAGTTGCTTGTGCATGCCTTTGTTTTATGGTCATTTTTAAAGCAGTTGACGCATAACCTTTGTCTTTGCACCCAATTTAAGCGCTCGCTGACAGATTTTGCGCGAAATTCGTCACATTTAGATAAATAATGACTTAACTTTTTACAGAAAAGTTATCCCTTTTGTCCACCTGAAGATGTTGCACATGTCGCGTTCTTTGACTCCTTTTTAAAGATTCCAGGTGCTTTTTTTCCAGTAGCCATGACTCGAACTCGCTGTTCGAGGAACTGGAGCATGGTGTCCAGTGGCTGGATTTCCTTTTGTGTTACCCAATGATTGTTCATATAGAGTTTTGTTTGTGCCATCCAGTTTGTTCCTTAGGATGGCAATAATGATTGGATCCAATGTTGAGATGTCAATCCCGAGTCCTTTTAACGAAGCTAATGGCTCAACTGTTGTGATGTGCAGTTCTTTTAAAGACTTCACATCGCCGCTGCAGGTTTGTTGCAGCAGAAGACGATTCAATATCCTAGAAGCAATATCTCTAGGATTATTGTACGCATCAACTAAGATTTCCCATGCGAAGAGGTAATTTTCCTCCTTGAGATCAATGTGACGGATTAGCCTTTCCGCCTCTCCGATTACGCTGGTCTTGAGGTACCACATTTTACGTATGGTTGGCATTCTAGTTTCATGTATCATACATGAAAACATATCAAACAAGTGGAAACGTTGCAGTCGGACGCAACCGACTGCGGCATACTCGATACCAGTACTAAAACAGGTAAAAAGAGGCCTGATTGCAAAGGGGTACGGATGGGACAAGGGTGTACGCTGCCTTAAAGATTCTCCGATGCAGATAGGGATGCAACCAACTATCTTCCTTCCAAATTTGGTGACTCTAGCTGAAAGTTTGTAAGAGGTGTTGTAAGGGGGGCTGGGGGCGGTATGATTGGGTGTGGCGTCCAAATATTTACTGCAGATCTTTGCGAAATGTCAATTGCTATCTTCATACCATATTTGGTGACTCTAGCTCGAAAATTGTTAAATGTGGGGAAAGGGGGGCTGGGGCGGTATGGGTGGGCGTGGCATCCAAATATTTGATGCAGATCTTTGTGGAATGTCAATTGCTACCTTCATACCAAATTTGGTGACTCTAGCTCGAAGTTTGTAAAAGGTGGGGAAAGAGGAGCTAGGGGCGGTATGGGTGAATGTGGCATCCAAATTTTTACTGCAGATCTTTGTGAAATGTCAATTGCTATCTTCATACCAAATTTGGTGACTCTAGCTCGAAAATTGTTAGATGTGGGGAAAGGGGGGCTGGGGGCGGTTTGGGTGGGCGTGGCATCCAAATTTTTGATGCAGATCTGTGTGGAATGTCAATTGCTATCTTCATACCAAATTTGGTGACTCTAGCTCGAAAATTGTTAAATGTGGGGAAAGGGGGGCTGGGGGCGGTATGAGTGGGCGTTGCATCCAAATTTTTGATGCAGATCTTTGTGGAATTTCAATTGCTATCTTCATATCAAATTTGGTGACTCTAGCTCGAAAATTGTTAAATGTGGGGAAAGGGGGGCTGGGGCGGTATGGGTGGGCGTGGCATGGTTTTGATGCAGTTTTTAGGGGGTCATTATCACTTATCTTGGCACCAAATTTGGTGGCTCTAGCTCAAAAACTGTGGGAGATATAGCCATTTCTGATTTCAAAATGTGGGGGGGCTGGGGGCGTAATGGGTGGGCGTGGCTCCAAAACTTTGAGCAGTTTTTTGGGGGTCGTTACCAGCTATCTTCCTACCAAATTCGCTGGCTCTAGCTCCACAACTCTGGAAGATACACGCATTCCCGTTTTTGACGAAGCGTTGGAGCGGATGGGGGTGGCTAGGGCAGTATTGGTGGGCGTGGCATCCAAACTTTTGATGCAGTTTTTGGGGGGTCCTCATCACCTATCTTGGCACCAAATTTGGTGGCTATAGCTCAAAAACTGTGGGAGATATAGGCGTTTTTGACTTTAAAATGCCGTGGGGCTGGGGGCGGAATGGGGGGCGTGGCTCTAAAATTTTTGATGCAGTTTTTTGGGGGTTGCTAGTAGCTATCTTCTTACCAAAGTTGGCAGTTCTAGCTGTAAGGATGTGCGAAATATGTGGATTTATCGGTTTTGAGTTATCGAATTTATCGATTTGCCAGCCCCCCAGTTATCGTAGAACCCCCATCTTGACACTTTAATTTACTATCCCATAGATAAAGAGAATTGGAAAGTTTCAAGTCTCTAGCTTGAAGGGTGTGGAAAAAACTTGCACACATACGGACGGACAGACGGACAGACACCATGACGGACATTGCACAAAACACATATACTCTTTACCTTCGGTATCGAGTATAAAAACTGAGACCACTTGAGTATATCACCATCAAATTTTGGAATGGAGATGCGTGGCAAGTTAATGTTATCGGATACCGTACTATTTGACTTGTCTGTCAGTACGTTCCTAACCTCAGCTTCTGCTTTGAGATAGTCAGTGGCGTCATAGCCTGCTTCCTCCGGGTCCTCAAGCTCCTCGTATGTTTGGAAGTGGACCTCTTGAAGTTTTGCCCATAATGAGTTTACAATTTCTGCATTAAGGGGCTTGTGTTGAATGGCGCGATTTAATGACTCAATCATCGCCATTTGCCAACGGCACAATGCAACTAGCTTGGCATTTGTGTTTGCTTTGGCATCAACAATTCCTGCAGCAATGGCGGCCCTTGGCTCCGTCCTATTGCTGCAAGACTGATCTGCAATATCAGCTTGTTCTTTTAAGTAAGTTCTGGTTTTTGAACCAAATCGTGAACCTCTTCGGAGAACTTGTGGTATGGGTGAGACTCCTCTAACTTAGAGTTTTTGATCAAGACATTGTTGTTCATGAAAATAGTCCACTTTTCTTCAAGGATATTGGCCATGGCTTGGTAGTAGCCAGGTTTTGCCTTCCGCTCTGCTGGGTCCTTTTTTGTGTTCTTTATAAGCCTTGATACCTCCTGGCTTATTTTTTCCTGCGCATCTAGGACATCTTCCAATACGAGTGATTTCTCTGTGCTCATTTTGTCGCCTTGTTGACAATGACTAAGCTACCAGAATCACGGTTGTTAGTTGTTGTATATAGCTCTTTGATTACCAAAGAAGAAGACAGGATCCTTCCTAGGAGTCCTGTGTCGGGGTCACCAAAATGTACCTGTAAAAGGTGTGTATGTATTGTTAGCATCCAGTACAAACTGACTGCTTAATTGTTGTCGCAACTGGCACTTGTAACCAGGTGGACTGCGGATAATAATGAATGTATCTTTGTAGGTTGTACTAAGAACACTGATTTTATTAACGAAAAGTAACAATATTTATAGGAAATAATAGCTTAGTTTTACAGTTTTGTGGAGTCAATTAAAATTAGGTTATTGTGTACTCAGCAGTTGCTTGCAATGCAGAATAGCATATTTAGCGACTACCGGGTTGGCTGACCGCTACTGTTGCGACATATTGCATGCATTGTGCAGTCAGCGATATTCTGTGTGTTCAGCATAATTTGGTGTTGCTTAAAGTTTTATTGGGTTAATAAATGTAGCGCATTGTGTATTGTCTTGACCTAGTTTTACATATGTTAATAATTTGTGTGTCATTCTTACATAGCTATGTGCAGTTATTTGATATCTTATAATATAAATATGTGCTAACTTGTTTATGACTTAACAGATGTGTTTTAGATGACAATACATGTTTTTAAAGTTTTTGGCACGATAAAATATGTAATATCATGTAATAAACACGAAAACCAGTTTTCCCTTTTACTTAAATTACTTATTTGACTGATATAATTGGGATTACTCTGTTGGCATGAAGAGAAGACTGCCGCTTCGCAGGCCGAAGGTCGTAGGTACGATCTCCGACCGAAGCTTATTATACTCGATACCGAAGGTAAAGAGTATATTGGTTTTGCGCAATGTCCGTCATGGTGTCTGTCCGTCTGTCCGTCTGTCCGTCCGTATGTGTGCAAGTTTTTTCCACACCCTTCAAGCTAGAGACTTGAAACTTTCCAATTCTCTTTATCTATGGGATAGTATATTAAAGTGTCAAGATTGCGGTTCTACGATAACTGGGGGGCTGGCAAATCGATAAATTCGATAACTCAAAAACGATAAATCCGCATATTTCACACACCCTTACAGCTAGAACTACCAAATTTGGTAAGAAGATAGCTACTAGCAACCCCCAAAAAACTGCATCAAAAATTTTGGAGCCACGCCCCCCATTCCGCCCCCAGACCCCCCGCATTTGAAAGTCAAAAAAGCATATATCTCCCACAGTTTTTTAGCTGGAGCCACCAAATTTGGTGCCAATTAAGCTGATGATGACCCCCCAAAAACTGCACCAAAAGTTTGGATGCCACGCCCACCAATACCGCCCTAGCCACCCCCATCTGACCCAACGCTTCGTCAAAAACGGGAATGCGTGTATATTCCAGAGTAGTGGAGCTAGAGCCACCAAATTTGGTAGGAAGATAGCTGGCAACGACCCCCAACAAACTGCATCAAAGTTTTAGAGCCTAGCCCATCCATTCCGCCCCCCTTTCCCCACCTTATACAAACTTTGAGCTAGAGTCACCAAATTTGGTATGAAGGTAGCAATTGACATCCCACATGGATCGGCAGCAAAAATTTGAATGCCACGCCCACCCATACCGCCCCAAGCCCCATAGCCCCCCTGTCACCACCTTTTACATGCTTCGAACTAGAGTCACCAAATTTGGTATGAAGGTAGCACTTGACATTCCACAAGGATCTGCAGCAAAAATTTGGATGCCACGCCCACCATACCGCCCCAGCCCAAAGCCCCCTTTCCCACCTTATACAACTTTGAGCTAGAGTCAACAAATTGGTATGAAGGTAGCATTTGACATTCCACAAGGATCTGCAGCAAAATTTGGATGCCACGCCCAACCATACCGCCCCCAGCCCCCCTTTCCCCACTTTATACAAACTTTGAGCTAGAGTCACCAAATTTGGTATGAAGGTAGCATTTGACATTCCACAAGGATCTGCAGCAAAAATTTCGATGCCACGCCCAACCATACCGCCCCCAGCCCCAAAGCCCCCCTTTCGCCACCTTATACAAAATATTGAGCTAGAGTCAACAAATTTGGTATGAAGGTAGCATTTGACATTCCACAAGGATCTGCAGCAAAAATTTGGATGCCACGCCCAACCATACCGCCCCCAGCCCCCCTCTCCCCACTGTTACAAACTTTGAGCTAGAGTCACCAAATTTGGTATGAAGGTAGCAATTGACATTCCACAAAGATCTGCATCAAAAATTTGGATGATATTCCACCCATACCGCCCCCAGCCCCCCTTTCCCCACTTTATACAAACTTCGAGCTAGAGTCACCAAATTTGGTATGAAGATAGCAATTGACATCCCACATGGATGGGCATCAAAATTTTTAATACTGGTATCGAGTATACCGCAGTCGGTTGCGTCCGACTGCAACGTTTCCACTTGTTTTTTTAATGTTGTTTTTTACATTTTTTATTATTCCCAATAAAAGATTCTCAAATCATAATTTGGTGATGGTTAGCTATATTTTTTTTTTTCTTTTGACTTAAAATTCTCAACTGGCTCTAGCCTTCTGAGCATTGTAATAAACCTTCACAACTGGACTAAACTTCCCACCTGTGCTTAACTTTGTCAGCATGGTGTGAATCATCCTAACTAGAAATATTGTATTTCCTTGATTGACACCGACTCTAAAAATAACAATAGTTCTTACTACTTGTTGAAGAAAACGCGATTATCTTATTATTCCCAATAAAAGATTTTCAAATCATAATTTGGTGATGGTTAGCTATATTTTTTTTGGCTTAAAATTCTCAACTGGCTCTAGCCTTCTGAGCATTGTATTAAACCTTCACAACTGGACTAAACTTCCCACCTGTGCTTAACTTTGTCAGCATGGTATGAATAATCCTAACTAGAAATATTGTATTTCCTTGATTGACACCGACACCAAGAACAACAATAGTTCTTACTACTTGTTTAAGAAAACGCGATTATTTTTTTTCTTAGGGCATTTTTGTTTATATTGGTTGTTTGCATGCTAGTATGAATCGATGATTAAGTATATTTTAGTTGGGTAGGATTATACATAGGATTATTATTTTTAAATAATAAATAATAGTTGTTAGTGTAGCAATAAGTTTCTAGAGTTAAGTTATGGTATTAAAGTACCTGATTGTTAGCACTTAAAACTCAGAAATAAAGTCGAGCTAAAAAGGCTATCACCACTGCTTTATTTTCGGCAACCGCAAGGCTGCCTAAGAATCAGCAAGTTTAGCCTTGCCGTCACATTTTATTACAAGAACTGCCAATAGGCATTACACAAGTCACGGAAAACGAGTCCCTGAAAATGAAAAATAAAGAGACTGCGACACAGCGAAAGCGACGTCTGGAAAAAAGACGGAAAAACGCAATGAAAAGATTGCTACTGAAAGTCCAGCAGCCAAACATGAAAGATTAAATGATGTAAGATTACAAAAAGCTCAAAAACGATTAAATGAAACAGATGAGCAACATGCCGCTCGCATCGAACAAGTAAGAGCGCAAGTATCACAAGCTAGAGCCGCAAACACAGCTGAGCAACATGCCGCTCGCATCGAACAAGTAAGAGCGCAAGTATCACAAGCTAGAGCCGCAAACACAGCTGAGCAACATTCCGCTCGCATCGAACAAGTAAGAGCGCAAGTATCACAAGCTAGAGCCGCAAACACAGCTGAGCAACATGCCGCTCGCATCGAACAAGTAAGAGTGCAAGTATCACAAGCTAGAGCCGCAGAAACAGCTGAGCAACGTGCCGGTCGCATCGAACAAGATCGCCTACGTAATGCAGAAGCTAGAGCCGCAGAAACAGTTGAGCAACATGCCGATCGCATCGAACAAGATCGCTTACGTCATGCAGAAGCTAGAGCCGCAGAAACAGCTGAGCAACATGCCGGTCGCATCGAACAAGATCGCCTACGTAATGCAGAAGCTAGAGCCTCAGAAACAGCTGAGCAACATGCCGCTCGCATCGAACAAGATCGCCTACGTCATGCAGAAGTTAGAGCCGCTCGTATTGCATCTGTAGAAAATTTGAAAAATCAATTGATAAATTCAGTGATCAAATATGCGAAATTTGCGTACAGCGTTTCTACTTGCATCAAGTGTCTTATGTAACGGTGACTGACAATATGAAAGCATACATCCCAGATGAATTGGCTGCAAAAGAAAAATTGCTACTATGCAACCGACGCAAAACATCTGTGACGAACAAACGGAAAACTACGGCCCCATCAAAAGCTTACTGGAATAATCTTGATCCAAGGATAATTCCAGATGAATTGAAAGATTTGACACAAATGGAGTCCCGGCCATTGGCAAGAATCATTCCGTATACTAAAACTAGTAAGTGGCCCGCATACTTCGCTGCGCGGATAGTTTATATAAATTTTAGCAATAGAAGATAGCTACAAAATAAATAAATTAGATAATATTTAACACAATATTAAAGCAAAGTATTTATTATTCTCTTTTCCACGCCACCATTGAGGTAGAGAATCAGGCGCGTCATTTTTTATTGTGGTTTCCCCAGAAGGCCTTATCCACTTATTGAATTTAATTTGCAATTATTAACAACTTTTAAGAGCTTCTTTATAAACGACATTGGTGGTTTTTCCGTCAGGTGCTAATACAAATAAACTTTTTGGTGAACTGACTCTTGAGCAGGCTACATAAAATTTGCCATGAGAAAAACAATCGTGTCTTAAGTCTTGTCCGGCTAATTTAAGAGTTTGTCCCTGTGATTTATTAATTGTTAAGGCAAAGCAAATTTTTAAAGGAATTTGCAATCTTTTAAATTTAATTGGTAATTCAGAATCAGAAGGTTTTAGTGGAATTCTCGGTATAAAAACCGTTTCCCCTATACCATTGCCAGTAAAGATAATTGCTTCGACAACATTCTTATGAAGGACTTTAACTTGCAATCTTGTACCATTGCACAGTTTCGGCGGTTTCAAGTTGCGAATCAACATTTCAGGTGAACCAATATTCAATGTTAATTTATGTTGAGGCAGGCCAGCCGGATTTAATGAATTAAGAAACTCGACGGGGTAATGATCTGCATCATCGATTTCAGTCACAGAATCAATAGAGTTATATGTCATTTCTTCACTTTGAAATGATTTTAATAAATACTCGTTTATTTCCAATGCATTGTCATTTCTCGCAGTCAAAATAGCACGTTCTGAAAACCATTCGAGTGACTTTTGAGAGATATTTGTAATATCCGAAAATATTTTTAGAGTTAGCTCTCCATGCTTTTCACAACATGTTACAAAATTGATGGTAAAGTTATTTTGCCATCATGGGTTGGAAATAATCCATTTCCTATTTGAAGAAGCATTTCTGCAAATTCATGAGCTATGCTATCACCTTTTAAATGCACTCGCATATTCTTCGATAATTCAATTTTCTGTATTTTGGGGATCACTGAAGAGTTGGTCGAAAATCACCTGCCCGTTATGCCACCCATTAGGTATTCACTATCTCGAATGTCTTTCAAAGATCGATCTACAGCTTCAAAAGCACCTTTATGGGCCATAGTACACTCATCCCAAACAATAAGCTTGCAATCTTTGAGCACAGCAGCAATATTAGATTGCTTTGAAATTGAGCAATGTGGTGTTTCTAAATGAATCAAATGGAATTCAATCTTAAGTGTAGAATGCGCTGTGCGACCACCATTTAGTAAAGTGTAAAGTATTTCTCCCTCTTCTGCTTTAACGCTATGTATTATCTTTTCGTATACTTGTTTTTGCTCAGCGGTGAGGAGTAGCTCATTATTAACAACAAAACTATCGCAATTTTCATAATTTGTTTCTCTATGATATTCAATATTTGGAACAATTTCCTCGGATCTAATTGGTAGCGGAAGTCCATAATGTCCATTTTATCTGGTCTTATTTTATTTTCTAACCAAAGTAGAATATGTATATGTTGTAAGCCCCGCTTTTGCCATTCCACAGAGTACATGAAACATTGCACGCTTCCAAACAAAGAACCTTTTATCAATAGTGACATTAAAGCTTTAACTTTTAAATGAAAAACTCGAGCTATAATATCGTGACGATCATGCGATTTTTGACCCGGTAATAAAACACTTTTTATGTCATATCATTGTGGATTGCATGTGAATGTTATGAAAAGATCTGGTCGCCCATAATGGCGAACATATGTCATAGCATCTTGAGTCCTTTCTTGCATTTATCGTGCAGAGCTTGTTAAAGAAGATGGTAAAATTACCATCTGACCAAGTTGAGCTGCGACAACATCTTGTTGGCCTATTGCATCTTGTAGATGTATATAGCTATCTGCTCTGAGTTTCGCTTGAATGTAGCGAATATAATTTAACCTTACTGTTTTAATTTTAGCATACATACCAACCAAAAACTGACTAAAAAGGGAACGAAAATAAATTAAATAATTTATCTCAGATTGACGAATCATTATTTTATAGCTGTAAAAGCTTAACGCAGATATCATTTTTTTTGGTTCCTCCTTTTTTAATAAGGGATTCCATTGTGGTATATCCACTGAATAGCCATCTTCGCCATAAGGAAATAGCAAAGGGTACTGTTAGGCATCGTATGATCGATGCACCTCACTTATACGATGTAATTTAATATTCTGGCTTTCAATAATAATATCGCGCTTTTCAAATTGCTGACCAACAATAACTAAAGCTACTTCAATTGATTGAGGTGCATTGTAAAGCCCTTTGTGAGCACCAGCGGGTGTTCGATCAGCATGTATAACCAGTTTATAGTCTCAAGTACTTGTTGGTATTTTAATGAGAGCCATTTTTAGATCTTTAACATAACGATTATGATGATGAAACATACATTGAAGATCCTTTACTACGCTTAAATCAACCATTGAAATATTTTTGCAACATAGTTGAGCTTCCTTTTCATCATCACCAACAAAATAAATTTGAAAAAACTGCATTTCTTCATTTGGCAAAGGTCGGACACTACCAATTAGGTGATACACTTGTCCTTGGACTTTAAAGGTTGACCAACTTTCATTTATAGTTTTTATACTTCCAAAAGAAGTTATTTGAAAGCAGCTGTTATAGTTTCTTATACGATCAATGAAATGATCATGCTTGGGATGTCCACAAATTATTCAGCTTTTAAATGGATCAGGCAAACTTTCATTTTGTGAAAGATTACCTTTTCCTGCTTTGCAACAGATACCCAAAGGCTAATTTTTCCATTTTAAAGCATTACAATGTTTGCATATCAAATACATACTACCAAGTTGAGTAATCTTATTTGACTTGTAAGCTATTTCAAAATCATAGTTTAAGCCAGACATGGCTTTAACAGTCCATGCACGCAAACGCCTTTCTTGATGTGCATCAGGATTATTAGCCGGATGTCTTCTCACTGCAACTCTATGAGCTTCAGGATTATTAGCCTGATCTCTTCTCACTACAACTCTAATAACATCAGGATTATTAACACGATATCTTGTTGATGCTTCTATGCGCTTACCCCTATTGATATCACTATTTTTTTCTAATGAACGTTTTTTTTTACCTTTTTTTCTGTTTTGCCGGTGAACCGACTACGTCTTTTAACAGGATTTTTAACATTTTCAGTTATACATTCACTTGACGTATCAGAATCTTGAGTTAATACTTCCTCTAAGGGAATATAAACATCAAAATGTCCATTCACTAATGGACCGGTAAAACGCAATCTTTTTACAGGTTGCATATTATTTCCGAATGTTTGTAATAAGTTTCCATTCTGAAAAACTTGAAAATTTACAGCATAAATTTCTGCTGCTGCTTGAAGCTCACATGCAGTACCATAAGTATTTGAATTTGACATATCGCACTCTTATTGCTCAGAAGAGCTATAACACTCTCAATTTAAGATTTTGCTGAAGCAAGCAAAAGTTTCCCAGTTGGTTACAACATGTTCAACAATATTTTGGCGTATGGTGCCATGGAAGCCTTACCTACCAAATAAAAGGTAGGAAATAGATCTAAAAAGGCAGGCTCCATCACCAATTATGTTAACAACTGAATGCGGCACCAAAACCCCACTAATACCTAAAGTTTCAATACATATATTTTAAATTGGCTGTGAGTCAATTGACTTCATTGTAAAACGATTGTTACAACGTTACAGTGTCTATACGTAATAAAATTGAATATACCAACTTATATTAATTTAATAGAATATTCAGACTGCTTAGTTTTATTTGATTTTTAGATGCACTAAAGCAGCGTCTATATAACTATTATATAATATGCAAAATAGAAGACAACTATATATAAAGTTGCTTCAATTATTAAGTCGAAAATCGACTTAATTTTCTTGTGTTTAAAAAACAACAAAAGAAATTAAAATACGTTGATCGTTATTTAAATATTTAAATAATAGCAATTCAATTTTATTATAACTTATCATAAAATACGTGTTATATATTTATTTATTTATTTATTGTCAGCTAAGAGCAGCTGACATTAAAAAGAAATCAAAATTAATTTAAATTAAAAAATAGTTAATATAATTAAATTAAGTAAAATATAGAATAATATATAAATCTGAAAATATAATTAAAAGTTAACGTTAAAGCTCTGGGAAATTCAATAAAAAATTGAGTAGTCCAACATTTGTTGCGAGGATTGGGAAAAACCCAGAAAACCCCAATCAGACCAGCGTTAGATTAGTAGTTAGTGGTTACGATTAGATAAAGCAAAAAGGATCGATCTTTTTAGTACTGGAGTTGAGGCCTCCAAGGAGACAAGAGAATAAAGTTTGTTATAGTCAGAACATATAACACGAAATGGTTCATGAATTAAATAGTTGCTGAAGCAACGATCAAGGCTAAGGGGTAAAAAGTTACGTGAAGATCTAATTGGGACATTAAATTTAATTTGACTCAAAAGAACTGATGAGTCGATTTCACCATTAAGTAGGTTAGTAATAAATAATACTCCATGCATAATTCTACGGTTTAACAGGGAGGGAAGCTTTATCAAAAGGAGTCTACTTGAATACGAGGGTAAGTCAACTCCAGGAACCCAGTTAAAACTTCTAAGGGAAAACAGAAGAAATTTCTTCTGCACAGATTCAATTCTATCCTGGTGAATCGAGTATTGTGGAGACCACACACAAGATCCATACTCCAGGATGGGACGAACTAGGGATGTATACAGCGTTTTAGTGGTGTAGGGATCATTAAACTCTTTCGACCACCGCTTGATGAAGCCAAGGACATTAATGGCCTTATTGACCATGGAAAAAATATGAAAAAACATAAAGTGAACGGCCGTTAAGTAATATTTTAACACATAAAAACTCTATGTCCGGAAGATCATGAGAATGAATCTGTTCAGAGGAGAAACAAGATTCAACAGCAATGAGAACACCACCCCCCTTGCAGGAGGTGCGATCGCATCTGTACAAGCTATATTTTGAAGGAAAAACGGAATAATCAGAAATGTCGGGTTTTATAAATTATATAAATATATATATATATATATATATTATAAATGAACTTATATATATACGTATTTCAAAGGAATGTATAAATATATATAATACGAAAATCAGAGTATTGAAAAACTCACTGATTCAAAAAGTAACTTTCGATGTTATAATTATCCTTAATATAAACAATATTAAAAAATTCACTGAAACGAAAAGTAACTTTCTTTTTTCACATTAAATATGAACTAAAATGCTTAACAAATTCCCTTACCATTGTATGTAAAATCATAATGTTGTTAAGAGCTAGGTATGGGTGGTGCAAATTAGGCAATGCAATTCCTTAAACAGCAGCCTCTTAGTTATGGTTAGCTTAGCTTAGTGAGTGCGGAGGAGATAGGGATATTAAGATTTATGTTTAAAAATAAAATAGAGAGTGAACGTAAATGAGCAACAACAAAGGAGCTTGATCGGAGCGAGATTTCATATTATCTGATTATCAATATAGTATATCAAGTATATCAATAATATATCAATAATGTAAGTGTGTTACTTTTTGTCTAAGTTATATAAGCAGCATGTAGGCGAATCTACCCCCATAACATATTCTGGTGTGTGAAATTTTTATAGACGCACCAAGTTTTTATACTCGATACCGAAGGTAAAGGGTATATTGGTTTTTTGCAATGTCCGTCATGGTGTCTGTCCGTCTGTCCGTCCGTATGTGTGCAAGTTTTTTCCACACCCTTCAAGCTAGAGACTTGAAACTTTCCAATTCTCTTTATCTATGGGATAGTATATTAAAGTGTCAAGATTGCGGTTCTACGATAACTGGGGGGCTGGCAAATCGATAAATTCGATAACTCAAAAACGATAAATCCGCATATTTCACACACCCTTACAGCTAGAACTACCAAATTTGGTAAGAAGATAGCTACTAGCAACCCCCAAAAAACTGCATCAAAAATTATGGAGCCACGCTCCCCCATTCCGCCCCCAGACCCCCCGCATTTTAAAGTCAAAAAAGCCTATATCTCCCACAGTTTTTTAGCTAGAGCCACCAAATTTGGTGCCAATTTAGCTGATGATGACCCCCCAAAAACTGCACCAAAAGTTTGGATGCCACGCCCACCAATACCGCCCTAGCCACCCCCATCTGCCCCAACGCTTCGTCAAAAACGGGAATGCGTGTATATTCCAGAGTAGTGGAGCTAGAGCCACCAAATTTGGTAGGAAGATAGCTGGCAACGACCCCCAACAATCTGCATCAAAGTTTTGGAGCCTAGCCCATCCATTCCGCCCCCCTTTCCCCACCTTATACAAACTTTGAGCTAGAGTCACCAAATTTGGTATGAAGGTAGCATTTGACATTCCACAAGGATCTGCAGCAAAAATTTGGATGCCACGCCCAACCATACCGCCCCCAGCCCCCCTTTCCCCACTTTATACAAACTTTGAGCTAGAGTCACCAAATTTGGTATGAAGGTAGCAATTGACATCCCACATGGATCGGCAGCAAAAATTTGAATGCCACGCCCACCCATACCGCCCCAAGCCCCATAGCCCCCCTGTCACCACCTTTTACATGCTTCGAACTAGAGTCACCAAATTTGGTATGAAGGTAGCATTTGACATTCCACAAGGATCTGCAGCAAAAATTTGGATGCCACGCCCAACCATACCGCCCCCAGCCCCAAAGCCCCCCTTTCCCCACTTTATACAAACTTTGAGCTAGAGTCACCAAATTTGGTATGAAGGTAGCATTTGACATTCCACAAGGATCTGCAGCAAAAATTTGGATGCCACGCCCAACCATACCGCCCCCAGCCCCAAAGCCCCCCTTTCCCCACCTTATACAAAATATTGAGCTAGAGTCAACAAATTTGGTATGAAGGTAGCATTTGACATTCCACAAGGATCTGCAGCAAAAATTTGGATGCCACGCCCAACCATACCGCCCCCAGCCCCCCTTTCCCCACTTTATACAAACTTTGAGCTAGAGTCACCAAATTTGGTATGAAGGTAGCAATTGACATTCCACAAAGATCTGCATCAAAAATTTGGATGATATTCCACCCATACCGCCCCCAACCCCCCTTTCCCCACGTTATACAAACTTCGAGCTAGAGTCACCAAATTTGGTATGAAGATAGCAATTGACATCCCACATGGATGGGCATCAAAATTTTTAATACTGGTATCGAGTATACCGCAGTCGGTTGCGTCCGACTGCAACGTTTCCACTTGTTTTATGTTGATGTTGTTTTTTTTTTTCAATGACACCAACAAAAAGTAGCAGTGCGGGCCCAACAACAACACTTACAACAACAACAAACGCTACTTGGGTCGTAAATCAATTGTCAAAGGCACACAAATTTGAAAAAAAAGAATGTGCACTGTGCGAAGTGATACATGTACATAAAATTATGAAAATTATTTTCAAGCGCATCGTTCAACTAATTGTGTATGCACATATTCATTAAGAAGCAGAAATCCGTTTCGTTTTTGCAAGTGTCGAACCTTTTTTTATGACTTTGCTTGTTCGACGCGAAGGCGTCACAGCGCATTTGTTTTGTTTTTGTATTCTCGCTCGCGATCAAAGCCTCAGCTTGTGCGACAATCAGGCGACAGTAGTGGAATGGGTACTTGTTGTAATTGTAATTTGTTTTTTAAAATGGGTAAAAAGTGCTCCAAATCGTATGGGAGGTACTTGAAGGAGTTGTCCAAATAAAAATTCCCTTCTTAGTGCTCACCTCCTACCTGCATGGAAAATTGTGTGAAAATTTCAGCCTTCTAGCTCTTTTCGTTTAGGCTGTGGCTCTCCCATTTTAGTAAGGACAAACTCTTTTATATATATATAGATGATTAAATTCAATGGTCGCTTTGGTCAATATGGTTGTCGAGGATTATCAGTTCTATTTGCATTGGACATATTTGAACTAACTGAAAAATTGCCAAATATGCTTCCACGCTCTGTTGACAATACTGATATGATAGAAGTTACAGAAGAATTGGAAAATTTGAGCATTGTAAGAGAACTAACAGTTAATCTAGAGAAATTATTTAATGCATTAAGATGGCTAATTGCAAACAACCCTTTATACAATGACGTAGCCATCGACAATAATGTTCAAATAGATGAACAACAAATGAGCCGAGTTATTGAGCGAACAGCACCTGCTGAAAATGTGATTGAAAATGAACCAAGCACATATATGCCAATCAACAATATATCCAGAATTGTGCGCGCCACTTGGCATCAAGGAAATCCTATATTTAATTATGCTGGTATTCAATGTTGTACAATGGTGTAAGCCAACATTGTTCGTGCAGCCATTTTTCCTCCAGAAAGATGGACAACAAATATCATTGATAGAAATTTGCTCGAGGGCGATGGTATTTATGAAACAGTTCGAATATCCACTGAACACCCCGAATATAGGTGTTTTAATGGATATCCAATACCTGAAAGTGGATACTTATTAGTAAGAAATTTTAATGCCATCAAGATAGATTTTATAATGTATGATAATGCATTTTCCATTGAATACGAAGATGATCCAACTTTCTTTGGAAGCTTAAAAGATAGCAATAATACTATCACATTGAAAAGTGCTCTTACAGATTTATTTACGAATCACAAAAATGGTATTCTGATTGCTCAGCAAAAATCTCTTGGAGTTATGAATTATGATAGAAAATATTACTTTACCGATTCTCATGGTTGTGGCGAAAAAGGTGCCCCTGCAAGAAAAACTGAAGGCAGAGCTTGTGTGATTGAATGCGATACTATTGATGAACTAGTTCGCCTCTGTAAAAGAGCAACAACTTCAAATAATGTGCAATTTACAATTGACTATGTTCAAGTACATGTCAAAGATAATATCATTAACAATCCACCTATGCTAGAAGAAGAAGAGACAGAAAATGTGACAGTGAAACAATCAAGTTAATTGTTCATTCCAGTTCAAACTTCTTTAATGGCACCTATTGATTCTAGACAGCCTGATGTTCAGGAAGAATTGAATGTGTCAAAAAATGTTAATGAAATAACACGAAAGACAAAAGATAATATTGTTAATACGACGCACGAACTTAAAGCCGAAGAATTCGCTTGGTATCAGCTATTTCCATATGGAGTTAATGGATTCAAAGAACAAAGAGAAGTGCCAATAACACCACTTGATTATATTCAAACCAGAATACTTGGAAAGGATGCAAGATTTCAAGGTAATGATTACCTATTTTATGGTTTATCATTGGTTGAATATCATAGAATACAGTCGACAATTAATGCATGTGGCAAAACTGTGAAAGGACAAGATGGTCATGTAGAAGATTTACATCTATACATGCGAAATGTAAGAGGATCTGCAGCATATTTGCGCACAGCTTTAAATGAATTAATTGCACAAATTAGATGCCTCGGTCCACCAACATACTTTGTTACCTTGAGCTGTAATGACTTGCACTGGATAGACATGCGCAAAGCATTATTAATAGCAAACGGTCAATCAGATGTTGATCCGACTTCACTCAATGTGTTAGAAATACAGCGCTTAGTTGAACGCTTTCCAGTCATTGTCAGCCGTCATTTCATGCTTCGTTTCAATGCGTTTATGAAATTGATTAAAAGCAATAACGAAATATTCAGAGGCACGGTTGTAGATTACTGGTGGCGAATTGAATTCCAAAATCGTGGGAGTCCACATGTAAATATGGTTGCCTGGATTGAAAATCATCTATCATTCGATACACCTGAAGGAATTACGCTGTTAGATCAAGTATGCTCATGTCAATTGCCTGATGATGATGATGAGTTAAGAGAATTGGTTAACAAATATCAAAGACACCAGCATACAGAAACATGTACGAAAAATCAAAATACAATCACTTGTCGTTTCGGCTTTCCAAGAGCTTCATGCGCTGAAACTCATATGGTCGCTTATTCGTCGGATGAGTTCATTCGAAATAATGGTAGAATATGCCTGCTTAAACGACAAAGCGAATACAAATTTATTAATAATTATAATCCTACAATGCTCCAAACATGGGAGGGTAATATGGACATTCAAGCATGTGGTTCAAATGAAGCGATAGCGTATTACGTCGCCAAATATATGTCGAAATATGAACCAACAGATTTAGACTCAGGTATTGCACAAACTATTCGCCAGATTCGAAGTGAAGAGCCAACAAACTTCCATCGAAGTCTCTTCCGAATATGCATGAGAATAATGAAAGAGCGTCAAGTATCAGCTTGTGAAGCGGCTTTTCGATTATGTCACTTGCAATTCAGAGACAGCTCAAGAAGGTGAATCTTTCTAAACACACGAAAGCCTGAACTAAGATACAGAGTAATACGGTTTGATGATGCAGGTCAAAACACAGGATTCTGTAAGAATATATAAATACTGAAAAATACAATTTTGACAATATGAGCTTGATCGAATTTGCAATGTTATTCGAACCTGACCATCAAAAGAAACAAAATTTTGATGATGACGAAAATTATATTGATGATTATGAAGAGGAAGAACCGCGTTCAAGAAAGAGACAGAAAATCTTTCTCACTGATGGCACTAAAATGGCTATAAGAAGCTTTCCAGCTGTAGTAAGAACACCGCATTTTATTGCCATATAGAGAAGAAAGTCAATTATTGTTGAAAAACAGAGCAACTGGTGAATTATATAATAACGCGAGAGAAGCATTCTTAGAAAGAGAAGAACGACTTTTGGAGACAAGTATTCATATGGAACAATTTATGAATCGTGATCGAGCACTACAGAACGCATTTTGTCAAGTCCATGCATTCGAAATTTTCGATCAGCCAGAAATGGTTCCAGAAGCTGATGAAGAAGTAGAAGAGCCACAGCAACAAATGACTGATGAGCAGTTCCAGTCAGCTCGAAGAGCTACTGATGGTGGCCAGCGTGAAGTAATAAGACGCATTGTTAGAAGCATTGATGCTCAATGCAATGGAAGTGAAGAACGTTTAAGACTATTTATCACCTGAAACGCAGGAACGGGAAAGACTTTCCTCTTCAAATTATTGACAAACATAATCAATCGAATCTATGGAAAGAATGTAGTAAAAGTTTGTGCATTAACTGGTGTTGCAGCAAGATTAGTCGGCGGATCTACTTTACACAGCACACTTAAATTACCAGTTCAGAGAGATGGCCGATTAGGAAACATGCCAATGTTAACTGGAAACTATCTTAGACTTATGCGATTAGACTGGAAGGGCATTAAATTATATTTATAGATGAGATATCAATGGTCCCACATGAAATGCTATGCATGATTGATTCACGATTGAAAGAGCTAAAGAACTCTGACGAAATATTCGGTGGAATCAACATAATTGTATTTGGTGATTTAATGCAGTTACCACCTGTCAGAGGCTATCAAGTGTTTGAACAACCACAGAGAATGATAGGAATACATTTGTGGAAAGATTTATTCAGTCTTGTGGAATTAACAGAAAATATGCGTCAACTGGGAAGCACAGCATTTATTGATGTTTTAAATGCCTTGAGAATTTGAGAGCTAAAATCTTGCTTTGCTATTAAATAAACTTAGCAAAGAATTTAAAGACGAATTCAGCATTGAGAAAGCTTTAAGAATTTATCCTACAAACGATCAAGTCAATAATCACAATAATGCGGTACTTGGGCATTTTAGAACAAAAGGAGTAGAAATGTTTAAGATCGTTGCTCAAGATCAGTTAGTTGATGCAACACGAAAATTAAATGTTAGTCTTGACACAATAATACCAGTAGACGTAAATAAAACTGGTGGTATGCCAAAAGAAATTGTAATATTTGTTGGAGCCAAGATTATGTTGCGATCAAACATCGATGTGTCAAAAGGTTTAGTTAATGGCGCAATTGGATTTACAACCGAAATCATGTGGCCAAATTTCCGTCCGTTGCCAAGCATACGATAAAGACATACCAACAGTAAGGGTAGATTTCGGTAATGATGGCATTCACATTATTCAGCCAAGATCCATTTAGTTCCCGTCAAAATATAGTAATGGAACTGCTGAAAGAAGAATTATGCCATTCGTTCTCTCATGGTCATCTACAGTGCATAAAATGCAAGGCAGTACAGTTGACCATGCTGTCATATATCTGGGATCGAAATTATTTCAAAAAGGACAAGCATATGTGGCCCTAAGCAGAGTAAGATCTCTTGATGGACTGCTTATAGAGGAATTAGACAGCTCAAAATTAACAGGCAAAACACAATGTAATGATAAAGCTTTAGCTGAAATGGAGAGATTACGATCAATGGATAAATAAAATAAGAAGAAGAATAATAAGAAAATAATAAGGATAAACGTAACGAGGGAGGAAATCAAAATTAAAGATTTTCACGTGAATTTTATATATGGATTAAAAAGATAGATTTATTATCTTTAATTACAAAAACATGTAAAAAATCGAATACAAATTTATGCAAGAAAGCGTATAAAAGCATGTCTTCAAAATTTTTTGTGATTAACTTGTTTATTGTTTTCTTTATATTTTTAAATTGTTCAAAAGAACTTTATGCAACTCAAAAATGAATAATACTTGAAAACAAAATAAGTAATGGATATTTGTGAAGAATCTCTTGTTTTTTATTGACAAACTTTCCCATAGAAGGATTCAAGTTGCAAAACTCCCCCTAGATAATTACAGTTAAATTAATTTTTTACGGATTTCTCCAACTTGTTCATAAATTGACAATTACAGTCGAATCCCCATAATTCGTACCCCGCTAAATCGAAAACCTCAATAATTCGTAAAAAATGCGGTCTTATTGAAAATTATTCGTTAATTCCTAAAAATTCCATACATGTTGGTCCCCTCGTTAATTTAAAACAATGCATAATTTCAGCCATTAATAATGGATAAAAAAAAAAATTGAGGTGGCAAAACATTTTAACATCGCTCCATCAACTATAGCATCAATATTACTCAACAAAGAGTTTATTCTGCAAACATCTTCTGGCAGTAAACTAAAACGTCAGAAACATGCTGAATACCCCAATATAGAAGAGTCTCTTCTCTTGTGGTTTACGCAATGCCGCCAAAGTAATGTTCCCATTGGGGGAGAGTTATCAAAAGAAAAAGCATTATTTTTTGCCAAAGCATTGATCATAACAGACTTTAAGGCAAGCAGTGGATGGCCAGATCGTTTTAAACACCGATCCAGTATCGCATTAAAAAAAATGTGCGGTGAAAGTTCATCTGTTAACGCAGGCGTATGTTCTGAATTGAAGGAAAAGTTGAGTGATCTGATAAAAGATTACGATGCTAAGGATATATATTCAATGCAGATGAAACTGGGTTGTTCTATAAGTGTTTGCCAGATTGAACCTTTTGAACCTTTGTACGGCGCATAACGGCTACCCTAATCTTAACCACGTTAAAATTGAGTTTTTGCCACCCAAAACCCTTTCAAGCTACAGCCCTCTGACATGGGTAATTTAAAAGATTTTAAATCATTATACCGCAAGGAAATGGTTGTTAATCTGGTTAATAGCATTGATAAAAAAAAAGTTTAACTGTACAATATTAACAGCTATACAAATTGCTTATAAGGCTTGGAAAAATATAAGCATATTGTGCATTCAAGAATGCTTCCGTGCTGGTGGCTTCAGTAAAATATTAAACGATGATTTATTATAAGAGAGCCAACTGAGCATAGATTATCTTTGGGCAACACTACCTGAGAACTTTGAAAATGCCAATTCTTTTGAGGAATACGTTGACATTGCTGTTCCGGAATGTTGACAGATAACGACATTGTGGAAGAAGTTTCGCATATCAATTACGAAAGGATGATGATGACGCCGAAGGAGAGGAAATTTTAGCCGACATACAAGCCAGAGCGTTAATTCCTCAATTAAAACTTTTTTTCTCATCAAATGATGTTCATGATAGTGTCTTTGACAATGATATATGCTTAGAGAACAAATAGAAAAACTAAGGGAAAAAAACACCAAGCAATCGAAAACTACGGACTTTTTTAAAGCTTGATTTTTTGTTACTATAATTGTATGTTTCTGTTAGCTAGCCTTATTTTTGTTATTATTAGTATTTTATGTTTCGGTTTTATTTTTCCTTTATTTGTAAAACGTACAAATAAATGGTCCTTCATTATTTGTTAAACTCGAATAAAGTTAATGTGAAATTTAAAAGCCCCGTTTATTCGAATTTTTATTTTTTGAGCCTCGTTAAATGGAAATCCCCATAAATCGAATTCCTGTGTAGATCGTAAAAAAAAAGTGACCTCCTTGCCATTACGAATTATCGGGACTCGACTGTATAATAGTTTAGACTGGTCAATAAACGATATAAAATTGCCACACACACATTTAAAGGTGCTGCATATGCAAAGATGTACACATACAGTAAAATTTCAGTTTTGCAGTTGCTAAACATTCATACTCTTTTAAATTTTTAATTCTATGACACTAACCAACAATTATGCCATCTGAACTACCATACGGCTATGCAGCAATGCGCATAAACTCCGAATATGTTTAGAAGTGCATTTGTCGATATTATTTGCCAGCACAGCTAATGAAATAATATCAACAAGTAAGAAGGCTCTAGTCGGGAGAGCCCGACTAGAAGATACCCTGAACCCAGTTGCAATAAATATATTTAATTTATATAAGACTTTGGTATACTGGCTTAGCTTCCATCGATTAAGTTCAATATCTCCGGTGTATCTCAACCGATTTGGACGAAATTTTCAGAAAAGTTCTATCATTATCTATTACTTCAACCTTCATATTTAGATTTTCCAAATTCGATATTTTATTGTTATCGATATTATGTGTATATCGGAAACCAGAATAGTTATCGATAATTTGAAACAAACTTGTTCTGCTCATGGTATAGGAGAACTTATATACAAAATCAGAAGTCTCTAGCTCTTGTAGTCTCTGAGATCCACGCGTTCATACAGACAGACAAACGGACAGACGGACAGACAGACGGACAGACAGACGGACAGACGGACATGGCTATATCGTCTCGGCTATTGATGCTGATCAAGAATATATATACTTTATAGGGTCGGAGATGCTTCCTTCTGCCTGTTACATACTTTTGCACAAAACCATTATACCCTTATTTACCCATTTTATGGGTTAAGGATATAAACAATAGTGGCGCATAGTTAATTTTGGCTACGCCAAGACTATGATACCCTTCACACAGCCAAATCAATGCTCCCCCCTCTTATTTATGTTTCTGTGTAGTTGTTGGTAATTTTTCGCTAATATTTTTACTCTTGAGCGTCATTTACATGTTCGTGTGCGACAACAACAACAATTTGACATGTAGGTACTTGAAAGTGCACGACGGAGACAACAAATGATAGTACGATATGGTCAATTTGTATGGAAGCTATGTCGTAGAATGCTCCGATCGGGATGAAATTTCATAGTGAACAAACCCGACATGATCTAAGCAATCTGTGAAAGTTTCATCAAGATCGGTTCAGCAGTTTGGCCGTAAATCGTGTTGATATGGTCAATTTGTATGGTGGCTATGTCGTAGAATGCTCCGATCGGGATGAAATTTCATAGTGAACAAACCCGACATGATCTGAGCAGTCTGTGAAAGTTTCATCAATATCAGTTTAGCCATTTGGCCGTAAATCGTGTTGAAACAGACAGACGGACAGACGGACGGAAATCAATTCATGAGCTCGTCCTGATCATTTTGATATATAGTTTATGAGGTCTCCCATCATTCCTTTAAGGCGTTACAGATTCATGACAAAGTCAATATACCCTGTTTCACACGTGTGAAGGGTATAATACAAAAATACTTGACAAGCAGACCCAGCAGAAATGTAAAAAAACGCACATACACACAAGTACTAAAACATTTTTACCGTTCTGGATTGCCGCTGGCCCGTCGCTTGTCGTACAATTGAGGGGCCGCTGAGTGCTAGGGCAACTAAAACAAAACCATCCGCATATGCTATCCAATATTTCGCATGCTCACACTCATTGCATACTGCTTTAGTTATTAACTATACCATTCGAAAACACCACAAGGAAAGGCAAATTACAGCCATTGCCTACCTCGGATGCCTGAGATATAGCGTTTCTTACCAATTGCAAGCTCTTGAGAATTTCTATACTCTTGAGTTGCACACACTAGAGAGCTGCATGAATGGCAAAAAAACAATGCGTAAAATGAATTGAATGGAATAGAATACTTTTACAAAATTGTATGAAGTCTGCTTGTATGTATGTACGTTCGGTGTTTTTTTTTTGCCTGCTAATATGTATGTGCATATGCCGTTGGGTAATTTTTATGATCCTGTGCCCGAGTTAGGTCATAAATCGATTGTCAGCGGCGTGAAAATATTACAAAAAAATGTGTTCACTAGCGAAGTAATAATTGTACAAAAATACGAAATTTCAATTTGGCAGGGCATCGTTCACTAGTTTGCCTAAGCACGCATTCTCTAAGAAGTATGTAGGTCTACAGTTTTTTTTATAAGTGCACACACAGAACACTTTTTAAAGTGTAAACATCTTTGCTTTCGGGGCAGTGAAATGCTCGAAGAATAAAACACTATTGGTGTGAGCTCCATTGGTTCAAATGTTTTATTTGTATGTGTAAACTAGAGCTGCAAAAACATCGATGGTCAGAACATCGATGTTTTTGTCACCGATGTTTTGAAACAACGATGTTTTCGATGTTTTTATTCATATAATTAATAAAAATCATTCTTTAATTGAAACCGACTGTTTTATGTTAGGCTATGTCCCATTTTCTTCTTATAATTAAACTAACAAAAATAATATCTTCGTTTTATCACCTCACGACTAGTTTAACATAAAAATTTAGTATTAATAAAGAAAATTATAAAAACAAAAATAGTAAAAATTAGTCTTTAAGGTTTCTTAACTTCACAATTTTTAAAGCTTATGACGATGCAAATTTTTGTATGTAATAGATTAGTATAAAGTTGGTGAAGGGTATATATATATATTATTATATTATATATATATTCATAAGTGTTAATTGCCCTAGAAAAGCCGAAGACTTGTTAAATTTTTAAAGTATAATATAACCACTTTTGGACCACGGTTAAAAATTTAAGAAGCATTGAGAATAGGGCCTTAGTATAACAAGGACAACCACAGAGCCAAAAACACAGACAGCGAAATCATCAGCAGCATCAGAATGGTACGAGCCAAACGACGCCGACAGCGAGATCACCAGCAGCAGCAGAATGACACGAGCCAAAAGACGCAGACAGCGAAATCATCATCAGCAGCAGAACGACACGAGCCAAACGACGCAAACAGCGAAAACCAGCAGCAGCAGCATGGCACGAGCCAAACGACGCCGACAGCGAGATCACCAGCAGCAGCAAAATGGCACGATCCCAAAGACACAGGCAACGAAATCATCAGCAGCAGCAGAACGACGGAAAATAGCGGCCGACAGACAGAGAGATAGCCTGAGCATAGCAGCAGCGGCAGCGGCGTGGCGCGAGCCACGCTATGACGACAGCGCAGGAGCCGAAGCCAAAATTTCTAACTGAACGCGTGGGCAGCGGCAGCGGCTTGGAAAACGGCCGTCTGCTAAGGGTTCAACGACGACGCGAAGGTTCTGCTGAGGAGAGTCACAAAAGAGCCGAGCTAAAGGGCAGTCGAGGCGCGCTAGAGCAAGGCAACGCAGCGCAATCGAGGTCACATTCAGAGCAGGGCGAGTACTTTGAGCCACAAGGGACAACAGCCACGCAGAGACACCGTCACCGCTAGCACCCAGAGCAAGGCAGGACTAGGATCCCGACCGCAAGGAAAATAACACACACACACAAATACATAGTCACAACCAGGGTAAGGGGGTGATTGCCACCCCGTTCTCCTCTCTCTCAAAGGCGTAGTTTGGTGCGAGTAGGCAGGGCCTTAGACAAAAATCAAGAATTGCGCAGTAGACTCGCGGCTACGGTTTTTTCCTTGAATAAAACGATGCACGTAGGCCATGATACGAAGGAGTTTGTTATACGACGAACATCTTTCAACGAGATCGACAATTACATTTGCTTCGCTTTTTGCTTCTGAACATACCACCGCGTCCGGCCCGTTTTCCCACAGCGAAATATTTGGACCATCTACATCTGTACAACGCGACACTAAATCAGCTGGATTCTGTTCCGTAGGCACATGACGCCATAAAGCATTTTCTGAAAGCTCTTGGATTTCAGAAACTCTATTTGCAACGAACGTCGCTAGTGTGGATGGATCTCTTTTCAACTAGTAAAGTTTGACTTGAGAATCCGACCAGGAATTTATGCTTTCAAGTTTTAGATTTTAAAACAATGGGGCTTCTTGAACCCACAACGGGCCCCCAAAGGGCCAAACAAGCGGGCCATCACCGACAGGATATTGCGTTTTGTTGGTGGTAAGGTAGTGAACGAGTTTTCTAAGCTGTAATGAAACACATCAGTCTGAGGATTCCACTTCATGCCAAGTGTTTTTACTGAGGTGGACGAATCAAATATAAGAGATTTATCTGGCCCTTTATTGGCCAGCAGTCGAGGATGATTAGAGGCCCATTTGGCTAGATCGAAGCCCCCAAATTTCAACACCTCTGTCACTTCTTTGCGAACAACTTCCAGCTCATTTAACGTATTTGCTCCAGTTAGCATATCGTCAACGTAGAAATCGCTTAAAATCACCCTTGACGCTAAAGGATGCGTCTCAGCATAAAGCTTTGACAGCTCAAAAAGGCAACGGATAGCCAAAAACGGAGCTGAGGCTGTCCCATAAGTGACAGTGTTCAAACGATAAGTTTGGAGAACATCAGTTGATTTCTCCCTCCACAGGATCAGTTGAAAATTCCGATCCTCATTGGCAATATTAATTTGCCTATACATCTTCGAGATGTCAGCCGTTAAGGCATATTTATTCAATCTGAATCTTGCAAGGGTAGAATATAGCTCCCTCTGAATAGTTGCACCCACCATTAATGTGTCGTTCAAGGAAATCGAGTCTCAGGACACATTGATGTGGAACACAGTAATGGTGTCCTGCAGGAGGAGTAAGAAGCAATGACATGTGACCAAGGCTGAGATACTCTCTCATAAATCCTTGATACATGTTATTTAACTCGGGATTGCTTGCAACTTTGCGCCCTAACGCAAGAAACCGTCGATTGGCCGTTTCGAAGGATAATCCTAATACCATTGGATTTATCATAAAAGGCAGCTTGACCTCGAAACGACCTGACGCAACCCTCTTTACGTTCTGCTTAAATTTTTGTTCTCAGGCAACTTGTTCAGCTGTACATACAGCCTTCTAGTATACTTTCCGGACACAATCCATCCAAACAAGGTTTTTTGGATTAGTGGTACACTCAATAAATCAAAAAAGATTTCTGCGCCAAGCAGTAAGTCAACCTATGCGGGCTTGTAGGATCTGCCAGCTCAATGTTTGCTGGGATACTCAATTGGGCAAAATTTACCTCATGATCTGGTTGATATGTAGATATTGACTTTAAAAACCAGAAATCTGTGGCAAAACTATGAGAATTGACCCGAGAATGAATTGACGTGTGCGCTTTATGGCGTACTACGGAGTCATTTTTTCCAACAGTGGTAATAAGACTCATTTCTATGCAACCGATAATGAAACTTTTTTGCGACCCGGAATCCAAAAGTGCACGTGCTAGTTGAAACTGTCCAAATCTATCACGCACCTTTACAAACGCAGTAGCAAGAATTACTTGATCGCTACTAGCAACATGACTGGTGTAAGCTACCGGTTAGAAACTCCAGAGCGTGATTGTTATTGCATTTGTTGTGGCTGCATTTGAGGTAGTGAGCCGGAAACAGTTGTCTGGTGCTCTCCCCCATATCTATGAAGAAGTGTGTTATGGGATTTTGAGCATACCTAACATCTAGTGGCCTTGCAATTCTTAGCTGTGTGTTCTTGGTTAAGACAATTTATGCACAAACGATTGTGTTTTGTAAACTCAAAACGTTGAATTACAGGAAGAGCGGTGAGAGCTTGACAATTACCTAATGCATGATTCGTCGCTGAACAATAACGTCAGTTTGACTCAGGTCGCCGATCTGCTTTGGCACATGAAAACGATGATTTTGTATAACCTTTATTCGATGATTGGGTGGGCTTGCTTTTGTTTTAAGTGGCTTCTTCAGCAGCTAAATGCTGGTACCGTCGGTTTGACTCAGCTGCACACTCTGACCACGTCGGCAGAGTATTATAGTCTAGCTGTTCTTCAAACCGAGATTTTGTTGAGCTTTCTACTTTGGTCATTGCTATGTGAATTAGAATGGCATTATTTATTTCCTTTTCACTTCCCAATGACTGTAACGATGCATAAAGAGCCAATATTTCATCAATCAAAGACCTTAAGCCTGAAGCAGAAGGTTTTGATAGATGGGGAATGTCAAGTAATTGCGAGATTGTGTCGAAGAAAATTAAACATTTGTTATCATAAACACTTTTTAAACTAGCTAACGCCTTTTCATAGTTAAAATACGATATTTGAAACGCCTTGACAGTTCCCAACGCATCATCCTTCAAACAAGACAGTAAATGATTGAATTTTTCAACATTTGTTAAAGATGAGTCAGTATGCACCAAACTCTCAAAAAGACTTATAAAATTTTTAAACTCGGCATGCTAAACTCACGTATAGAAATTGCCCTGGTGTTCAAGTAGAAATTGCCCTGGTGTTCAAGTAGTAACATCCCATACAGTTAGGCATCTTATTCGGACACGTGCGTAGTATCCTAATTGAACAAATTGACCAAAGCCTAAATATATAACAAATATTAGGTAAATTTTGCAACCATGAAACCTAACTCTTTTCTTGAACCCTTGATCCAAACGATATCTATCAGGTAGTAGATTGGACTATATATTGAAAAAAATCATAATCTCTGGATTAGTCTACGACTGAAAATTGAGACAAGTACTGTATTGCTCTTCAAACATGTCATTGAACAGTCAATAATTTTTTGACCTGTTTAGGAAGTCAGACACAACATCAAATTTCATGGAAGCTGCCTTCGAAGAACTTGATAGTTTATACGGCAATGTACAGAGAAGTAAAAATGTAAAGCAAAAACTTGCCTTGACTTATGCCAGACTAAACTCAAGATGGATGCAAGCAAACAAAATGATTGAGAGATTCTCCTCCAAACACCAGGACTGGCCTAATAATGATACCATCCTGGATACATTGACAGGATGATGAACCCAGCACAACAACCGGCCGAGCAAGGGGAAGGCCAACTAAAAACATAGAAGAGTGCACAAATTTTACAAGAAAGAGGAAATTTGCTGATTCAACAAATGATTTATCTACGGAAAATTTATCGGAAGCGCAGAAAAAGTTGACACCGACAGTTCATAGAATATTGGCACATGGCAAGGATATAATTGAGTATCAGCCTTTGCCAATTGGAGAGCTGTCTGAAGAAGCACAAGAGTCCCTTAATAAGATTTATAAAAAATACAGATTGCTAAACACTTTCAAAGCTTCAAGTGTGAGACGAAATGAGGACCTCTTCAACATGTTAGCAGCATCTTCAGATGCACTTATTTCAATACTGAGGCATGTTAAGTCACGAAAAGAATTAGAAAATACTTATAGTTCAGAGATGATTACTCTTTTAGATATACCATCTTTTACGGATTGTCATGAATATGTTACAAAAAATTTAAAAACTAAATTAAATTTAATAATTTAATAAAAGCCTTTAAGACAATACAAAAAATATCAAAAATTAAAAAATATTTTTTCCTTCCCATAAAATTGATTTTTTCACCAATTTCCACTTTTTATACCCCTTAATAGGCAGCTAATAATCGTAGAATTCATATATAAAATTCAATATATAAAAATGCTTGCGAAGGCTGTAAGCCTGAAAATGCAAGAGTCATCATGCGTTGAAAGGAACAAGGACCAATTTTTAGTCCAAATGGTAATCGCGTGTAGCGATTTGAGCCTGTTGCTGTGGAAAATAAAGTAATATTTCTGGACTTTTCGTCTAGCTCGACCTGGTGGAATCCAGACTTTAAATCTAGGCATGAAAAATATTTAGCCATGCCTAATTAATCAAGAATATCTTCTTTTCTTGGAAGAGGGAATTTATCTGCTAACAGCTTTTTATTGATCTAACGATAGTCAACTACTAATCGCCATCTTTTTTCTGCCGAATTAGGCAATGATTTCTTGGGTACCAAAAGAAGTGGGCTATTATATTCAGATGTTGATGTTTCTACAATACCATATTTTTTAACTTGTCTACCTGCTTTTGTATCTCAGGCCTTTGGCTTTCTGGCATTCGGTAGTTCTTAATATAGACAGGTGTTCTGTCGTTCAATCTCAATTTTTGTCCATAAAAATTGCTAGCTGATATGGTCTCTGTTTCGAAACCAAAAATATCGCTGAACTCGGTTCATAACGGTGTTAACTCGTTTTTAAAGGCAGCTGAGAGTTTTAATTTTTTTAATACTTCTTCTAGTCGGTTTTCTTTCTATTCTGTTGCTTCGTATATATCATAATTGCTTGTTGATTCGCTAGTAATCTTCGCACTGTTCACCACAGTGTTTTCATCTTTTGCATTGATAATGCAAATCATAGCATTTGTGGTATCTACTAAAGCACTGGCTATTATTATCCCTGGTGACAACTCCTGATTTGGAATCACGAGATATTTTTCTTTTGATTTAATCTTTATGTATCGGACAACTTCCGATCTAGCTGGTAGTAACGTCTGGTCTTCCAAGGAGTGTACCATTGTGGATATCGACTTGTTTGAAGTTTTGGGTCTGATTGTGAACCAATCTTCTTCATCTTGAAATTCCAAAACACAATTGTATTTTTTTGTTGTTTATTTTGTGGAAAATTGTCTGGCACTACGTGGAGATTGATCTTACACACCTTTACTGTTGGGTGCGCGTTTTCCGTCTGTACATTACGCACATTGCGGTTGTTATCATTTCTGGTAGCTACTGTGGCAATTACTTCGGTAGTTATTTCTTTTGGCATAACTTTGTCCTCTATTTTTGTAGAAAACGACAGTATTAGCATTGCCGGTCATGTCTGTACAGCAGTGTATGTACTTTTCGATAAAACTATTCATAGTGTTGAAATTGCCTGCTTCCAATATGGTTTTTAATTTTTCGTTTTCGCAGTTTCTAGTCATTGCAGATATTGCTTCTTTTGTAGCAAATTTATCTGCATTTTCTGCGTCAAGACCATCATCTATTTAGGCAGCCTCAAGCGACCTACGTAGAGCTTCGATCTCTGTCGTATATTGGGAAGCTGTTTTACCTCGCTGTTTTGTGTTTAACAGTTTAGCTTTAAGTACATAAGGTGACCCTTAACTGCTGTCTTCAGAATATCTATGATTATGGAAATGGTTGTTTCACTCTGTACCCTATATGACAGAGGGCCGATTATTTTCGTTTTAACGATTTATCTTCACCCTTGGTGAGATTTGTTAATTTCAATGCTGTCAAGAGCCTGTTTAGATTGATTCTTTTACCATCGAACTCTGGTATTGTGGACGAAATTTGTCGCACATATTCCCGCTTATCTGCTGCTGAGTTCGTCATTTTATTATTTTGACGTTGTAAGCTTTCTTCCAAATCTAGGTAATGAATTTCTTCAAAATTAACCTGAGGTTCTTGCTTTGATGTTGACGGTTCGTCGTCAAACAGCATTGATGGGAAAAATGTCACTTGTGCTGTTAACTCCGAAGGTAAAAAGAGGTGCAAGCTATGTTTGTTGTTCAAATGAACAAGTCCTGATTTCAATATTCTAATGTTTTCTTCAGACTGTAGTTTATGTTCACTAGTTAGTCTACCATAATTTTGTTGAATGAGCGCTCTTAGCTTGTTGAAATGTTCGACTAATATTTTAGTGTGTTGAACTATTGTTATGGTTTGGGGGACGTTCTTGTTCAGATATTTATATGACTTTGCATATTCTGTCCATATCTGAATGATCTGTTAACGTATTGCTGACGCATTTTTTTTTTATCGATGCAATCGCACCATTCGTATAGTAACTCGAACCAAGAAGACGTTATCTTCCGTTATTTCTTTTACCATCACATATGGAAAAATGGATAGCACTTTACTTTTTTCTGTTTTATTGCATTGCATTACATTATTGCATTATATTCTAAATTATTCTGTTTTATAAATTCTGGTTCGAATTTATGAATTGTTATATATTTTTTTTGTAAAGTTTCTTAGAATTTGTATGGGTTGCATACGAAAATTTGGGCTTTTGGTATAAATGTGATTTATTTTGTTCACTATCATTTGGAATTGTTAATTATTTGTATGTGGAATCGTTGAAAAATTCGATTTCTTAATTTTTTTTTTAATTTTTTAAAATTTTTTTTTTATTTTTATCTAAGTCGTTGCCTCTGCTTAGGTAACGTTTCTGAATTTATTTTTGTTATGCATTGCATAAATATTTAGAGCCAATGAAATGATAGATACTTTTTCTATTGTTATTAAAATTAAACAAATGTCTTTTAGATCTTCCTTATGGTCTATTACTTTAACAACTGATTTCTCGACTTTTGACTCATTTGAGCCCATTTTGTTATTATAGTATATATTTTTATTTTATATTTTATATATATATTATTATATTATTTTATTTTACTTGTCCCTACTGTGATCTTTACATTGACCTCCTGGCTATGTTTTGTATGGCTTTATTGGCCATACGCTACTACCGAGCAACTTATATGCCGCTCAGTATTACAATTTGTATTATATATCTTATATATAAAATTTTCGTGTCACGGGGTGCGTAATTGAACTCCTCCGAAACGGCTCGACCGATTTTTATGAAATTTTATATGCGTATTCAGTAGGTTTGAGAATCGGCTAACATCTATTTTTCATTCCCCAAATTGTTAAGGGTGGTCCAGCAAAATTTGTTTGTTTAATTATAGGAAAAAGTGGCGCTCAACTGTATTGATTGTAGTATACTATACTATACAGTTCTATCAACCAATAAGTTATTCTTGCCAGATGTCTCAAGGCTCAAAACTCTAAATCGGTGGTGGGCACACACAAATATTGTCACAGTTTTCACACGCGTACAAGCACAATTTGCGTGCGCTGCAGCGAAAAAACGAAGTGTGATCAGTACAGTGCACGCTGCAAATTAACGGTTACTCATTGTGCTTATTATTTATTAATAAATAATGCCATCTTGAAAAATATTAAACATTTCGAAAAACAATGTTATTGCAAATCAAGCATTTTGCTCTGCAATCTTTATTTTCTATGAAAAAAAATTCATTCTCCCATTCGGGCATAAACATTTTGGAGCGCACTGTAAAAAATTAGTTTTCTTGCTAATGCCCTGCGTGGTGCCTGCCTGCCAATAGTTCGCCTTCAACTAAAAGTACAATGTTAAGCCTAATACAAGCTTCGGCACGACAACCGACGACGAACGAACAATCGTGTTCTAAAAATAGATTTCAATGCTTATAGCGTACGTGTGATTTCGTGCAGTCGGCAGCGAAAAACCCAACTCACACGAGGCAGCGCGCTGGCTGCGCGACGATTGTTCGTTCGTCGTCGGTTGTCGTGCCGAAGCTTGTATTAGGCTTAACATTGTACTTTTAGTTGAAGGCGAACTATTGGCAGGCAGGCACCACGCAGGGCATTAGCAAGAAAACTAATTTTTTACAGTGCGCTCCAAAATGTTTATGCCCGAATGGGAGAATGAATTTTTTTTCATAGAAAATAAAGATTGCAGAGCAAAATGCTTGATTTGCAATAACATTGTTTTTCGAAATGTTTAATATTTTTCAAGATGGCATTATTTATTAATAAATAATAAGCACAATGAGTAACCGTTAATTTGCAGCGTGCACTGTACTGATCACACTTCGTTTTTTCGCTGCAGCGCACGCAAATTGTGCTTGTACGCGTGTGAAAACTGTGACAATATTTGTGTGTGCCCACCACTGATTTAGAGTTTTGAGCCTTGAGACATCTGGCAAGAATAACTTATTGGTTGATAGAACTGTATAGTATAGTATACTACAATCAATACAGTTGAGCGCCACTTTTTCCTATAATTAAACAAACAAATTTTGCTGGACCACCCTTAACAATTTGGGGAATGAAAAATAGATGTTAGCCGATTCTCAAACCTACTGAATACGCATATAAAATTCATAAAAATCGGTCGAGCCGTTTCGGAGGAGTTCAATTACGCACCCCGTGACACGAAAATTTTATATATAAGATATATAATACAAATTGTAATACTGAGCGGCATATAAGTTGCTCGGTAGTAGCGTATGGCCAATAAAGCCATACAAAACATAGCCAGGAGGTCAATGTAAAGATCACAGTAGGGACAAGTAAAATAAAATAATATAATAATATATATATAAAATATAAAAATAAAAATATATACTATAATAACAAAATGGGCTCAAATGAGTCAAAAGTCGAGAAATCAGTTGTTAAAGTAATAGACCATAAGGAAGATCTAAAAGACATTTGTTTAATTTTAATAACAATAGAAAAAGTATCTATCATTTCATTGGCTCTAAATATTTATGCAATGCATAACAAAAATAAATTCAGAAACGTTACCTAAGCAGAGGCAACGACTTAGATAAAAATAAAAAAAAAATTTTAAAAAATTAAAAAAAAAATTAAGAAATCGAATTTTTCAACGATTCCACATACAAATAATTAACAATTCCAAATGATAGTGAACAAAATAAATCACATTTATACCAAAAGCCCAAATTTTCGTATGCAACCCATACAAATTCTAAGAAACTTTACAAAAAAAATATATAACAATTCATAAATTCGAACCAGAATTTATAAAACAGAATAATTTAGAATATAATGCAATAATGTAATGCAATGCAATAAAACAGAAAAAAGTAAAGTGCTATCCATTTTTCCATATGTGATGGTAAAAGAAATAACGGAAGATAACGTCTTCTTGGTTCGAGTTACTATACGAATGGTGCGATTGCATCGATAAAAAAAAAATGCGTCAGCAATACGTTAACAGATCATTCAGATATGGACAGAATATGCAAAGTCATATAAATATCTGAACAAGAACGTCCCCCAAACCATAACAATAGTTAAACACACTAAAATATTAGTCGAACATTTCAACAAGCTAAGAGCGCTCATTCAACAAAATTATGGTAGACTAACTAGTGAACATAAACTACAGTCTGAAGAAAACATTAGAATATTGAAATCAGGACTTGTTCATTTGAACAACAAACATAGCTTGCACCTCTTTTTACCTTCGGAGTTAACAGCACAAGTGACATTTTTCCCATCAATGCTGTTTGACGACGAACCGTCAACATCAAAGCAAGAACCTCAGGTTAATTTTGAAGAAATTCATTACCTAGATTTGGAAGAAAGCTTACAACGTCAAAATAATAAAATGACGAACTCAGCAGCAGATAAGCGGGAATATGTGCGACAAATTTCGTCCACAATACCAGAGTTCGATGGTAAAAGAATCAATCTAAACAGGCTCTTGACAGCATTGAAATTAACAAATCTCACCAAGGGTGAAGATAAATCGTTAAAACGAAAATAATCGGCCCTCTGTCATATAGGGTACAGAGTGAAACAACCATTTCCATAATCATAGATATTCTGAAGACAGCAGTTAAGGGTCACCTTATGTACTTAAAGCTAAACTGTTAAACACAAAACAGCGAGGTAAAACAGCTTCCCAATATACGACAGAGATCGAAGCTCTACGTAGGTCGCTTGAGGCTGCCTAAATAGATGATGGTCTTGACGCAGAAAATGCAGATAAATTTGCTACAAAAGAAGCAATATCTGCAATGACTAGAAACTGCGAAAACGAAAAATTAAAAACCATATTGGAAGCAGGCAATTTCAACACTATGAATAGTTTTATCGAAAAGTACATACACTGCTGTACAGACATGACCGGCAATGCTAATACTGTCGTTTTCTACAAAAATAGAGGACAAAGTTATGCCAAAAGAAATAACTACCGAAGTAATTGCCACAGTAGCTACCAGAAATGATAACAACCGCAATGTGCGTAATGTACAGACGGAAAACGCGCACCCAACAGTAAAGGTGTGTAAGATCAATCTCCACGTAGTGCCAGACAATTTTCCACAAAATAAACAACAAAAAAATACAATTGTGTTTTGGAATTTCAAGATGAAGAAGATTGGTTCACAATCAGACCCAAAACTTCAAACAAGTCGATATCCACAATGGTACACTCCTTGGAAGACCAGACGTTACTACCAGCTAGATCGGAAGTTGTCCGATACATAAAGATTAAATCAAAAGAAAAATATCTCGTGATTCCAAATCAGGAGTTGTCACCAGGGATAATAATAGCCAGTGCTTTAGTAGATACCACAAATGCTATGATTTGCATTATCAATGCAAAAGATGAAAACACTGTGGTGAACAGTGCGAAGATTACTAGCGAATCAACAAGCAATTATGATATATACGAAGCAACAGAATAGAAAGAAAACCGACTAGAAGAAGTATTAAAAAAATTAAAACTCTCAGCTGCCTTTAAAAACGAGTTAACACCGTTATGAACCGAGTTCAGCGATATTTTTGGTTTCGAAACAGAGACCATATCAGCTAGCAATTTTTATGGACAAAAATTGAGATTGAACGACAGAACACCTGTCTATATTAAGAACTACCGAATGCCAGAAAGCCAAAGGCCTGAGATACAAAAGCAGGTAGACAAGTTAAAAATATGGTATTGTAGAAACATCAACATCTGAATATAATAGCCCACTTCTTTTGGTACCCAAGAAATCATTGCCTAATTCGGCAGAAAAAAGATGGCGATTAGTAGTTGACTATCGTTAGATCAATAAAAAGCTGTTAGCAGATAAATTCCCTCTTCCAAGAAAAGAAGATATTCTTGATTAATTAGGCATGGCTAAATATTTTTCATGCCTAGATTTAAAGTCTGGATTCCACCAGGTCGAGCTAGACGAAAAGTCCAGAAATATTACTTTATTTTCCACAGCAACAGGCTCAAATCGCTACACGCGATTACCATTTGGACTAAAAATTGGTCCTTGTTCCTTTCAACGCATGATGACTCTTGGATTTTCAGGCTTACAGCCTTCGCAAGCATTTTTATATATTGAATTTTATATATGAATTCTACGATTATTAGCTGCTATTAAGGGGTATAAAAAGTGGAAATTGGTGAAAAAATCAATTTTATGGGAAGGAAAAAATATTTTTTTAATTTTTTGATATTTTTTGTATTGTCTTAAAGGCTTTTATTAAATTATTAAATTTAATTTAGTTTTTAAATTTTTTGTAACATATTCATGACAATCCGTAAAAGATGGTATATCTAAAAGAGTAATCATCTCTGAACTATAAGTATTTTCTAATTCTTTTCGTGACTTAACATGCCTCAGTATTGAAATAAGTGCATCTGAAGATGCTGCTAACATGTTGAAGAGGTCCTCATTTCGTCTCACACTTGAAGCTTTGAAAGTGTTTAGCAATCTGTATTTTTTATAAATCTTATTAAGGGACTCTTGTGCTTCTTCAGACAGCTCTCCAATTGGCAAAGGCTGATACTCAATTATATCCTTGCCATGTGCCAATATTCTATGAACTGTCGGTGTCAACTTTTTCTGCGCTTCCGATAAATTTTCCGTAGATAAATCATTTGTTGAATCAGCAAATTTCCTCTTTCTTGTAAAATTTGTGCACTCTTCTATGTTTTTAGTTGGCCTTCCCCTTGCTCGGCCGGTTGTTGTGCTGGGTTCATCATCCTGTCAATGTATCCAGGATGGTATCATTATTAGGCCAGTCCTGGTGTTTGGAGGAGAATCTCTCAATCATTTTGTTTGCTTGCATCCATCTTGAGTTTAGTCTGGCATAAGTCAAGGCAAGTTTTTGCTTTACATTTTTACTTCTCTGTACATTGCCGTATAAACTATCAAGTTCTTCGAAGGCAGCTTCCATGAAATTTGATGTTGTGTCTGACTTCCTAAACAGGTCAAACAATTATTGACTGTTCAATGACATGTTTGAAGAGCAATACAGTACTTGTCTCAATTTTCAGTCGTAGACTAATCCAGAGATTATGATTTTTTTCAATATATAGTCCAATCTACTACCTGATAGATATCGTTTGGATCAAGGGTTCAAGAAAAGAGTTAGGTTTCATGGTTGCAAATTTACCTTATATTTGTTATATAATTAGGCTTTGGTCAATTTGTTCAATTAGGATACTACGCACGTGTCCGAATAAGATGCCTAACTGTATGGGATGTTACTACTTGAACACCAGGGCAATTTCTACTTGAACACCAGGGCAATTTCTATACGTGAGTTTAGCATGCCGAGTTTAAAAATTTTATAAGTCTTTTTGAGAGTTTGGTGCATACTGACTCATCTTTAACAAATGTTGAAAAATTCAATCATTTACTGTCTTGTTTGAAGGATGATGCGTTGGGAACTGTCAAGGCGTTTCAAATATCGTATTTTAACTATGAAAAGGCGTTAGCTAGTTTAAAAAGTGTTTATGATAACAAATGTTTAATTTTCTTCGACACAATCTCGCAATTACTTGACATTCCCCATCTATCAAAACCTTCTGCTTCAGGCTTAAGGTCTTTGATTGATGAAATATTGGCTCTTTATGCATCGTTACAGTCATTGGGAAGTGAAAAGGAAATAAATAATGCCATTCTAATTCACATAGCAATGACCAAAGTAGAAAGCTCAACAAAATCTCGGTTTGAAGAACAACAAAATCTTGGTTCGAATTTATGAATTGTTATATATTTTTTTTGTAAAGTTTCTTAGAATTTGTATGGGTTGCATACGAAAATTTGGGCTTTTGGTATAAATGTGATTTATTTTGTTCACTATCATTTGGAATTGTTAATTATTTGTATGTGGAATCGTTGAAAAATTCGATTTCTTAATTTTTTTTTTAATTTTTTAAAATTTTTTTTTTATTTTTATCTAAGTCGTTGCCTCTGCTTAGGTAACGTTTCTGAATTTATTTTGTTATGCATTGCATAATATTTAGAGCCAATGAAATGATAGATACTTTTTCTATTGTTATTAAAATTAAACAAATGTCTTTTAGATCTTCCTTATGGTCTATTACTTTAACAACTGATTTCTCGACTTTTGACTCATTTGAGCCCATTTTGTTATTATAGTATATATTTTTATTTTTATATTTTATATATATATTATTATATTATTTTATTTTACTTGTCCCTACTGTGATCTTTACATTGACCTCCTGGCTATGTTTTGTATGGCTTTATTGGCCATACGCTACTACCGAGCAACTTATATGCCGCTCAGTATTACAATTTGTATTATATATCTTATATATAAAATTTTCGTGTCACGGGGTGCGTAATTGAACTCCTCCGAAACGGCTCGACCGATTTTTATGAAATTTTATATGCGTATTCAGTAGGTTTGAGAATCGGCTAACATCTATTTTTCATTCCCCAAATTGTTAAGGGTGGTCCAGCAAAATTTGTTTGTTTAATTATAGGAAAAGTGGCGCTCAACTGTATTGATTGTAGTATACTATACTATACAGTTCTATCAACCAATAAGTTATTCTTGCCAGATGTCTCAAGGCTCAAAACTCTAAATCAGTGGTGGGCACACACAAATATTGTCACAGTTTTCACACGCGTACAAGCACAATTTGCGTGCGCTGCAGCGAAAAAACGAAGTGTGATCAGTACAGTGCACGCTGCAAATTAACGGTTACTCATTGTGCTTATTATTTATTAATAAATAATGCCATCTTGAAAAATATTAAACATTTCGAAAAACAATGTTATTGCAAATCAAGCATTTTGCTCTGCAATCTTTATTTTCTATGAAAAAAAATTCATTCTCCCATTCGGGCATAAACATTTTGGAGCGCACTGTAAAAAATTAGTTTTCTTGCTAATGCCCTGCGTGGTGCCTGCCTGCCAATAGTTCGCCTTCAACTAAAAGTACAATGTTAAGCCTAATACAAGCTTCGGCACGACAACCGACGACGAACGAACAATCGTGTTCTAAAAATAGATTTCAATGCTTATAGCGTACGTGTGATTTCGTGCAGTCGGCAGCGAAAAACCCAACTCACACGAGGCAGCGCGCTGGCTGCGCGCTGCCAGCGCGCTGCCTCGTGTGAGTTGGAAATAATATGGACGTCGACGTCTGCCCATCACTGCTCTAAATACATGTTTGTTTTTGGGTGCAGTAACGCGCAACCAGTAAGCTTGTTATAATATATTTTTTTTTTGTAAAATTATTCTACAGCTTGCTTATTTTGCGGCGGTCGAGGTCTTCCTTCAGGAGCTGGTGGGGCGCCGGTGCTGGCATCATTCAGGTATTAGTGGAGTTACGGTGCTGGCTTCACACAGGCATTGGTGATGCGCTAGAGCTGGCTTCATTCAGGCATTGGTGGGGCACCGGTGTTGGTTGTCGTGTTTGGCATGCAGTGCTTTTACGTATAGTTGCAATGGACTGTAAATAGTGGTCCCTCGCAGTCCGATGGGCAGTATTTCCTTCGTTTTGGGATATCCTTTTTTGGAATAGGTGGACTTTTATTTTTTTTATTTTTTTTTTTTAATTTTTGATTAAGTTTGAGACAGAGGTGGTGGAGGTGGTGGCTTGTTTTTGGTAATTGTATATCTTTCTGAACTGATTCGATATGGTCGAGTTCAGCCTGCAATTTATTCGCCGTCTCCCAACGTGGTGGTTCGTTGGTGGCGAATAGTAGCTTTTTGGGTTCGGCTTTGAGCCTTCTGTAGGCTCCGCTACGTTTTTATACCCTTAACCCTTAAAATGGGTAAATAAGGGTATAATGGTTTTGTGCAAAAGTATGTAACATGCAGAAGGAAGCATCTCCGACCCCATAAAGTATATATATTCTTGATCAGCATCAACAGCCGAGACGATATAGCCATGTCCGTCTGTCTGTCTGTCTGTCTGTCTGTCTGTATGAACGCGTGGATCTCAGAGACTACAAGAGCTAGAGACTTCAGATTTTGTATTTAAGTTCTCCTATACCATGAGCAGAACAAGTTTGCTTCAATTTATCAATAACTATTCTGGTTTGCGATATACACATAATATCGATAACAACAAATATCGAGTTTTGAAAATCTAAAATGAGGGTTGAAGTAATGGGTAATGATAGAACTTTTCTGAAAATTTCGTCCAAATCGGTTGAGAAACACCGGAGATATTGAACTTAATCGATTGAAGCTAAGTCAGTATGCCAAAGTCTTACATAAATTTAATTTATTTATTGCAACTGGGTTCAGAGTATCTTCTAGTCGGGCTCTCCCGGCTAGAGCCTTCTTACTTGTTTTAAGTTTGTATTTAGCTGCTTGACGTAAAACAGCTCTGAGTTTCGACATGCATTCCTCGTCCGTGTTTCCGTATATAATGATGTCTTCAATATACGTCTGTAACTCATCCTTCAAAATCAAGTCCTCAAACACGCAACTAACAAAGCGCTTGAAAACAACTTGCGAGTTGCGAAAACCACAAGGTGCTCGATTGAATTCATATAGCCCTTCCTTGGTTATTAACGCCGTAAACTTGCGGCTCGACTCCTCGATTGGAACGTGGAGGAAGCTATTCTCCAGATCCGTGACGCCATGGCGTCTCGCAGCATAAACTTGAATTAGCTCAATTCCTACTCGATAAGCACATCGACGTTATGCTACTTTCCGAAACACACCTTACAAACAAATATAACTTTAACATAAGTGGATACTTATTCTATGGTACAAATCATCCCGATGGTAAAGCACACGGTGGAACTGGTAATTTGATCAGAAGCCGCCTCAAGCACCACTACTATAAAGAATTTGCTGAAAACATTCTACAGGCCACATCTCTCAAAATACATTTGGACAGTGGGAACCAACTTACTCTTGCCGCTGTATACTTCCCTCTGCGTTATACCATATCTGACCAATTTATGGAAGTTTTTAACTCACTAGGAGAATGCTTTATAGCGGCAGGAGACTACAATGCCAAGCACACATACTGGGGATCTCGTCTAGTGAATCCAAAAGGAAAACAGCTCTACAATGCAATTATAAAAGCTAACAACAAGCTCGACCACGTTTCTCCTGGCAGACCAACATACTGGCCGACAGATCCCAAAAAACTACCCGATTTGATTGACTTTGCAGTTACCAAAAACATTTCGCGTAGACTGATAAGTGCAGAGTGCCTTTCGGATGTATCTTCCGATCACTCGCCATTCCTAATAAATCTGCAACGACACCCTGAATTCATAAATCGATCCGGTAAGTTAACTTCACATAAAACTAACTGGCTCAGATACAAAAAATATATAAGCTCACACATTGAGCTTAAGCCACGTCTGGTTGATGTAGCTGACATTGATAGTTTTGTTAACACTCTGGAGACTGCCTGCGTCGCTGCAGCTCGCACCGCTACGCCTCAAATACCAAAATACACAACCAAAGGACAACAAATCTACAAATTGAACAGCTCGTTCTTGAAAAGCGGCGCTTACGACGTGACTGGAAATCGAACAGATCGCCATCGGCAAAGCGAAAACTAAAAGACGCCACACGTAAACTCACCAAAGCGTTAAAAATCGAGGACGAGCGCGCTCAACGCCGTTACAGCGAGCAATTATCAACCACCAGTACGAAAAACTCATTGTGAAGAGCTCACCCAACTCTAAGCTCAACAACAGAAACAGTAATGCCTATAAGAAACTTCGCAGGCGGCTGGGCCCGCAGCGATGAAGAAAGAGCTAACACACTTGCTCCAAAAAGTGTTCCAACCTAACCCTGCAACAAATACGTTTGCACCACCAACTGCTTCAAACGGCTCTCAGCTTCAACATGATCCAATCAAGTTTCGCCCGAATGAAATCGTTAGAATCATTAAAGAGCAACTGAACCCAAAAAAATCTCCAGGAGGTGACCAAATAACCCCAAAGATGATTATTGAGCTTCCTTACTGTGCAATCTGCACAATTGCCCAGCTCTTCAATGCTATCACCACACTTGGCCACTATCCAGACAGATGGAAAAAGTCAATTATCATTATGATACCATAGCCTGGAAAAGATCACACAGTTCCCACGTCGTATAGACCTATTATTACCGTGTCTATCAAATCTTTTTGAAAAATGTTTGCTCTCCCGGATAAATCCATTCCTGAATCTTCATAACATAATCCCGTCACACCAATTTGGCTTTCGTGACAAGCACGGAACAATTGAGCAGTCTAACAGAAAAACAACAGAGATACGAAGCGCGTTCGAAAATAGAGAATACTGCACTGCAATATTTCTGGATGTTTCTCAGGCATTCGACAAAGTTTGGTTGGAAGGTCTAATGCATAAGATCAAAGCAATGCTCCCAAACAACACACATAAGCTGCTTAAGTCGTACCTATACGACAGGAAGTTCGCAGTAAGATGTAACATTGCAATGTCTGACGAACACTGTATCGAAGCTGGTGTTCCACAGAGCAGCGTACTTGAACCAACACTGTACGTGCTTTTCACAGCAGACATACCAATATGCAGCCGATTGACAACATCTACCTTTGTTGATGATACAGCTATTCTCAGCCGCTCCAGATGCCCAATACAAGCAACAGCGCAACTAGCCCTTCATCTGGTCAACGTGGAAAAATGGTTATCAGATTGGCGAATAAAGGTAAACGAACAAAATGTAAGCAAGTAACTTTCACCCTTAACAGGCAAGATTGTCCACCGCTCACGTTAAACAACACCACACTTCCAAAAGCAAACGATGTAACGTATCTGGGCGTACACTTAGACAGAAGACTAACATGGTGGCGACACATTGAAGCTAAAAGAACACATCTCAAACTGAAAGCCAACAGCCTCCATTGGCTCATCAATGCTCGCTCTTCCATTAGTTTGGACTACAAGGTCCTGCTTTACAACTCTGTTCTAAAACCAATCTGGACCTATGGTTCCCAGTTATGGGGGAACGCTAGCAACAGCAGCATTGACATTGTCCAGAGAGCCCAGTCAAAAATATTGAGAACCATTACCGGGGCACCGTGGTATGTTCGAAACGAAAACATTCATAAAGACTTAAACATCTCAACAGTCAAGGAGGAAATAGCGGAACAAAAAGTAAAATATCTTAGTAAGCTCTCATCGCACACAAATCATCTCGCGAGAGGTCTCACAAGGCTGCGCAGCCGAACCCGTCTTCGTCGTAACGACTTACCAACCCAGCGATGAGTTTTAGGGACAAGCACACAGAATACAGTCAAAAAATAAAATGAACTGTTAGCTAAAATTTATTAATAAGATTTGTACCCTTGCTTTGCCGACTGAAGCTTCTCCAGCACGTCGTCCATGCGTGGTACCGGAAAGCAGTTCTGAAGCACCATGCAGTTCAGTTGACGAAAATTAATGCAGATCCTGTCCGCGCCATCCCTTTTCTTAACCACGACGACTCGACTAGCAAAGTTGGATGACGATTTGCATATAATTCCATCCTGCATCCAGACATCAACTTGTTTTCTTATGGACTCGCATTCCACAGCTGAGTGACGGCTTGCTAACTGACGAAATGGTTTCATGCACTCGTCTGGCACAATTTTCAGCAACACTGGTCACTCAGTCTTTTCTTCGGCTGGTTTGTAATCAGCTATCACTGACTCAATTATCGGCTTGTACTGTGGTGGAGTAACAATATTATATATACTTAGTTCATTTGATTTGACGCGTTCTGGCTGTGCCTCTGCCTTTGTAAAACTAAATCCTCCTTCATACATTTTTACACAGAGCTGGGATTCAAAATCAAAGCCTTCAATTGCGTCGTTCTCGATGTGATTTTTCGGTACATCAACAAACTTTTGCTTGACCTCGATTCCGTCAACGCAAACTCTGCCCATAAATGTACCCAGCGGGTGCTTCTTAACGTTTCCAAGGCCACTTCGAACGGTGGAAGCTTTTTAAATATGGATTGACGCATGATTGACACATCAGATCCTGTATCCACCAGGCAAGCGATTTCTGTACCGTTAAAAGAAATTGTTTTCAAACGCTTGGACTCCTTTACGACTTGTACACTTTTCACAACTTTTGGACAGTTTGTTGAAATATGACCTCTCCATGCATATTTAAAACATTTGGTTTCTTCTTTGCAATCTTTTCTCATGTTTTCGTTCGATCCATAAATGTAGCAACGTATATTTTTTCCATAGGGTATATATTTCTTACCACCACTGCATTGCTTGTGCGGTTTTTCAGTCGAACACTTCCTCTCATACAACTCATATTTTTATACCCTTAACCCATAAAATAGGTAAATAAGAGTATAATGGTTTTGTGCAAAATTATGTAACAGGCAGAAGGAAGCATCTCCGACCCTATAAAGTATATATATTCTTGATCAGCATCAACAGCCGAGACGATATAGCCATGACCGTCTGTCCGTCTGTCTGTCCGTCTGTCCGTCTGTCTGTCTGTATGAACGCGTGGATCTCAGAGACTACAAGAGCTAGAGACTTCAGATTTTGTATTTAAGTTCTCCTATACCATGAGCAGAACAAGTTTGCTTCAAATTATTGATAACTATTCTGGTTTCCGATATACACATAATATCGATAACAATAAAATATCGAATTTGGAAAATCTAAATATGAAGGTTGAAGTAATAGATAATGATAGAACTTTTCTGAAAATTTCGTCCAAATCGGTTGAGATACACCGGAGATATTGAACTTAATCGATGGAAGCTAAGCCAGTATACCAAAGTCTTATATAAATTAAATATATTTATTGCAACTGGGTTCAGGGTATCTTCTAGTCGGGCTCTCCCGACAAGAGCCTTCTTACTTGTTCCAACATTGTATGATTTGCATTTGTGTAACGCAAATGTGAATGCACTTTTAATGTCCAGCCCATCAACTATATAGTTTCTAATAGACTCGGCTTCAACTTGTCCAAAAGCAGCTATTTTCTTCATTGTCAATATGTATTCATGCATGCTCACTTCTTTCTTCTTCTGTACAGGGTGCCCTTTTGCATTTTGACAATCTGTTTCGCCTTTCTTTGCCAACGAACGCGTGACAGCACCATGTCGCTGTGTCTTTTCCTCATCGTCACTCCTGCTTTCGTATTCACTTTAGGTTTGCATCAACCCTTTGCCGGTACTGTACAAACGTTTCAGATCTTTTTTTTTAAATCTTGCTGGCTGTCAATTTGAGCATAGCGTATTCGACAGGATTTTCTCCAGCATTCTTGATGCAAGGACGGGAACCTCGTCTGCCAGCCACATTATATGAGGAAAAGACACAAGGTACGGGAAGCACACCGCTAACGCCAGAAGAAAAGGTAAACAAATTGAAGGAGGTGTTCGACATAGCGCGAAACAGCAACTAGCATCGAAAGGCCAGGGCAGGAATTACAACCTGAGACGGAGAGAATGGCGCCCCGTTCTTAACGAATAAGTACCACTGAGAACACACCAGTTATCTAAAGCTAGTGATGGGTTCGCTGCGAAGTTGGCTACAAAATACGATGGACCCTTCCGCGTGAAAAAGTTGGTGTTGCCAAACTTAGTACGTCTGGTAAAACTTGGAGAACGCAAGAGACGGACTGCCAGCATTTCGCAGCTAAAGCCTTTCCACCAAGAAAACGACGATCACGATGCAAGCCAACAACAAGAGGACGATCTAGACGAAAACCACTCGGCGAAATCGCCAAATCGGTTTTATTTCAATTTTAAAATTTTTTCCGCCAATTTAAAAAAAAAATCCCAACACTAACACCCAATCTAACTCTAACAAACAAAAAATTTCAAATAGAGATGGATGACGTCATACTGATTAGTAGCGGCGAGGATTCAGACACTCAGGGCGACGAAGAGTCGGACACGACGGTCGAATGAGCCGACGAAACTGGTGCCTACGGACAACGGTCACGTACGGATAGCGACGGAAGAAGCGAGGAGGAGTCAAATAGACTGCACGTCCTTGTGAAAGACATTACCGACGAGGAGTCGGAAAAGGGCAGCGCAGCCGAAGACGACGACCCGATCGCATACCAGCGTTCACGAGACCCACGTCGGGGCACCCGAAATACTCACAGAACGAGAGGGAAGACTCACCTCCCACATTTTTGTACATCATGTACACGCACGAAGAGACATTAGCATACAGGCTGAACGGTGCAGTCGTTCTCAAGATGACGAAAACCACAACGATCATCATCACGGCACCAGACGCAAAGGCACCATCGCCGTATGTAGAAGAGCCATCGAAGAAGGAAGCGTAGAAGAAGACGACCAAGTGACACCTCAGAGAGCACCAACCCCGAGTACGAGTAACGGAGAAAAGGACAGGGTCGAAACTCGCAACGCCACACGCACACGGAACGAAAGGGAAGATGAATTCGAAGGAGTATACGGATGGGAGGAAGGATTGGAAGCCTAATTGTAAACGGACAACACACCATCATGCAGCCGGAGACCGAACCTCCAAAGGATGCGCCCCGTCATCCGCTGGAACATCCCAGATTCATGCGTGGTGTTGCCAAAAGAAGCCATATTAACAGCAAACGCCATACCTGATATCAAGCGCGAGCTGGAACGACACAGGAGGAACGACCGACGCGGATGGTTCCAGGTGGCAACGCACGGCGACTGCTTCGAAGTGACACAACACCAATCCAAAGTACCAAAGTAACTATCACGAAACGCGAAAAGCCACAGGTCGGCGAAACCAGCGTCCAGTCGGTCAGGGAGGAACGGGCAACGGGAACAACCCAACAAGCCCTAGCACAAACCCCAAGCTCGTGAAACGTGCTACCAATGAGCGAATTGTTATCACCGGTCGTGACAAGAAAAATAGAAAAATGGCTGGAAAGAAAACCAAGTACAGGAAGATGCGAGAGGGCAACGGTGGTAGCGGGGGCAACCGTCTACAACGTGACCAAGCACCCCGGTCACAGTCTCGAAGAAGGGTGGGGGGGAGGGGGACGGGTAGGCTGTCCACAGGCCTCCCCCCATATTTACATTATTATAGCATTTACACATTTACATTTGTAGACTAATAACAAATTTAGATTATAATATAAACAAATCATGGTCTAGAAGACTTCATCATTTACATGTAAACATAAGCTACAATTATAACAGTAGTACGAATTATAATTAACCATAAGAGAAGATAAGTAAGAGAGAAAGGGTAAGCTAGCATAAGCTCAGGCCGAGGACGAGACTGGCGGAGGAGTTTCCCAGTAGAGTGGCAAAAGCGTGGACGTGGCATTTCGGGAAGCGGTGGTAAGAGTTAAAACATATATTAAGTCATACACTGCACAGGAACGTGCGCAAAACGCACAAGTTAGTTTGTAGAGTATTTTATATAGAGAAAGTAAGTAGAAGTAAAGCTGAATAAAAAATAATTGTAGTAACCCGAATTCCCCTCACATGTTGTACATTTTTTTTTTAATGGCATTTTTCCCATTAATTATACCCTTAACCCATACAATGGGTAAATAAGGGCATAATGATTTTGTGCAAAAGTATGTAACAGGCAGAAGGAAGCATCTCCGACCCCATAAAGTACATATTTTCTTGATCAGCATCAACAGCCGAGACGATATAGCCATGTCCGTCTGTCCGTCCGTCTGTCTGTCTGTCTGTCCGTCTGTATGAACGCTTGGATCTCAGAGACTACAAGAGCTAGAGACTTCAGATTTTGTATTTAAGTTTTCCTATACCATGGCAGAACAATTTTGCTTCAAATTATCGATAACTATTCTGGTTTCCAATATACACATAATATCGATAACAACAAATATCGAGTTTTGAAAATCTAAAAATGAGGGTTGACGTAATGGGTAATGATAGAACTTTTCTAAAAATTTCGTCCAAATCGGTTGAGAAACACCGGAGATATTGAACTTAATCGATTGAAGCTAAGTCAGTGTACCAAAGTCTTACATTAATTTAATTTATTTATTGCAACTGGGTTCAGGGTATCTTCTAGTCGGGTTCTCTCGGCTAGAGCCTTCTTACTTGTTTTAAGTTTGTATTTAGCTGCTTGACGTAAAACAGCTTTGAGTTTCGACATGCATTCCTCGTCCGTGTTTCCGTATATAATGATGCCTTCAATATACGTCTGTAACTCATCCTTCAAAATCAAGTCCTCAAACACGCAACCAACAAAGCGCTTGAAAACAACTTGCGAGTTGCGAAAACCACAAGGTGCTCGATTGAATTCAAATAGCCCTTCCATGGTTATTAACGCCGTAAACTTGCGGCTCGACTCCTCGATTGGAACGTGGAGGAAGCTTTGTCTTGCTTTGCAGACTGATGCTTCTCCAGCACGTCGTACATGCGAGGTACCGGAAAGCAGTTCTGAAGCACCATACTGTTCAGTTGACGAAAATTAATGCAGATCTAGTCCGCGCCATCCCTTTTCTTAACCACGACGACTCGACTAGCAAAGTTGGATGACGATTTGCATATAATTCCATCCTGCATCCAGACATCAACTTGTTTTCTTATGGACTCGCATTCCGCAGCTGAGTGACGGCTTGCTAACTGACGAAATGGTTTCATGCACTCGTCTGGCACAATTTTCAGCAATACTGGGCACTCAGTCTTTTCTTCGGCTGGTTTGTAATCAGCTATCATTGACTCAATGATCGGCTTGTACTGTGGTGGAGTAACAATATTATATATACTTAGTTCATTTGATTTGACGCATTCTGGCTGCGCCACTGCCTTTGCAAGGCTAAATCCTCCTTCATCCAATTTAACACAGAGCTGGGACTCAAAATCAAAGCCTTCAATTGCGTCGTTCTCGACGTGATTTTTCGGTACATCAACAAACTTTTGCTTGACCTCGATTCTGTCAACGCAAACTCTGCCCATAAATGTACCCAGCGGGTGCTTCTTAACGTTTCCAAGGCCACTTCGAACGGTGGAAGCTTTTTAAATATGGATTGACATATGATTGACACATCAGATCCTGTATCCACCAGGCAAGCGATTTCTGTACCGTTAAAAGAAATTGTTTTCAAACGCTTGGACTCCTTAACGACTTGTACACTTTTCACAACTTTTGGACAGTTTGTTGAAATGTGACCTCTCCCTGCATATTTAAAACATTTGGTTTCTTCTTTGCAATCTTTTCTCATGTTTTCGTTTGATGCATAATTGTAGCAACGAATATTTTTTCCATCGGGTATATATTTCTTACCACCACTGCATTGCTTGTGCGGTTTTTCAGTCGAACACTTGCTCTCATACAACTCATATTTTTCCAACATTGTATGATTTGCATCCGTCTAACGCAAATGTGAATGCACTTTTAATGTCCAGCCCATCAACTATATAGTTTTAAGAAGACTCGGCTTCAACTTGTCCAAGTGCAGCTATTTTCTTCATTGTCAATATGTATTCATGCATGCTCACTTCTTTATTCTTCTGTACAGGGTGTCTTCTGCATTTTGACAATCTGTTTCTCCTTTCTTTGCCAACGAACGCGTGACAGCACCATGTCGCTGTGTCTTTTCCTCATCGTCACTCCTGCTTTCGTTTTCACTTTTTTCGGTTTACATCAACCCTTTGTCGGTACTGTACAAACGTTTCAGATCTTTTTTTTTTTTAATCCCACTGGCTGTCAATTTGAGCATCGCGTATTCGACAGGATTTTCTCCAGCATTCTTGATGCAAGGACGGGAACCTCGTCTGCCAGCCACATTATATGAGGAAAAGACACAAGGTACGGGAAGCACACCGCTAACGCCAGAAGAAAAGGCAAACAAATTGAAGGAGGTGTTCGACATAGCGCGAAACAGCAACTAGCATCGAAAGGCCAGGGCAGGAATTACAACCTGAGACGGAGAGAATGGCGCCCCGTTCTTAACGAATAAGTACTACTGAGAACACACCAGTTATCTAAAGCTAGTGATGGGTTCGCTTTGAAGGTGGCTGCGAAATACGACGGACCCTTCCGCATGAAAAAGATCGTGTTGCCAAACTTAGCACGTCAAGTAAAGCTTGGAGAACGCAAGAGACGGACTGCGAGCATTTCGCAGCTAAAGTCTTTTAACCAAGAAAACCTCGATCACGAAGCATCTAAAATCGCCAAATCGGTTTTATTTCAATCGTAAATTTTTTCCCCCAATTTAAAAAAAAAAATACAGCTAGCGACGAAAGAAGCGAGGAGGAGTCAAATAGACTGCACGTCCTTGTGAAAGACATAAACACCGAGGAGTCGGAAAAGGGCAGCGCAGCAGAAGGCGACGACCCGAGCGCATACCAGCGTTCACGAGACCCACGTCGGGGTGACCCGAAATACTCGCAGAACGAGAGGGACTCGCCTCCCACATATTTGCTGATCATGTACACGCAAGAAGAGACATTAGCATAAATGCTGGACGGCGCAGTCGTTCTCAAGATGACGGAAACCACAACGATCATCATCACGGCTTCAGACGCAAAGGAACCGTCGCCGTATGTAGAAGAGCCATCGAAGAAGGAAGCGTAGAAGAAGACGACCAAGTGGCACCTCAGAGAGCACCAACTTCGAGTACGAGTAACGGAGAAAAGGACAGGGTTGAAACTCGCAACGCCACACGCACACGGAACGAAAGGGAAGATGAATTCGAAGGAGTATACGGATGGGAGGAAGGATTGGAAGCCTAATTGTAAACGGACAACACACCATCATGCAGCCGGAGATCGAACCTCCAAAGGATGCGCCCCGTCATCCGCTGGAACATCCCAGATTCATGGGTGGTGTTGCCAAAAGAAACCATAGTACCAGCAAACGCTATACTCGATATCAAGCGCGAGCTGGAACGACACAGGAGGAACGACCGACACGGATGGTTCCAGGTGGCAACGCACGGCGACTGCTTCGAAGTGACACAACACCAATCAGGCGAAGTAACTATCACGAAACGCGAAAAGCCAAAGGTCGGCGAAACCAGCGTCCAGTCGGTCAGGGAGGAACGGGCAACGGGAACAACCCAACAAGCCCCGGCACAAACCCCACGCTCGTGGAACGTGCTACCAATGGGCGAAGTGTTTTCACCGGTCACGAAAAGAAAAATAGAAAAATGGCTGGAAAGAAAACACAGGACAGGAAAACGCAAGAGGGCAACGGTGGTAGCGGGGGCAACAATCTACAACGTGACCAAGCACCCCGGTCACAGTCTCGACGATGGTTGGGGGGGGGGGGGGGGGGGGGTTGAGGTTGACTGTCCACAGGCCTCCCCCCATATTTACATTATTATAGCATTAACACTTTTACATTTGTAGACTAATAACAAATTTAGATTATAATATAAACAAATCATGGTCTAGAAGACTTCATCATTTACATGTAAACATAAGCTACAATTATAACAGTAGTACGAATAATAATTAACAATAAGAGAATATAAGTAAGAGAGAAAGGGTAAGCTAGCATAAGCTCAGGCCGAGGGCGAGACCGAAGGAGCAGTTTCCCAGTAGAGTAGCAAAAGCGTGGACGTGGAATTTCGGGAAACGGTCCTAAGAGTTAAAACATATATTGAGACATACACTGCACAGGAACGTGCGCAAAACGCACAAGTTAGTTTGCAGAGTATTTTATATAGAGAAAGTAAGTAGAAGTAAAGCTGAATAAAAAATAATTGTAGTAACCCAAATTCCCCTCACATGTTATACATTTTTGCGCAAAACAAACGAAGGCCATGTTACAAATATATGCGCGCTAATATATATATGCACGCGCGGGGTCTTAGACACGCTACGATTTGATTTCGCAGAGGTTGAATATTTAAGAGATCGGCGGAGGCCATAAAACGGAGTCTTCCCTCGCTATTCTCCGATCACTCAATCGGTTTGGTTCCGCGCAAACGGCATTAATTACCCCCTTCTCCCGCATTCCTACTAGTTGGCTTAATGATCCCCGATTCGTAAGGTGCAGAGCCCGTGGAGTCAGCGGACACCGTTCGAATGTACATCATCCCTAATATCGGTATATATCGGTAGTAGGATTTTGTCTCCAAAATAGCTAACGCGTCTGAGATCTGAACCTCGGCTAATAAAACAACTTAACAAATTTTCGGAAAAACTCTGTCAAGCCCAAAAAAGATTGAACGCCTTTTATGTTTTCGGGAAATCCGAATCTTTGTACAGCGTGCGTCTTTTCTTGTCCTGGCTAAATCTTGCCCATTTCAATTTTTTTTAATGGAATTTTTCCCATTTCTTATACCCTTAACCCATAAAATGGGTAAATAAGGGTATAATGATTTTGTGCAAAAGTTTGTAACAGGCAGAAGGAAGCATATCCGACCCCATAAAGTACATATATTCTTGATCAGCATCAACAGCCGAGACGATATAGCCATGTCCGTCTGTCTGTCTGTCTGTCTGTCTGTCTGTCTGTCTGTATGAACGCGTGGATCTCAGAGACTACAAGAGCTAGAGAGGAAATCTGAAAATTTCGTTCAAATCGGTTGAGAAACACCGGAGATATTGAACTTAATCGATTGAAGCTAAGTCAGTGTACCAAAGTCTTACATTAATTTAATTTATTTATTGCAACTGGGTTCAGGGTATCTTCTAGTCGGGTTCTCTCGGCTAGAGCCTTCTTACTTGTTTTTAGTTTGTATTTAGCTGCTTGACGTAAAACAGCTTTGAGTTTCGACATGCATTCCTCGTCCGTGTTTCCGTATATAATGATGCCTTCAATATACGTCTGTAACTCATCCTTCAAAATCAAGTCCTCAAACACGCAACTAACAAAGCGCTTGAAAACAACTTGCGAGTTGCGAAAACCACAAGGTGCTCGATTGAATTCAAATAGCCCTTCCTTGGTTATTAACGCCGTAAACTTGTGGCTCGACTCCTCGATTGGAACGTGGAGGAAGCTATTCTCCAGATCCATGACGCCATGGCGTCTCGCAGCATAAACTTGAATTAGCTCAATTCCTACTCGATAAGCACATCGACGTTATGCTACTTTCCGAAACACACCTTACAAACAAATATAACTTTAACATAAGTGGATACTTATTCTATGGTACAAATCATCCCGATGGTAAAGCACACGGTGGAACTGGTAATTTGATCAGAAGCCGCCTCAAGCACCACTACTATAAAGAATTTGCTGAAAACATTCTACAGGCCACATCTCTCAAAATACATTTGGACAGTGGGAACCAACTTACTCTTGCCGCTGTATACTGCCCTCCGCGTTATACCATACCTGACCAATTTATGGAAGTTTTTAACTCACTAGGAGAATGCTTTATAGCGGCAGGAGACTACAATGCCAAGCACACATACTGGGGATCTCGTCTAGTGAATCCAAAAGGAAAACAGCTCTACAATGCAATTATAAAAGCTAACAACAAGCTCGACCACGTTTCTCCTGGCAGACCAACATACTGGCCGACAGATCCTAAAAAACTACCCGATTTGATTGACTTTGCAGTTACCAAAAACATTTCGCGTAGACTGATAAGTGCAGAGTGCCTTTCGGATGTATCATCCGATCACTCGCCAGTCCTAATAAATCTGCAACGACACCCTGAATTCATAAATCGACCCGGTAAGTTAACTTCACATAAAACTAACTGGCTCAGATACAAAAAATATATAAGCTCACACATTGAGCTTAAGCCACGTCTGGTTGATGTAGCTGACATTGATAGTTTTGTTAACACTCTGGAGACTGTCTGCGTCGCTGCAGCTCGCACCGCTACGCCTCAAATACCAAAATACACAACCAAAGGACAACAAATCTACAAATTGAACAGCTCGTTCTTGAAAAGCGGCGCTTACGACGTGACTGGCAATCGAACAGATCGCCATCGGCAAAGCGAAAACTAAAAGACGCCACACGTAAACTCACCAAAGCGTTAAAAATCGAGGACGAGCGCGCTCAACGCCGTTACATCGAGCAATTATCAACCACCAGTACGAAAAACTCATTGTGAAGAGCTCACCCAACTCTAAGCTCAACAACAGAAACAGTAATGCCTATAAGAAACTTCGCAGGCGGCTGGGCCCGCAGCGATGAAGAAAGAGCTAACACATTTGCTACTCATCTCCAAAAAGTGTTCCAACCTAACCCTGCAACAAATACGTTTGCACCACCAACTGCTTCAAACGGCTCTCAGCTTCAACATGATCCAATCAAGTTTCGCCCGAATGAAATCGTTAGAATCATTAAAGAGCAACTGAACCCAGAAAAATCTCCAGGAGGTGACCAAATAACCCCAAAGATGATTATTGAGCTTCCTTACTGTGCAATCTGCACAATTGCCCAGCTCTTCAATGCTATCACCAAACTTGGCCACTATCCAGACAGATGGAAAAAGTCAATTATCATTATGATACCATAGCCTGGAAAAGATCACACAGTTCCCACGTCGTATAGACCTATTATTACCGTGTCTATCAAATCTTTTTGAAAAATGTTTGCTCTCCCGGATAAATCCATTCCTGAATCTTCATAACATAATCCCGTCACACCAATTTGGCTTTCGTGACAAGCACGGAACAATTGAGCAGTCTAACAGAAAAACAACAGAGATACGAAGCGCGTTCGAAAATAGAGAATACTGCACTGCAATATTTCTGGATGTTTCTCAGGCATTCGACAAAGTTTGGTTGGAAGGTCTAATGCATAAGATCAAAGCAATGCTCCCAAACAACACACATAAGCTGCTTAAGTCGTACCTATACGACAGGAAGTTCGCAGTAAGATGTAACATTGCAATGTCTGACGAACACTGTATCGAAGCTGGTGTTCCACAGAGCAGCGTACTTGAACCAACACTGTACGTGCTTTTCACAGCAGACATACCAATAAGCAGCCGATTGACAACATCTACCTTTGTTGATGATACAGCTATTCTCAGCCGCTCCAGATGCCCAATACAAGCAACAGCGCAACTAGCCCTTCATCTGGTCAACGTGGAAAAATGGTTATCAGATTGGCGAATTAAGGTAAACGAACAAAAATGTAAGCAAGTAACTTTCACCCTTAACAGGCAAGATTGTCCACCGCTCACGTTAAACAACACCACACTTCCAAAAGCAAACGATGTAACGTATCTGGGCGTACACTTAGACAGAAGACTAACATGGTGGCGACACATTGAAGCTAAAAGAACACATCTCAAACTGAAAGCCAATAGCCTCCATTGGCTCATCAATGCTCGCTCTTCCATTAGTTTGGACTACAAGGTCCTGCTTTACAACTCTGTTCTAAAACCAATCTGGACCTATGGTTCCCAGTTATGGGGGAACGCCTGCAACAGCAGCATTGACATTGTCCAGAGAGCCCAGTCAAAAATATTGAGAACCATTACCGGGGCACCGTGGTATGTTCGAAACGAAAACATTCATAAAGACTTAAACATCTCAACAGTCAAGGAGGAATAAGCGGAACAAAAAGTAAAATATCTTAGTAAGCTCTCATCGCACACAAATCATCTCGCGAAAGGTCTCACAAGGCTGCGCAGCCGATCCCGTCTTCGTCGTAACGACTTACCAACCCAGCGATGATTTTTAGGGACAAGAACACAGAATACAGTCAAAAAATAAAATGAACTGTTAGCTAAAATTTATTAATAAGATTTGTACCCTTGCTTTGCCGACTGAAGCTTCTCCAGCACGTCGTCCATGCGTGATACCGGAAAGCAGTTCTGAAGCACCATGCAGTTCAGTTGACGAAAATTAATGCAGATCCTGTCCGCGCCATCTCTTTTCTTAACCACGACAACTCGACTAGCAAAGTTGGATGACGATTTGCATATAATTCCATCCTGCATCCTGACATCAACTTGTTTTCTTATGGACTCGCATTCCACAGCTGAGTGACGGCTTGCTAACTGACGAAATGGTTTCATGCACTCCTCTGGCACAACTTTCAGCAACACTGGTCACTCAGTCTTTTCTTCGGCTGGTTTGTAATCAGCTATCACTGACTCAATTATCGGCTTGTACTGTGGTGGAGTAACAATATTATATATACTTAGTTTATTTGATTTGACGCGTTCTGGCTGTGCCTCTGCCTTTGTAAAGCTTAATCCTCCTTCATACATTTTTACACAGAGCTGGGATTCGAAATCAAAGCCTTCAATTGCGTCGTTCTCGATGTGATTTTTCGGTACATCAACAAACTTTTGCTTGAACTCGATTCCGTCAACGCAAACTCTGCCCATAAATGTACCCAGCGGGTGCTTCTTAACGTTTCCAAGGCCACTTCGAACGGTGGAAGCTTTTTAAATATGGATTGACATATGATTGACACATCAGATCCTGTATCCACCAGGCAAGCGATTTCTGTACCGTTAAAAGAAATTGTTTTCAAACGCTTGGACTCCTTAACGACTTGTACACTTTTCACAACTTTTGGACAGTTTGTTGAAATGTGACCTCTCCCTGCATATTTAAAACATTTGGTTTCTTCTTTGCAATCTTTTCTCATGTTTTCGTTTGATGCATAATTGTAGCAACGAATATTTTTTCCATCGGGTATATATTTCTTACCACCACTGCATTGCTTGTGCGGTTTTTCAGTCGAACACTTGCTCTCATACAACTCATATTTTTCCAACATTGTATGATTTGCATCCGTCTAACGCAAATGTGAATGCACTTTTAATGTCCAGCCCATCAACTATATAGTTTTTAGAAGACTCGGCTTCAACTTGTCCAAGTGCAGCTATTTTCTTCATTGTCAATATGTATTCATGCATGCTCACTTCTTTATTCTTCTGTACAGGGTGTCTTCTGCATTTTGACAATCTGTTTCTCCTTTCTTTGCCAACGAACGCGTGACAGCACCATGTCGCTGTGTCTTTTCCTCATTGTCACTCCTGCTTTCGTATTCACTTTTTTAGGTTTGCATCAACCCTTTGCCGGTACTGTACAAACGTTTCACATCTTTTTTTTTTTTTAATCCCACTGGCTGTCAATTTGAGCATCGCGTATTCGACAGGATTTTCTCCAGCATTCTTGATGCAAGGACGGGAACCTCGTCTGCCAGCCACATTATATGAGGAAAAGACACCAGGTACGGGAAGCACACCGCTAACGCTAGAAGAAAAGGCAAACAAATTGAAGGAAGTGTTCGACATAGCGCGAAACAGCAACTAGCATCGAAAGGCCAGGGCAGGAATTACAACCTGAGACGGAGAGAATGGCGCCCCGTTCTTAACGAATAAGTACTACTGAGAACACACCAGTTATCTAAAGCTAGTGATGGGTTCGCTGCAAAGTTGGCTACAAAATACGATTCGGCCTTGGACGGGATTAGAACCCAAGATCGGTGAGTCCGGGAGCGAAGACCCGCGCCTTAGACCGCTCGGCCAACGAACGAACTTGAGGTAGTGGGATATACTGAAAGTAATAAGCCACTTGCTTTTAGTCCAAAGGAGAGTTACATACAAACATACATACATACGTGTTAAAAACAAAGTAGCGCATAGTTAATTTTGGCTATGCCATGACTATGATACCCTTCAGACAGCCAAATCAATACTCCCCCCTCTTTTGTTTCTGTGCAGTTGTTGGTTATTTTATTTTCCCTTATATTTTTACTCTTGAGCGTCATTTTTTTGTTCGTTTTCGACAAAAACAACATATTGAAATGGAGGTACTTGAGAGTGCACGACAGAGACAACAATTGAAAGTACGATATGGTAAATTTGTATGGTGGCTATATCGTAGAATGCTCCGATCGAAATGAAATTTCATAGTGAACAAACCCGACATGATTTAAGCAATCTGTGAAAGTTTCATCAAGATCGGTTCAGCAGTTTGGCCGGAAATCGTGTTGATATGGTGAATTTGTATGGTGGCTATGTCGTAGAATGCTCCGATCGGGATGAAATTTCATAGTGAACATAACCGACATGATCTAAGCAATCTGTGAAAGTTTCATCAAGATCAGTTTAGCAGTTTAGCCGGAAATCGTGGTGAAACAGGCAGACGGAAAGACGGACTGAAATCAATTCCTGAGCTCGTCCTGATCATATATATAGTTTATGGGGTTTCCCATCATTCCTTTAAGGCGTTACAGATTCATGACAAACTCAATATACCCTGTATCACATGTAAAGGGTATAAATAGCAAAAAATATATTGGTTTAAATAAGGCATTTTTTCATCAATGAATGTATTTAAATTAATATCCTCATCACATGATTCATTTGAATCATAGGATTCATTTGTTCCAATAAGATTCAGCCACTAATTTGGCACAGAATAGTTGTAGCAGCACTGCCCAATGTGACGAAGTCCAAATCTGTAAGAAGAAGACTATTTAAATATATAAAATACTTACCTTATATTCAAAATGGCATTTAGAGTTACAATCTGCATTTTATTCCGCAGTTTAGTCTTTAAGATGTTGACTTGACTGAAAACGCGTTCAACTTTTGCGTACCATGGTAACGATAAACGCATTATTGCAAAATTCGCTAGTTCCAGAAAGGGGCTGTTTCCTCCAGAATCTTTGTATGCAAATACTTCTGACTAGAATTTTGCATTATTTTCAATATATAAGGGAGAAGCCCCAATCTCGGACACTGTACAGAAGTCGGACACCCCCCTTTATTTTGCGAGTTTTGATGCTAGCGCGGTCTAATTACTGTGACAGATAGCTTTCAGTGCCGGCTTTCTTTTGACATGGTCTACAGGTGTTAATACCTAGTTTTGGCTAATTCAGAGACAAAAATTAAAATACCGATATTCCGACCTAAACTTTTTAAAATTTCAACGCTTATGTAATTGAATTATTCCCTGATTCAGCAAAGGTTAATACATTTTTTCTTATTCGTTTCATCATGCTCTTTCATATTCTGCAATCAAACATTTTTTTTTTTCAATATTTTGGGTTTTACATTCAAAAATGTTAAAACCGTGCTTTCTTCTAATCTGGACACTGTTGATGTTTCACAATTGAACACGATTCATTGTAATCGATATTTTCATTCAATTGTATCGATGATCGTGTCATCTTCTTATAAATGTATCAATATGAGCGCGCAACAAGAAATGGAAATTGAAATTTTATGGTTTAAATAAAAAAACTAAATAAAGAAACTTTAAGTTGAATTTCATAGTTAATTGAATAAATAATTTCATAATAAATGGTTTTGATGAAAAAAAACCCAAAAAAAAGAATAATTAGTTTGTTTACATATTTCGCGCCATATTAAAAAGGTATGTGAGCAATGATGAGCATGCGATGTATAGATCGATACATCAATCGATATATCGGTGCATTAATTGCGATACTGCTCATTACGAGTAATAATAATTAATAAAATAATAAATTCGTTTGATTTTCATTGTTTAATTGCATAAAAAACAAAATCTTAAATAAAAACAATGATTAGGCATTTTATTTTATTTTATTGGTTGCATTTTCACAAGATAAAAGGGGGTGTCCAACTTCGGGGCACTTTTTTGAAAATCGTGATTTTGAGTTTTTTCATTAAATGTGAAATATATCATTAAACATGAATGAAATGTGTATAATGCCTTATACTAATCGATGCGCAATTGAACAAGCCTTTTAACGATACTAACAGATAAGCTGTACGTTGATTTTGGACAGTCTTATGTCACAAAAACCAAAGGGGTGTCCAACATTAGGACTTCTCCCTTATCCAATTCACAAGGTGAATAGAATTGTATTGCTTGATAATAATTTCAACTGTTGATTCCATCAAATTGAAATTATTCAATATATCAACAATATCCGATTTGACTAGACGTAGAACATTTTCTACAGAAAAAACAGCGATTTTTTTCAGAACTGCAACATTTTCTGGCAATCTGAAAATAATATATTTTGCTGTTAAACATTTTGAACAATAATTTTGTAACCATTTTCCATTTACCTTCGCTTTAACTGTTTTATTAGTTCCGTAATGAAGTTTGTGCAGGTTTTGCGAATTTCTGCTTCTTCGAATTGACTTATATTTTCCTTAATTATATTAAGTCTACTTCAAAAGCGAAACCTAAATACAAATCATGTTTGACATGATTTTCGAAATCAGCCTCGAAAATTTCAATGTCATTATCAGGACTGATAACTTTTGACTTTAGAGTATTGATTAAGAAAATCAAGTCTTTTAAAAGTTTGCTAGTATTCGTGTTATTTCCATGAAAGCATTTGTTAACCCTTTGCATGTCTTTTAAAATGGGTTTCAGAAATACTATATATAAGTGATTTATATTCCTGCTATACATCTCATATAAAATTTTGCCCTTTTGACATTTCTCCGAATTGGCTGCAATTTGGAAATGAAGCTTAAGCTCCATCCATTGCTCCAATATTCTGCATATTGCGCCCTCAATGGATAGCCATCGGGTATCGCACACTCTGAGCCTTAATTTAAAAACAAACATCGAAATAAATGACTGTGTTTTTTCAAAGGATTTGTTATAAACAAAACACAGAGAAACAAACCAACAATACAACAAGACGCACATAAGTTCACACATAAAATGTAAAAAAACAAGACTTGGGTTAGAGAGCTTATGTGGAAACAAACAAAGTTATATAAAAATTATAAAATGCATACCTTGTCATCGTTAATAACGGTGTAAATTTTCCTATAGTCCGTTTGACGTTTAGAGCCTTTCGAAAACCAATTGTATGTTTCATATATAAGAAACTTTAAGTCCCCAGGAAGTATTGCTTTGCAGGCACTATTAACTGCTAGTTGAATAGAATGGCACGCACACTTGATTAATACCAGGTTAGGAACATCCTTTTTGAACTCGGTAAACACACTGTTATTTGACCGAACCATAACGCTCGCACTATCGGTGCCCATGCCAATCAAGTTTTTTATCTCCAGGTTTAGATCAGTGATCCGTTTTCGAAGCTCATTTGCAATAGTTAAAGCATCCGCAGATTCAAGAGATATAAGGCACAAAATGTTGACACTATTTCTGCACGGATAGCACTAAAAAAGTTTATCGCTACACCTGAAAAGCCACATGCTCATTTAATTAACTTTCAAAAATAAATAAATAAAGCAACTACTTACCAAGAATTTTTGTAATACTTATATCCGTCGATTCGTCTATTAAAAGAATATATTTCGCGGACCCTTTATATTCTTTCAATTGTTCTTGAAAGTGAGGCGATTAGACATTTTTAATTATATTTACGCATTTTGTCCTATGCAGCTTAACTTGGCGAACGTTGAAGGCCTTTGAGCATAAATTGGCAAGGTGGTCCACAGTGGCTTTCGAAATCACTCGCCACACAGTAGTTTTAATTGCACGAACCCCAGCTTTTGCTCTTATTTTTTCAATAGAGTCATGCGAATTGGAAGCCTCTGCGCAATATAGATCGCTTATCTGCATTGGAAAGTACACTATTTACGCGACCTTTCATATTTTTCCCATAATTTGGGCTGCTCTGAATAAAATTATATATCATTTTTCTACTTCTTCCAATTTTTTTTTTTTTGCTATTTCAGCCACTGAGAGGTCACATTCTCGATAACTTTTTATTTTTATTTGTTCGTCGTTTGTTAAGGCTTTACCACGACCCATTATTACGGAATATTATTAGAATATATTTTAAATATTCAAAATATTCTTTTCCTTTAACTTCCCGGTGATATGCACGACGTGAATAAAACTTTAACGCCATTGTGCTATTCATGTGAAACAAAAAATTCAAAAGAAATTGAAGCAAACGAGAATGAAATGGGCAGAAAAATGTAACGGTAAACTTTCAGAGCGTCAATTTTGACGCAGAGCATGTGGATACGAAGACGAACAAAATAGTACAACAAAAAGTTCAGTTTTGTCAATGAATTTTGATAATTAAGCATATAAAAACAAAAAATTGGTGTGTGATATTCAAGTGAAACGGAGTTTCGTAGAACTGCTGTTGAGAATACTGTTAGAGTTAAGTTACATAGACACGTCAGAGTTAATAGTACTATTAGTGCTAAGTCATGTAGACACGTCAGCGTTATGAATACAGTTAGTGTTAAGTAACGTTTTAATAAATGAAAAAGGAGACAACGAGAGTATGCATCATGAAGTGGTAGATACACAAAGGCAAGGTCCGAGAGAGATAGCTATACGGACTGTGTGTGGCGCGGATGTTCTAGAAGAAAGTCAGTGTGTCACTACGCTTTTGAATAGAAGAAAGTACAAGCAATATTAGAAACATGGAAAATACCAATATTCCCTCGGCTCCTACATCAGAAGTGGGATCGCCACAACTACAGCATCCTGGAAATATATTGCAAGTGTTGGAACAGCAGAATATGAAGTTTTTGGAACTGCTGAAGGCAATTAAGACGCCAGCAGCAACAACAACTGCAAAAAATAATTTTGTAACGCTGCCTACGTTCAACCCCGATGTCGCTGATGCCGACGCCGCAGCTTTGTGCAAAACTGCGAGCATGATTTTGGCAGAGCATCAATTGGAGACCAGTGCATTGGTGATGACGCTTAGCAAATCGTTAATTGGAAGCGCATCACAATGGCTGTCACAAATCAGTTTTGGTGGAATGACGTGGCCTCAGTTTCAAGAACTGTTCGTGCAACGATACGACGGCATAGAGACGCCAGCCGCCAATTTGTTTAATGTATTAAACGGTCGGCCGAGTGCAAACGAGTGCTTGTCGGTGTATTGTAGCCGCATAGTGACGTCATTGATGACGAAATGGAGCACTATGACAACTGAGTAGATGGCAGTATCGCTTGTGATGGCACATGCATCGCAAATCGACACTAGGCTTCAAAACTTGCTGTACACTCAAGCGATTAAGACGCGCAGTGAATTGCAACAACAACTTAAAGCATTCACAATTGGCAAGCGTGTTGAAGGCCCTAGTTCCGATCATGGTCCGGAACCAAAAAAAACAGAAGATGCAACCTCCAATCAAGTGACATCATTGTAATGGGTTGGGACACAAAATACGTGATTACCGCAAAAGGATTGCAGAAGAAAAGAGCGGACTAACACCAAAGCCAACATATAACAGGACCGCGCCTGGGCGAGACCGATTAGGTGTGAGGCGTTACAGGTGCGGCAATGTAGGACACATTGCTACCAATTGCACCAAGGGTACAGTTCCAGCAAGTGGTAACACCGAGAAGCGAGTCGACGTGTGTACGGTATCGAAGCCACTGGGAGTTCTGCATCAAAATGGTGAGCCGTATTCCAATTTTTCTTCGACTCCGGTGCGGAATGCTCAATAATTAAGGAGAAATTGAGTAACAAGATTGCCGGCAAAGAGGCATAGGAGAAAATGTTGTCAAAAGCACTTTGCAAATTTTGGCCAAATTTAAAATATCTGAATTTCATTTGGAAATAATATTTCACGTTGTAAATGATGACTGCCTTAAGCACGATTTAATGATTGGCCGTGAAATATTGCAACTTGATTTTGGCATAACTATCGATTCAGAAAAGTTAAACTTGTTTAAAACCAAAATAGTTAATGTTATTCATAATGAGACTACAACTGTCATTATGTTAAAATCCATTAATGATAATGTAGAGTTAAGTGAGCACGATAAGCAATCATTAATAACCATACTAGAACAGTACTCTGATGACTTCATAAAGGAAATACCGATTGATAGATAGCAATAAGACTGTTCAACGACGCCCTTACAGACTCAGTGAGGATGAAAAGCAGGTCGTAAGCGTAAAGATACAGAAGATGCTAGATGCTAAAGTAATACGTTCAAGTAGCTCGCCATTTGCCAGTCCAATGCTCTTAGTAAAAAAGAAAGACGGTAGCGATAGGTTATGCATTGACTATAGGGAACTTAATGCTAACACGGTGTCAGACAAATATCCCTTGCCACTAATTTCAGACCAGATTAATAGACTGCAAGATGGAAAATATATTTCAAGCTTAGATATGGCCAGTGGTTTCTACCAGGTACATATACAAACCGAATCGATTGAAAGAACTGCATTTGTGACACCGGATGGGCAATATGAATTCCTTGCAATGCCTTTTGGGCTGAAAAATGCCAGCTCAGTTTTTCAGCGAGCAATAATTCAGGCGTTAGGTGAACTAGCCTATTCCTATGCGATAGTTTATATAGATGACGAAGCCCTTGAAAGGTTGAGTGTTGTGCTTAATGTTTTATCAAGTGCTGGATTTTCTGTTAATGTAAAAAAATGTGCCTTTCTTCAAACAGGAATTGAATATCTTGGTTATTTTGTTAAAAATGGAGAAATAAAACCAAACGCTAGAAAGATAGCAGCCCTGTCAGCACTATCGAAGCCAAGCTCAGTAACACAACTTAGGCAGTTCATAGGACTTGCATCCTACTTTCGACAATTTGTGCCACGCTTCTCTGAGCAAATGAAGCCATTCTAAAAACTGACTGCTAAAAATAGTGGTTTCGTTTGGAAGGAAGAGCATGAGCAGTTACGTAAAAAAATTATTTTGGCATTGACTAGTGACCCAATATTAATCATCTTTGACTCAGAACTTCCCATTGAACTCCATACAGACGCAAGTGCCGTTGGCTATGGTGCAATGCTGGTGCATAGAGTTGATGGCAAGTGCAGGGTGGTGGAATATTACAGTAACTGTACCACGGCAGCGGAGTCTAAATACCACTCTTACGAGTTGGAGACTCTAGCGGTGTACAATGCTGTTAAGCATTTTCGCCATTACCTGCATGGTCGGAAATTTGTTGTGCACACAGATTGTAGCTCATTAAAAGCGAGCCGCACAAAAATCGAGTTAACGCCGAGGGTCCACCGTTGGTGGGCATTCCTGCAATCATTCGATTTCAACGTGGAGTATCGTAAGGGTATTCAAATGGCACATGTTGACTTCTTGTCCCGTATTCCAATCTCAAATAAATCCAGTTACACAAATAGTACGGTTGAGGTGCGTGTTGATTTAGCTGAAATTACGGACAATTAGCTAATTGCTGAGCAACAGCGTAATAAAGACACCAGTGGTATTTTGGCACAGCTAAACGCAGGTGATATGCAGGAAGATATAGCGAAAAAATATGAGATTAGGAGTGGATTATTATCTAGCGAAATTCAGAGAAACGGTAAAACATGCTGTTTACCAGTCATTCCTCGCGCCTTTAGATGGTCCGTGATCAACAATGTCCATGAAAGCATAATGCATCTTGGCTGGCAGAAAACATTAGACAAAGTTTACGAGCAATAGTGGTTTGAAAATATGTCAAAGTACACCCGAAAATTTTTAGAAAATTGTATGACTTGTAAGATCTCTTAGCCTTCATCAGGCAAAGTGCAAATGGAAATGCTTCCCATTCCAAAAATTAAAATTCCGTGGCATACTATTCACATAGACATTAGCGGCAAGCTAAGTGGCAAGAATGGCATGAAGGAGTACGTTATCGTACAAATTGACGGATTCACTAAATTTACCTATCTGTATCATACGCTAAACTTAGACGCAGAAAATTGTATCAAAGCAGTTAGATCAGGCATTGCGCTGTTTGGCGTACCCAATCGCATAATAGCAGATCAAGGTAGAAGTTTTGCATGTGGTAAATTCTGTGAGTTTTGTTTGACAAATAAAATATAGCTACACCTTATAGCCACAGGAGCCAGTCGGGCGAACGGGCAAGCAGAACGAGTCATGAGTACTATGAAGAGTATGTTGACAGCTGTAGAGACAAGCGAGAGATCATGGCAGGATGCATTAGAAGACGTGCAGCTAGCCTTGAACTGCACAAATAATCATGTGACTAAGTTTAGTCCATTAGAGTTATTGATTGGAAAAGTGGCTAGACCACTAGGCATGGTATGCGTAAACAAAGAGAGTGACGTTGATCTTGACGATGTAAGAACACGAGCCAAAGAGAATATTGACAAGAATGCAATGTATGAGAAGAACAGAGTTGATTTAGGTAAAGCAAAAATTGTTAAGCACAACGTTGGCGATCATGTCTTGCTGAAATGCGAAGAGCGACACCAGACAAAGATGGATCCGAAGTTCAAAGGGCCATTCGTGGTAATTGAGCTGTTGGAAGGTGACAGATACCTGTTGAAATCCATGACTAGCAAAAGAACATACAAGTATGCACATGAGAGTTTGCGAAGGATGCCAGATGAATGTGTTTCATCTGAGATGATTGAAGAGGATGATTGCGGTGAAAAAGACGTAGATCATCAGTCGAGGATGATTAGGGTGAAAAAGACGTAGGTCATCGGTTAATCTCTGTCACCGAGTGTGAAGGAAACATCTTACATGGGGGCTGGTCCAAGCAGCAATGTTCATGTCGGTGCCGAATTAAATTGTTTGTGGCAATGTTCATGTCGGTGCAGAATGAAATTGTTTGTGGCGGATGGTTGATCAAGTAGTGGATCAAGGTACTACAGGTGCACAGCGTCGCAGAGTGGCGGCAAGAGCCCGAGAACCATGTACAGATAAAATTAATAGCCAAATTGGCGAGTTTCGGTGGAAACTAACATTTGAAGAATTGCAAAATGTGATAAGGCTAAGTTGTATGTTCTGAGCGAAGCATGATGAATTGTCAAGCAAAATGTGATGCCAAGCCTGATGTTTACGTAACGTCATGCACACGAGGACGTGTGAATGTCAGGAAGGCCGTGTCGTAGAACTGCTGTTGAGAATACTGTTAGAGTTAAGTTACATAGACACGTCAGAGTTAATAGTACTATTAGTGCTAAGTCATGTAGACACGTCAGCGTTATGAATACAGTTAGTGTTAAGTAACGTTTTAATAAATGAAAAAGGAGACAACGAGAGTATGCATCATGAAGTAGTAGATACACAAAGGCGAGGTCCGAGAGAGATAGCTATACGGACTGAGTGTGGCGCGGATGTTCTAGAAGAAAGTCAGTGTGAACGAGGTGATAGACGAGAACGCACGCGACTCACTACGCTTTTGAATAGAAGAAAGTACAAGCAATATAAGAAACATGGAAAATAACAATATTCCCTCGGCTCCTACATATATATATATATATATATATATATTATAAATAATCCAAATACCGGAGGAAGTATAAACAATAACAATGGACGACATTAAAGATACTGGAACAGAGGACTGCGGCAACCCAGGAGTTGGCACCCGTTGGGTGTTCTATTGCCGAAAAGAGGAATTGGAAGAACAAGAACTCGGCCTAGATAGATTCGGAAAGGTAGAAGAGCTAAGGAATCATAGTCCGTTAACGTGGAACTTGCTGGGGGATTGGGAGCGTAAATCCGCAAAAAGTCCGGAATCGGCCGTCCCACCCACCCGAAGAGGCGCAGTCACAACAGAGATCGGAATCCGATTGTCTGACTTTATTGGGGCCGCCCGGAGAATTTCTACCGCAACCCAGCCCCAGGGAATATAGGCCGGCCAGCGACGAGAAGTTCAGTAAGGAACCACCCCCTGGAATACGGATAGTGCCGCCTGTCAACCCACCTGGGATTGATACCCAGGCGGAGCAGGTAAGCCATAGACCAGGGATGAGCGCCGATAACGCGTTCGTCAACCATATTCGATATTACGTGTCAGTTCCTGAGCAGGTTAGGAAATGGGGAATGCAATTCGATGGGTATGCTGATCCACGCGTGTTTATAGAAGCACTGGAGGAGCGTGCGAGGACGTACGAGATAGAGTTTGATCGCATCCCCAGAGCAATGAGCGAAGCATTCACCGGCTTGGCAGCGAACTGGTTTTCGTCGAGCGACCTGAGGGACGCGACGTGGGGAGCGTTTAGGATAAACTTTTTAGATTTCTTCCTGCCTCCCCAGTATTTTGACAAACTAGAAGACGATATAAGGGCCCTTTTGGCAACTTGTAGGGCTAGGGTATAAAGGGTATCTGGTAAGCCTATAAAGATTAATGCGGCATGCCGATTATTTATTTTTATTTTTATTTAAATTATTTTATTTATTTATAGTCAGCTAAGAGCAGCTGACATTCAAAAGAAATCAAAATTAATTTAAATTAAAAAATAGTTAGAGTAATTAAATTAAGTAAAATATAGAATAATATATAAACCTGAAAATATAATTAAAAATTAACGTTAAAGCTGTGAGAAATTCAATAAAAAATGGAGTAGTCCAACATATGTTGCGAGGATTGGGAAAAACCCAGAAAAACCCAATCAGACTAGCATTAGATTAGTAATTAGTGGTTGCGATTAGATAAAGCAAACAGGATCGATCTTTTTAGTACTGGAGTTGAGGCCTCTAAGGAGACAAGAGAATAAAGTTTGTTATAGTCAGAACATATAACACGAAATGGTTCATGAATTAAATAGTTGCTGAAGCAACGATCAAGGCTAAGGGGTAAAAATTTACGTGAAGATCTAATTGAGACATTAAATTTAATTCGACTCAAAAGAACTGATGAAACGATTTCATAATTAAGTAGGTTGGTACTAGATAATACTCCATGCATATTTCTACGGTTTAACAGGGAGGGAAGATTTATTAAAAGGTGTCTACTAGAATACTGGGGGTAAGTCAACTCCAGGAACCCAGTTAAAACTTCTTAGGGCAAATAGAAGAAATTTCTTCTGCACAGATTCAATTCTATCCTGGTGAATCGAGTATTGTGGAGACCACACACAAGATCCATACTCCAGGATGGGACGAACTAGGGATGTATACAGCGTTTTAGTGCTGTAAGGATCATTAAACTCTTTCGACCACCGCTTGATGAAGCCAAGGACATTAATGGCCTTATTGACCATGGACAAAATATGAGCGTCAAACTTTAATTTAGGATCAAGAATAATGCCTGAATCTTTAATTTTAAACACGCGGTCTAGTGGTGATGCATCAAGCAAGTAGTGAACAGTATGAGGGGTACTTCTACAAAAAGACATGACTTTACATTTTGAACAATTTAAATTGAGTAAGTTAAAACGACACCAGGCCGACAATGCACCCAAATCCGACTGTAGTAAATTACACAGGGAAGCGTCATTATATGTGAAACAAAGCTTCACTTCATCAGCAAACATATATACTTAGGAGTTAGTAATAACAGCTGGAAGATCGTTAATAAACAGATTAAATAGCAAAGGTCCAAGGTGACTACCCTGGGGTACACCAGAGGTAACAATAATAGGTTTAGATACAGACGATTTAAAAACTACTTTTTGTGTTCGGCCACACAAGTACTCCGAAAGCCACAATAAAAGTTTTGATGGAAATCCAATAATATTTAATTTTTTAAGCAACAGAGAATGACTAACAGAATCAAATGCCTTACTAAAATCGGTGTAAACAACGTCAGTTTGCATTTTTTCCTGGAACCCTTTGATAACAAGCGAAGTGAATTCAAGAAGGTTGGTTGTAGTAGATCTACGCCTTACAAAACCATGTTGATAAGGCGATATAATTGAATTACATCCGTGTTGCAGTTGAGAACATATAATTTGTTCAAAGACTTTAAGAATGGCGGACAACTTTGATATGCCCCTATAATTTTAAACGTTAGACTTAGAAGAATTTTTATGGATTGGAATGATAAAAGATTCCTTCCATATAGCAGGAAACACTGTTGAGTCAACCGACAAGTTAAATATTTTAAGTAAGGGCTTACAAAGTGAATCAGCACAGTATCTAAGTATACAACCTGGCACTCCATCAGGACCTGGCCGATAGCCTGGTTTGATAGAGTTAAGGTCACTTAGAAGCGTACACTCAGTTATAACTGGGATATCTATGCAATTTCACGATTGAACTTGAAAAGGATAGGAATTACTACTACTATACATACTCGATGAGTATACTGATTGAAAATACTCAGCATATAGATCGTCTACTGCCTGATCAGAACTTGCTTTTGTATCATTAAGGTATACTGAGGACGGCAAGCAAGAAGACTTACGTTAAGAGTTAACAAATTTATAAAACTGAAAAGTTTAGTCTACAACGATTTAGATAATTACTATAGCAAGATGTGTTAACGGAAATAAAACTAGATTTTGCTACTAAATAAGAAGATAAATCTAGAGTAGTTCCCGATTTTTTAAATTTTTTATATGATCTTGTCATTGCGTTTTTCAATTTCGATAGTTCTCTCGTAAACCAAGGTGGTTTATTATCACTTGAAGAACAAGTGAGGGGAACACAAATATCCAAAAGCGAATTCAAGGTCCTATAAAATATGGCTATGGCAGTTTCTATATCACTACAAGAATAAAGGCGCGAACAATTAGTATGCTGAAGAAGATAATTTAATTTAGTAAAGTTAGTTTTACGAAAGCAACGGGTTTCTAAAGTATTTTTTTAGATACTGCACTAGGGTTAAAAATTTCGATGGATAGTTCTAAGGTTGGGTGGTAAGTATCTTCCGGAAGCACTAGAGGGGGTATTCTACTAGTATTACAGCAAACGGAGTCCGAAAAATATATTAAGTCTAACATTCTACCACTATAGTCCTGAAAAAGAGCTGAATAGGGTGTACGAGAAGCTCGCATGGGAGTACCGCTTGTTTATTCGTAGGAGAGATTTTAAGAATCTAGCACAATTGATGCAGATACCCGCGGAGTTTTAAAATAAACCGGGTGAGGGTCACAGGGAAGCAGCACACAGACAGCCGACGAGTTTTAGACATCTGGGCGGAGTAGGAGGCGTAAATGATGCCGCAAGGCAAGCGAATCCTTTTTGGACCCCGCCAACCCTAGTACCGTTAATGAAGAGCGAGCCGGGTAATCATCCTGCCGCTGAGCGTGAAGAAATCTCGAAAAATATGTTGGGCATGAACAGGTAAGGTCAGCAGAAGTGAGTCGCCTGTGTTATACCTGCTCACAAGGGGGACTTTTCGCTAGGGAATGCGCGAACCCGAAAGTGTTGTTCTGTAGAAATTTTGTAACGAGGCGTGAGTGGGGCGTGTTGTTGAAGAAAAGCGGGATATGGACAGCCGCGTCATCCGGAACGGGATCGGATGAACGCCGGCGCGAACCAGTCCCAGAACTGAAATACCCTTTCAGCGTCGAAAAGAATCGCATTGTCGCCGCGCTGAGGATAGGCGACCGGATGGCGAGGGCAACGGTCATACCGGAGCCACGAGGAGTTTCATGAGTGAGAAGTTTTTTTTAGAGAAATTGAGACGAAGGGGGACCGCGAACACACACGTAGCTGATGGTTCGAAGGTAGACGTAGAAAAGTTATGGCGGACAAAGGTGGGGCTAATCAGCAGAGAAGAACCGATTGACATGCTCATAATGCCATCCATGTTAGACGATCGAATTCTGGGAATGGGCTTTCTATGCAAGATGGGTACGACCATGAAGTGCGGTGAGGCGAAATTAATCATCCGCATTTACTTTAAAGACGGATGCCAGTGATTACGGCCTAAGAAAAGTGTTGACGCAGACCATCGACCAACAAGAACGGGTCATAGTCTACGCAAGTCGGAAGCAATCCAAGGCGGAGGAAAACTATTCACCAACCGATAAGAAGTGCTTGGCGATAGTTTGGTCAATCCGAAAGCTGAATTGCTATCTGGAAGGATACCGTGTGGATGTGGTTACAGATCATATGACGTTAAAGTGGTTGGATTCCATAGAGAGCCCGTCGAAAAGAATCCCACGCTGGGCGTTGGAGCTTCAGCAATACCAGCTCGACGTTCAATACAGGAAGGGAAAGCTCAACGTAGTGGCACAGGAGACGAGTTTTACAGGAATTCCACGATGCACCGACGGCATGGCACCAAGGGATCCGCAAGACGATCATGAGGCTACCGAAGCGTTACTACTGGCCAGGTATGTTTCGAGATGCAGCCAGGTACGTCAAATGTTGTGAAACATGTCTGAAATTCAAGACGGATGAGAGGAAACCAGCCGTATACATGCTAACCCGCCAAGCGGCAGAACCAGTGGCCATTATGTGCGCAGATTTTTTAGGCCCCCTGCCGCGATCAAAGTATGCCGGCTCGGTGTACCCAAAAGGTTCGTCTGCGACAACGCAGTGCAGTTCAAAAGTCGGAACTTCAAAGAATTTTTGAATTCGCTGGGTGTGGAGATTGAACACACCGCCCCATACTGCCTACAGGAAAACCCAACTGAGAGGACCAACAGGACAGTGAAGACGATGATTGGCCAATACATTTCTGGAAATCAAAGTTCGTGGATCCCGAAATCTCGCGGGCTGTCAACTCGAGCATCGTGGATTCGACAGGACTTTCCCCAGCATTCTTGATGCAAGAAAAGGAACCTCGTCTGCCAGCGACATTATATGAGGAGAAGACACCAGGCACGGGATGCACACCGCTAATGCCAGAAGAAAAGGCAAACAGGTTGAAGGAGGTGTCCGCCCTAGCGCGAAACAGCAACGAGCTTCGAAAGGCCAGGTTAAGAATTACAACCTGAGACGGAGAGAATAGCGCCCCGTTCTTAACGAATAAGTACTACTGAGAACACACCAGTTATCTAAAGCTAGTGATAGGTTCGCTGCGAAGTTGGCCTCAAAATGCGATGGACCCTTCCGCGTGAAAAAGTTCGTGATGCCAAACTTATTACGTCTGGTAAAACTTGTAGAACGCAAGAGACGAACTGCCAACATTTCGCAGCTAAAGCCTTTCCACAAAGAAAACGACGATCACGATGCAAGCCAACAACAAGAGGACGAACTAGACGAAAACCACTCGGCTACGTAAAATGCATCTAAAATCGCCAAATCGGTTTTATTTTAATCGTAAAATTTTTTCCCCAATTTGAAAAAAAAAAACCCAACACAAACAACCAATCTAACTCTAACATACAAAAAGTTCACTAACATTTCAGATAGAGATGGATGACGTCATACTGATTAGTAGCGGCGAGGATTCAGACACTAAGGGCGACGAAGAGTCGGTTACGACGGTCAAATGAGCCGACGAAACGGGTGCCTACGGACAACGAAGGAAACGTCAACCGATGGACAGCACGTCCTTGTGGAAGACATAAACGACGAGGAGTCGGAAAAGGGCAGCGCAGCCAAAGACGACAACCCGATCACAAACCAGCGTTCTCGAGACCCACGTCGGGGTCACCCGAAATATTCGCAGAGCGAGAGGGAAGACTCGCCTCCCACATTTTGCACATCACATTAGCATACAGGCTGAACGGTGCAGTCGTTCTCAAGATGACGAAAACCACAACGATCATCATCACGGCACCAGAAGCAAAGGCACCGTCGCCGTATGTAGAAGAGCCATCGAAGACGGAAGCGTAGAAGAAGACGACCAAGTGGCACCTCAGAGAGCACCAACCCCGAATACGAGCAACGGAGAAAAGGACAGGGTTGAAACTCGCAACGCCAAACGCACACGGAACGAAAGGGAAGATGAATTCGGAGGAGTTACGGATGGGAGGAAGGATTGGAAGCCCAATTGTAAACGGACAACACACTATCATGCAGCCGGAGACCGAACCCCCAAAGGATGCGCCCCGTCATCCGCTGGAACATCCCAGATTCATGGGTGGTGTTGCCAAAAGAAACCATATTAACAGCAAACGCCATACCGGATATCAAGCGCGAGCTGGAACGACACAGGAGGAACGACCGACGCGGATGGTTCCAGGTGGCACGGCGACTGCTTCGAAGTGACCCAACACCAATCCAAAGTACCAAAGTAACTATCACGAAGCGCGAAAAGCCACAGGTCGGCGAAATCAGCATCCAGTCGGTCAGGGAGGAACGGGCAACGGGAACAACCAAACAAACCCCGGCACAAAAATAGATAAATGGCTGGAAAGAAAACCAAGAACAGGAAGAAGCGAGAGGGCAACGGTGGTAGCGGGGGCAACCGTCTACAACGTGACCAAGCACCCCGGTCAAAGTCTCTTAGAGAGGGGGGGGGGGAGGTAGGCTGTCCACAGGCCTCCCCCCACATTTACATTATTATAGCATTAACAACACTATAATATAAACAAATCATGGTCTAGAAGACTTTGTCATTTACATATAAACATAAGCTACAATTACAATACTAGAACGAAACATAATTAACTATAAGACGATAAGTAAGAGAGAAAGGGTATGCTTGCATAAGAGAACAAAGGCAAGCTAGCATAAGAGAACAAGGGCAAGCTAGCATAAGAGAGCATAAAGGCCGAACAGCCGCATTCTCACGACCCACAGTCTCAAATGTCCGATCCACAAGGGTAAGCTCAGGCCGAGGTCGAGACCGGCGGAGCAGTTGCCCAGTAGAGTAGCAAAAGCGCGGACTTGGAATTTCGGGAAACGGTCCTTAGAGTTAAAACATGTATTGTCACATACATTGCACAGGAACGTGCGCAAAACGCAAAAGTAAGTTTGTAGAGTAGAGAATATAGAGAAAGTAAGTAGAAGTAAAGCTGAATAAAAGTTGTTTAAAATTACCTATTACCACGTGGATTTTCGGGAAATGGTCGTAAGAGTAATAAAAGTTAATTGAAGTTATTAAAATCCCTTCACATGTTATACATTTTTGAGCAAGAAAAACGAGAGCCGTGTTACATACATATGCGCGCTAATATATATAGGCACGCGCGTGGTGTTAGACACGCTACGATTTGATTTCGCGGAGGTTGAATATTTGAGAGATCGGCGGAGGGCATAAAACGGAGTCTTCCCTCCCTATTCCCCGATCACTCAATCGGTTTGGTTCAGCGCAAACGGCATTTATTACCGCCTTCTCCTGCATTCCTATTAGTCGGCTAGCTGATCCCCGATTCGTAAGGAGCAGCACCTGTGGAGTCAGCGGAAACCGTACGAATATACATCATCCCTGATATCCTAGTCATTTCGGCCGCGCAAACCCTTTGGTCCATCGGTAGTAGAAACTTGTCTCCAAAATAGCTAACGCGTCTCAGCAATATATAAATTATTTTTTGTACGCGAGCCTTGGCCAGACTGAGATCTGTACCTCGGCAAATAAAAATACTTTACAAATTTTCGGAAGAATTCTGTTAAGCCCCAAAAAAGATTGAACGCCTCTTATGTTTTCGGGACATCCGAATCTTTGTACAGCGTGCCTCTTTTCTTGTCCTGGCAAAATCTTGCCCAATTATATATTTTTTTAAATGGCATTTTTCCCATTTAATTTTAAGTCCCTACTTTGCTGCTTGACGTAAAACAGCTCTGAATTTTGACATGCATTCCTCGTCCGTGTTTCCGTATATAATGATGCCTTCAATACACGTCTGTAACTCATCCTTCAAAATCAAGTCCTCAAACACGCAACTAACAAAGCGCTTGAAAACAACTTGCGAGTTGCGAAAACCACAAGGTGCTCGATTGAATTCATATAGCCCTTCCTTGGATATTAACGCCGTAAACTTGCGGCTCGACTCCTTGAACGTGGAGGAAGCTATTCTCCACATCCATGACAATAAACACCCTTGCTTTGCAGACTGAAGCTTGCCCAGCACGTCGTCCATGCGTGGTACCGGAAAGCAGTTCTGAAGCACCATGCTGTTCAGTTGACGAAAATAAATGCAGATCCTGTCCGCGCCATCCCTTTTCTTAACCACGACGACTCGACTAGCAAAGTTGGATGACGATTTTTATAAAGTGCCATCCTGCATCCAGACATCAACTGGTTTTTTTATGGACTCGCATTCCACAGCTGAGTGACGGCTTGCTAACTGACGAAATGGTTTCATGCACTCGTGTGGCACAATTTTCAGCAACACTGGTCACTCAGTCTTTTCTTCGGCTGGTTTGTAATCAGCTATCATTGACTTAATTGCTTGTGCATTGGGGGAGCATCTATGTTAATCTCCGTTTCAGCAATATTATATATGCTTAGCTCATTTGATTTGACGCATTCCGGATGCGCTACTGCCTTTGCAAAGCTAAATCCTCCTTCATCCAATTTTACACAGAACTGGGATGCAAAATTAAAGCCTAGAACTGCGTCGTTCTCGATGTGATTTTTCGGTACAGCAACAAACTTTTGCTTGACCTCGATTCCGTCAACGCAAACTCTGCCCATAAATGTACCCAGCGGGTGCGTCTAAACGTTTCCAAGGCCTCGTAGAACGGTGTAGCATTTCTCCAGCACAGTATATGGGAGCTTATTAAATATGGCTTGACATATGGTTGACACATCAGATCCTGTATCCACCAGGCAAGCGATTTCTGTACCGTTCAAAGAAATTGTTTTCAAACGCTTGGACTTCTTTACGACTTGTACAATTTTCACAACTTTTGGACAGTTTGTTTGCACATTTAAAACATTTGGTGTCTTCTATGCAATCTTTTCTCATGTTTTCGTTTGATCCATAGTGTCCTAGTGTCCCACCTGGGTCCCAAGGGTCCTATTGCTGGCCCATTAATGGTTTTTAACTCTCCAGCTAGAAATCCTAGTAATAACTTAACCACCGTTGACTCTCTACCAGCTAACAATCCTTTACCAGTGCACTCTGATTCGACAGCTTGTGTGCCTAGTAATCTTACTGTAGGTACTGCCTGGGCTCCCAAGCGTCTTGTTGTTGTGCCACTTAATAAATTTATATTTGCGGCCAGGCTGGCATCCGATACTTCATCGGATGATGTTTCAGCTTACGTTAAAAGTAAAATTGATTCTCTCCTTATTATTGGTGAGAAGTTTAAATTTAAACACGCCCAAAGTATATCTTCTTTCAAGTTGAGCGTGCCACCTGAACTCTTTTAGACAATTTGTTCGGAAAAATTCTGACCGCAGCAGCTTGTTGCAAAGGAGTATGAGAATAGGCAAATTAATAATATTAGGATCATTAGGATTAATAGTGCACCGCCTGTTAGCCATTATGTTGCCTCCACCTCGGTGGCAAAAAACTAACAAAACTTCTTAGTTTGGCCTATCAAAACGTTAGAGGCCTTAACACTAAACTTTCTAAATTATATGTTAACAGCTTATCATTTGATTCACATATAGTTGCACTAACAGACACCTGGTTAAAACCCGAAATTTCTGATTTTTCCGTTTTTCCTTCAAAATATAACTTGTACAGATGCGATCGTGCCTCCCGCAAGGGGGGTAGTGTTCTAATTGCTGTTGACTCTTGTATTTCCTCTGAACAGATTCTTTCTCATGATCTTCCGTACATAGAGTTTTTATGTGTTAAAATATTATTAAACAGCCGTTTACTTTTTGTTACTTGTTCTTATATTCCTCCTCATTCTGATACTAACATTTACTCATCCCATCTTAGTGCCATGCAACTTGTTTCGTCATTTTTGACAAATATGGATAGTCTGATAGTGGTTGGTGATTTTAATCTGCCACATTTTGTACGGTCACTGAATGACACATCTTCGGCGGTATTACCAGTCACTTCAAATGATTTTATCGATGGCCTACTGGAGCTAGGCCTATCGCAAGTTAACAGGGTGCATAACAGTAGTGGTAGAGTGTTGGACTTAATATTTGTTTCGGACTCCGATTGCAGCAATGCTAGTATAATTCCCCCTCTAGTGCTTCCGGAAGATACCTACCATCCAACCTTTTAACTATCCATCTAAATTCTTAACCCTATTTCAGTATCTAAAAATACTTTAAAAACCCGTTGCTTTCGTAAAACTAACTTTATTAAATTAAACTATCTTCTTCAACACACTAATTGGTCTCGCCTTTATTCTTGTAGTGATATAGAAACTACCATTGCCATATTTTATGGGACCTTGATTTTGCTTTTGGATATTTGTGTTCCCCTCTTTTGTTCTTCAAGTGATAATAAACCACCTTGGCTTACGAGGGAACTATCCAAATTGAAAAACGCGAAGACAAGATCATATAAAAAATTTAAAAAATCGGGAACCACTTTAGATTTATCTTCGTATTCAGTAGCAAAATATAGTTTTCTTTCTGTTAACACATTTTGTTATAAAAATTATCTTAATCGTTGTAGACTTAACTTTTCACGTGACCCTAAACAGTTTTATAAATTTGTTAACTCTAAACGAAAGTCTTTTTGCTGGTCGTCTTCAGTATGCCTTGATAATATAAGTTCTGATCAGGCAGTAGCCAATCTATTTGCTGAGTTTTTTCAATAAGTTTACACGTCGAATTTTTTTTGATAGTAGCTATGTATCTTCCTTCCGAATTTGGGGACTCTAGCTTAAAGTTTGTAAAAGGTGGGGAAAGGGGGGTTGGGAGAGGTATGGGTAGGCGTGACATCCAAATTTTTGATGCAGATTTTTGTGGAATGTCAATTGCAATCTTCATACAAAATATGGTGACTATAGCTCGAAGATTGTAAAAAATGCGGAAAGGGGGGCTGAGGGCGATATGTGTGGGCGTGGCTCCAAAACTTTGATGCAGTTATTAAGGGGTCGTTACCAGCAATCTTCGAACTAAATTTAAAGGCTCAAGCTCCACAACTCTGGAAGATTCACGCATTCCCGTTTTTGACGAAGCGTTGGGATGGATGGGGGTGGCTCGGGCAGTAACTGTTGGCGCGGCATCCAAACTTTTGATGTAGTTTCTGGGGGGTCATTATCACCTATCTTGGCACCAAATTTAGTGGCTCTAGTTCAAAAACTTTGGGAGTAATAAGTTTTTTTGACTTTAAAATTCAGGGGGGCTGGGGGCGGAATGGGCGGGCGTGGCTCCAAATCTTTTGATGCAGTTTTTTGTGGGTTGCTAGTAGCTATCTTCTTACCAAAGTTGGTAGTTCTAGCTGTAAGGATGTGCGAAATGTGTGGATTTATCGGTTTTGAGTTATCGAATTTATCGGTTTGCCAGCCCCCCAGTTATCGTACAAACCCTTTTTTGACACTTTAATTTACTTTCCCATTGATAAAGAGAATTGGAAAGTTTCAAGTCTCTAGCTTGAAGGGTGTGGAAAAAAGTTGTGAACATACAGACGGACGGAAGGATGGACAGACGGCCGGACACCAGGATGGTCATTGCACTAACCCAATATACTTTTAACCTTCGGTATCGAGTAAAATTAGTCTTTCAGTTTTCTGAACTTCGCAATATTTAAAGCTTTTTTCCTGTTTTAAACTTAAAACTAATAACATCTTGATCTTTCTGGATCTTGATACAAGTTTTATGAGAGATCCCTTGATTTTTGATGTGTTAACATCTTTGCCTTCGGGGTAGCGAAATGCTCGAAAAGTGATACACTATTTGTGTGAGCTCTATGAGAGTGTATTGATGCATATGTTTTATTTGTATGTGTAAAAATCTAAAGAAGCGGGTTGAACGAACCACAACACTCTGACATGGAAACCTGTAAATCTCTGTCGGTGTGTTTCACAGACAGTAGATTGGCGTTCTTATATTGAAAATTGCTGCTTAACAATATCTCTGCCTGGAAATGAGTATTGGTGCAGTGGCAGAGAAGCGGCCGACCGAGACGGTCATGCCACACAGCTCTGCTGTTTAGCAACCAGAATGATGATGTTGAACACCCCATTAAAATATAAGTGCTATTGTGGATATTAAGTTCCATAATATATTTGAATTAGTTGCATATTTTGATAAGTATACACATTAACGCACACACTAACATACCAACATAGCTGAATTCTATAATAAGAGAATGAAGAATTTTGGATACTCTTATATAATGTAAGTGGATATATGTGTAGTTCAATAATTTGCAATAATTGCATACCTTGATAAGTTGGCGCTTAGCAAACTTTTGAGACATTAATTAAAATAGTTTAATAATACTAATTACTTAATTTTTTAACATAGCAAATAAGCTAGTTAGGGTATCAGCAATCAACACTCATCATTCGACTGTTACTTCTCTTATTGAAGAAGTCCGCTATGTTAGTCTGTAAGTGTGTGTGTTTGTGTGTGTACATAATGCATTCATATATTTTATGGGTGCATGAACGCCCCTATTTTAATGATTTTGATGTGTAAACATTTTGCGCTCGGGCAGTAATAATCGAATATACTAATTTATATACGAGTTGTGCTGAATAAAACTAGTTGCGCTTAATAAACTGAACTAAAAAGTGAACCACAACATAATGCCGGTAAGATGAATTTGGTGTAGCTTTGTAACAAACACCCAAACAACACTGTGTCTCAATTTTGTGCGTAAGAAATATTTCTTATGGTTCAAAGTAAATTACATTCAAACACATGTCGACTGAAAAAATGAGTGATGTAACCTCGCATGAAACATTGTACGCTCTGCAATGCGATGTACATAAAAGATTAAAGCAATTTTTAATAAATTTTAACAAAGACAGCGCATCGCGAAAAATGAAACAATACTTCCAAGTACGTTTCAATAAATTAGAAGGGTTATCACAACAATTTCAGAAAAATCATGACGCAATTATAATAGCTAGGTGTCCACCTTCGCATACTTATTTTGCGGACGATTTGCCCAATAAATTCGAAGAGGACTACAGCTTGAGCTATTGCACAATTTTAGAGTCGCATGATAATAGTTTTCCTTCGCCAACCAACACTTCACAACTATCCAATAACTCTCATCATGTAACCATACGAGACGGACTTCCCAAGTCTGCGGCTCAGCTGCCAAAATTGCCAGTGCCTATATATTCTGGCAAGTTCATAGATTGGCCGGCCTTTCACGATGTATTTGCACAACTAATACATGACAATGCCAGTCTCTCCAACATTCAACGTTTTCATTTCCCAAAGCAAGCGTTGCCAGCAGATCGGGATCAGGATGTACGCCTAATGGATTTAACTGAGTCAAATTATAACCTGGCCTGGGATCTCATTGTAAAACGCTACAATAATCCTCGACTGCAGTTCATGCACCACATGAACACCGTATTTAACTTACCAACGGTGACGCATGAAAACTCATCAGACATAAAAAATATGTTAAATGTCGCCAATGTTTGCATAAATGATTTAAGCGGCTTAAGATACCAATCCACAATTGCGATCATTGATTGGTTCATTATTTGGTCACAAAACTTCCAGTGTGTACACTCCAAGCCTGGGAGTATTCGCTGGGCAATTCCATGGACATTCCTACCTTCTCAACTATGGAAGCCTTTCTAAATAATCGTCTGGTCAGCATGGACATTATTGAAAATAGGAAGTCCAACGACTCAACATCAAATCGCCAAGCTGTTGGGCAGCCTATCACTCAACGATCCTCAAGTAAACGATCTGGCACCCCCGCATACAAGGGCAATAGTTTCCACACCATAGCTGGAAATGACAGCCCCATTCGCTGCGCGCACTGTAGCGATACTCACATTTTACGACGTTGTCCAGATTTCCTCTCTAAGGATTGTTTTGCACGAAAACATATCGTCAATCACACAAAGGTATGTCTAAACTGCCTAAGCGCCTCACACTCTCTGTCGCAATGTACAAGCAACAGAAACAGTTTACAATAAGGTCAACGACATCATACTTTGTTGCATTTGCCTAAGGAGCAAAGAAATACTAATCATACATTCATTTTACAGGATCCAACCCAAATGAATGTGCCAGCATTTCAATCAACCCAGCCCCGTCTGCAGCTAACAGCTCGTCGGTGGGCTCTCATACAGCACAGCTTTTTACTGGATTGGAGACTTATGCACAACGGAACATGGTTTTAGCAACAGCTCTTATTCGGTTGCAAAATCATAAAACTGGTCAATCCGCCACGGTCCGGGCTCTCATTGATCACGGATCGGAAGCAACTCTCATTACTGAGCACGCAGTTCAAATGCTTGGCTTAACACGCCAACGTCTCACAGCCGAGATTACTGGAGTCGGCTCAAATTCAAGCAACAAATGCAAGTACATCACAGAGTTCATGCTAGGCTCGCCGAGAAATCCACCCTTCAATATATTCGTGGATACCGCTTTTGTACTACGATCAGTGACTGCTATTCTACCGAGGACGGACCTAACAGAACGGGAGTATCAGCATTTTAAGGGACTACAACACGCGGATCCTAACTTCACAAAGTCCAACCGCATAGACGTGCTTCTTGGCGTCGATGTGATCCCACATATCATATTGCCGGAACTCAGAAAGGGCAAGCCAAACGAATCCCACACAAGTCCTAGGAAAGTCGCGGCAAACGGCTCTAAATCGTCTTCACCTATTAGAACGAAGATTGAACAGACAGCCCGAACTTCAAGATCGATACAGCAACGTCATTCAAGAATATTTCGATCTTTGGCAAATAACTGCCATCACCAGCAATGAAGAATCACATTGTACTACAAATGTAAACGGAAAGTTAGCAGTGACAGCATGTACCTTACCACACCATGCAGTAATCAAGAATGAAAGCCTCACAACCAAGTACCGGGTTGTATACGACGCCTCCTGCAAAACCTCCAACGGCAAGTCTCTTAACGACATTTTGTGTATAGGTCCTAAATTACAAAATGACCTTGGAGGTGTCATCTTGAACTGGCGCCTTCATCGATATGTATTCGCTGCTGACATCCATCGCATGTACCGATGCATAGACATGCATCCCGATGATGCTCAGTATCAACGTATTGTGTGGCGAAACCAACACAATCATATTCAAGAATACACGTTGACCACAGTCACATTCGGCACAGCTTCAGCCCCATTCACAGCTATACATATTATGCATCAACTCGCCTCTGATGAGCGAAATCAATATCCACTGGCTTCCCAGGTGCTTCGTAACGATATCTACGTTGATGACGTACAAAGTGGACACGCAACTCTTGCCGGCGCCTTAGAGACTCGCGATCAACTCATTGCTGCATTGCGTTCAGCAGGCATGGAGCTAAGAAAGTGGTCGTCAAATAACCCATCATTATTGGTCAACATTCCTCAAACACATTTGTCCAATACCCACATTTTAGAATTCGACAACAAGGATTCTATAAAAACTCTGTATTGGCATCCAAAAAGGGATTTTTATGGTTTTAAAATTCAATTTGAAATCAACCCTTCTTTCACTAAAAGATCTACATTGTCCACAGAAGCCCGGCTTTACGATCCGTTGGGATTTATTACTCCCGTAGTAACATCAGCAAAAGTCATCTTAAAGGATGTTTGGAGCACTAATTCACTCACTACCGCACTTGAATGGGACGAACCACTCCCCCAGGTACTTCAGGCTCGATGGCAGGGCTTCATGAATCATCTACCAACAATTGAGAACATACAAATTTCAAGATGGCTTGGGTAGGATGACATCAATATTCAATCGCTCCAACTACACATCTTTTGTGACTGGTCCTCCGTAGCGTATGCCGCATGCGCATACATTCGAGTTCAGTGCAAGGATAACACTGTACACACTCATCTGCTCACGTCACGAAGCAGAGTTACTCCTACCACACCATTGACTGTTCCGAGAATCGAACTTTCTGGAGCAGTACTGGCCATTCAATTGGCAAAATGGACTCTGAAACAGCTACGCATTTCAGTCCAAACGACGCCAGTTTTCTATTGGTCCGATGCAATGATTGTCTTGTTTTGGATCAACGGTGACGCTGCTCGATGGAAAACATTCGTCGCAAACCGCATTGGCAAAATTTTACAACACAGCAGGGCGGCTCAATGGCGACATGTTCCGACCACGGATAACCCAGCAGAATGTGCAACGCGAGGTTGCACTCCAGATGAACTAGCAAGCCACAGTCTATGGTGGCACGGACCTGCATGGTTACACCTCCATGAATCCCAGTGGCCTGTAACTGAAATTACCTTTCCTAACAACGAGCACACTATAACCAAACAACGTTCTAAAGCAGTTCATACATATACCTGTCTGACGCAGGACTCACCCATATCAGCATTTTCTTATTATAACAAATTAATTTTTGTTATGGCTTATGTTCTACGTTTCATTCACAATCTGAAACACAAACCAGAAAACCGACAACACGGTCCCATTCACGCAGCAGAGTTTCAAAACGCCTTAAATTATGTCGTTCGACAGGTACAAGGGGAGACGTATGAAGCAGAAATATTAAAACTAAAAGTAAACAAGCAACTATCAAAAAATAACAAACTATCACAGCTCACTCCATTCTTAGATGAACATCAAGTCTTACGGATGCGCGGTAGACTCAAAAATGCTATTCACATTGCAGCAGCTCAACGGTCTCCGATCATATTACCTAAGGCCCATTATTTTACGGAACTTGTAATTCGCAACGCTCATCTTAACACGCTACACGGTGGGACCCAATTAACATTGGCAACAACTCGACAGATATTCTGGATCATTCATGGGAAACAAGCAGTGAAGAAATTCCTAAGGAAATGTGTTTAATGCTTCCGGCATAGACCAAAGCCCTTAACTCAACTTATGGCAGATCTTCCACTGCATCGTGTTAATCCGCCAAGTCGAGCTTTCGAAACCACTGGTGTAGACTACACTGAAATTAAAGCATCACGACTTCGAGGACATCAAACCTACAAAGCGTACATCGCAGTATTCATCTGTCTAGCAACAAAGGCCATTCAACTCGAAGCAGTGACTGGTCTTTCTACTCAACCTTTTCTCTGGGCTCTTCAACGTTTTATTGGACGACGCGGATTATGCAGACACCTTTATAGCGATTGTGGCACAAACTTTATAAGCGCAGATAAATCCCTTCAACTTTGGCAACGTGATTTTCTGCATAATGTAACAAACTTCATTGCACCGCATCTCGCTGCAAGGAACATTCAATGGCATTGCAATCCGCCACACAGTCCAAATTTCGGTGGAATTTGGGAAGCAAATGTTAAGGCAGTTAAGACGCATTTACATCGGTCATTTAAAGGAATCAAAATAACGTATGAACAACTACCAACAGTGCTTATCCAAATAGAATCCTGTCTTAACTCTCGGCCTATGTGCCCATTAACCTCAGATCCTAAGGATCTCGCGGTGTTAACTCCAGCTCATTTCTTAATCGGCGATTCTATGATGGCTCTACCAGATCCTACATCGAAAGACAAATCGATAAACAGCCATTTTTAGGAAGGACAACGCCTCGTTCGCCAATTTTGGAAATTATGGAGTGCAGATTGGCTTTCCCATCTTCAAGCTCGTCCAAAATGGCGACTGGAGCAAATAAATCTGCAAATCAACGACGTCGTAATAAATAAGGATGATCGCATACCCCCAAACGAATGGAAACTCGGTCGGATAATCGAATTGCATCCTGGCACGGATGGTCTTGTACGAGTAGCGACGATTAGAACTGCCGCAGGCATCTATAAACGTTCAGTTTCTAAAATTTGTCCGTTACCCATATCAAACTATACTGAAACCGACTCAGATAATCAATAACACGTCACATGTACTTTGTTCCCTCTGCATACCATAGCAAACACTTGTCTCTTTTCAGTATGCAGCATCAAAGCGGCTTCTAATACTGGATCCAGTATTAAGGGGGCGGCATGTACGGACGTTTGGCAGAAGCTTGCCGATTTCAACAGTGCAGTTTGAGTAGTTAACTCTCTCTTATGCTGCGGTCTACATAACTCATCAGCTTAACGACATCACACTGCTGATACACCAGAGAGTCGAGTTTGGACCGTCACAACAGCAAGACGCATATCTTTAACCACGATTAAATAATTTCGATTGCAAATAACTGTAAACACCTCACACGTTTTTTCTATTAGTGATTTATACTTTATTAAAAAATTTGTTAACACAAGACTCACTTTTTTGTAATTAGTTCACTGAATGTACACCCCCGAGCAGGATTTGCTCATCACTGACTCTTTACATAGTAAAAGTCACTACAAATGCTTTATGTTCTGCTTCTTCATAAATGCACAGACACACAAACACACACACTTACAGACTTAAGCTATAGCCTATATATATGCCTATAGGCATGCACGGTGCACATGTTGGTGTGATATGTTGAAGTTGGGGTGAAAATCCCTCGAGTATGGGCATGTTGACCAACATGGGCATGGTTTACGAATTTCATCGATTACCACGCACTTGCTGCCCTACATGTTAGCTGTGTATGGGCTAGTTTTTAAAAAATTTGTTTGTTTACCAACATGCTCGTCGTGTATGGGCTTGTACTATTACAATTCGTCGTAGTAATTGCGTCGTCCGCACTTGAATCGCTCATCTTGTCTTCTCAACACTCACACAAAAAATTAATTTTATAAGCATGTTGGCCCGTGTTGGATGTTAATACCCAAACTAGCTCATTTGCTATAATAAAAAATTAAGTAATTAGTATTATTAAACT